>CM030359.1:268381384-268968198 GCA_017893485.1 Hemerocallis citrina
AGGATCGGCGAGGTACTAGGAACCGGAGACTCTCACCTCCAAACCCTACTCCGAACCGCATCCAGGGTCGGGATCCCGAGTCCGAGGGAGCCATGGGTACGCCATTCACCCTGCACTATATCTACGGGGGGCCAATGGGAGGAAAATCCGATACTTCCCGAAAAGCCTTTATCCGAGAGGCGAATGCTGTCCAAAACAGCCCCTCCCCCAAGCAACAACCGCTGCCAATCTCCTTCTCAGGAGAGGACCTCGAAGAAGTTCACCTACCCCATTGCGATGCCCTCGTCATTAGCCTCCACATAGCTAATTGTGAGGTTCGCCGAATCCTCGTCGACAACGGCAGCTCGGTAAATATTCTTTTTCTCAAAGCCTTCGAAAGTCTCAAATTATCCAAAGGGAAGCTCAAACCAGCCGGATACACGTTGCTTGAATTCTCCGGCGTCCCAATCGCAATAGAGGGGATTATTACCCTCGACGTCACCGCGGGATCGGCTCCTGTCAAGAGGACCGAATCCATGGATTTCATGATCATCGATGTCAGGGCGGCTTACAACGCCATTCTTGGCCGACCCGGACTAAACTCCCTCCAAGCAATACCTTCGGCCTACCATCTGAAGCTTAAATTTTCCACCCCCCAAGGGGTCGGCATCGTCCGAGGTAGCCACGAAGCAGCACGATCGTGCTACATAACCGCCGTCGGAGGGGGTGTATTCCCCCTCGACGCCGTTGAACTCGAACCTGAGAGGGACGGCCCAGCTCCCGAGCCGGTTGACGAATTAGAAGAGGTCCTGTTCGATGCCAAGGATGAGTCGAAATGGTTCCGGGTGAGCCGCTCACTTTCCGAGGACTTGAAGTCAGGCATCATCGCCTGCATCCGTCGCAACATCGATCTCTTCGCTTGGAAGCCCTCCGACATGCCCGGGATCTCCGAAGACTTGATTATGCATCGACTAAGCGTCATCCCTGACTCTAAGCCGATCGTCCAAAAGAGGCGCAAAGTCGCCTCGGAGAGGCAACAAATTGTAAAGACATAAGTGGACAAACTCTTGTCCGCTCGATTCATCCAGGAAGTCAGCTACCCCGAGTGGCTGGCTAATGTCGTCATGGTGAAGAAGGCAACAGGGGGTTGGCGGATCTGCATCGACTTCACGGACCTTAACAAAGCGTGTCCGAAAGATCCTTTCCCCCTCCCCCGCATCGACGCTTTAATCGACGCAACCTCGGGGCATGAGCTACTGTCCTTCATGGACGCATTCTCGGGGTACAATCAGATTCGGATGTTCCACCAGACATCTCCAAGACCTCGTTCGTCACCGACCAGGGTCTTTATTGTTACCGCGTTATGCCCTTCGGGCTGAAAAACGCTGGAGCCACGTACCAGCGACTCGTCAACAGAGTCTTCAAAGACCTAATCGGCCGCAACGTGGAAGTGTACGTCGACGACATGCTTGTCAAAAGCCGGGCTGGGCCGGACCACGTCACCGACCTCGAGGAAGCCTTCGGTGTCCTCCGACGCCACAACATGAGACTCAACCCGGCTAAATGCGCCTTCGGCGTCTCCACGGGGAAGTTCTTGGGGTTCATCGTCAGCCAACGCGGCATTGAAGCAAACCCCGAGAAAATCCAAGCCATTATTGACATGTCCCCGCCCCGGAATGTCAAGGAGGTTCAGAGGCTCACAGGTCGATTAGCGGCAATCGACCGTTTTCTCTCCAAGTCAGGGGAGAAGTCTCTCCCCTTCTTCAAGGCCTTGCGCGGAAAAGGGGGCTTCGAGTAGGGTACCCATCAACAAGAAGCCTTCGAACAGCTAAAGCAATACCTCGCCAACCCGCCTCTCCTCAGCAAGCCCGAGCCGGGCGAGCCGCTTTGGCTCTACCTGTCCACCTCGGACAACGCTCTCAGCGCCGTCCTCGTCCGAGAGGAGGAAGGGGTTCAAAAGCCACTGTATTATGTGAGCAAAGTGCTCCTCCCAGCAGAGACGAGATACGCAAAGATAGAGAAGGTGGCCTATGCGCTGGTCATGGCAGCCCGGAAGCTTCGCCCTTACTTCCAGGCCCACTCCGCCCAAGTACTGACCGACCAACCACTGAAGACTGTCCTTCACAAGCCCGAAAACTCCGGCCGCTTAGTCAAATGGTCAATCGAGCTGAGCCAGTTCGACATCAGCTATCAGCCAAGGGCGACCATTAAAGGACAGGCCCTCGCCGAATTCATAACTGAGTGCACCGTCTCCGAGCAGCCTAGCCTCGAAGGATCGGATCCGACCTGGGAGGTCTTCGTCGACGGCTCGTCATGCGAAACAGGGAGTGGGGCAGGCATCATCCTTCGTGGCCCCGACCAATTCCTACTTCAATACTCCCTCCGTCTCAACTTTCCGGCCTCCAACAACGAGGCAGAATACGAGGCCATGATCGCCAGATTGACCCTTGCCAGCCGAGCCGGGGCCAAGCAAATCCGGGCCTTTAGTGATTCTCAACTCGTGGTCAATCAGATCACCGGAGAATACGAAGCCCGCGATGAACGCATGATGAGGTATTTGGCGGCAGTCAAGCGACTACTGGCGTCCTTCAGCTGCGCCGCGGTTATCAGAGTCCCCAGGGAACAGAACGCTCAAGCAGACACGTTATCCAAACTTGCCTCTTCCTTCTTCGAGGGCCTCGATCAGACGGTGCTCATAGAAGTCCTCCTGAAACCAAGTATCAGTGACCCAGAGCCGGAAGCAATGTGTGTGCAAGGTGGGACCAGCCCGGACGACTGGACCACTCCCATCAGAAGATTCTTAATCAGTGCCGAGCTTCCTGAAGACAGAGCCGAGGCCAGACGAGTCAGAGTTCGAGCTAAAAGGTTTGTCATGATCGATGACATCCTCTTCAAACGCTCGTACACCTTGGCCGACGGCAAACCATACCTCCGCTGCCTCACCAGCGACGAGGCCAGCTACGCCCTCAGAGACCTGCACGAGGGGATTGGCGGATGCCACATGGGGAGCAGGACGCTTGCTCGGAAGGCCCTGAATCAGGGGTACTATTGGCCAACCATGCTCCAAGACTCACTAGACTTGGTCAAGAGGTGCGGCTCCTGCCAAAGATTCTCCCCTATCAAAAGGCTTCCTCAAGCCAATCTCCGGTCCCTGGCAAGCCCTACGCCCTTCGCCATGTGGGGTATGGACCTTGTGGGGCCCTTCCCCCCAGCGGTGGGACAAAAGAAATTCCTGATCGTCGCCATCGACTACTTCACCAAGTGGATCGAAGCCGAACCACTGTCCAGCATCACCGAGCGCCAAGTACAACAGTTCTTTTGGAAGAACATCATTTGCCGGTTCGGAATCCCTCGAGTCCTCGTCACAGACAACGGAACCCAGTTCCAGGGTCAGAACTTCCAAACTTTCTGCGCGGACATCGGTATCCAGCAGCGCTTCTCTGCTATTTGCCACCCTCAGTCCAATGGCCAAGCGGAGAACGCGAACAGGCAAATCCTCGACGGCCTCAAAAAGCGCCTCGACAGTTCCCCCAAAGGGCTGTGGGTCGAGGAACTGCCCAGCGTACTATGGGCACACCGAACCACCCAGAGGATCCCCACGGGGGAAACACCATTCAGTCTGACCTATGGGACTGAGGCAGTCATCCCCGTCGAGGTCGGATTACCTTCTCCCCGGATCATAGCCTTCGATGAAGCTGACAATGCGTCCGGCCTGAGGGCCAACCTGGACCTCGTCGCCGAGGTACGAGAGAAGTCTTCAATCCGAAGAAGCATCTACCAGCAACGGATCGAGAGGTTTTACAACAAGAAGGTCCGCCCCACGAACATCAAGGCAGGGGACCTGGTATTACGTAAGCTATCTGTCTCCGATCCAACCAAGAAGAGGAAATTGGCTCCCAACTGGGAAGGCCCATACCGTGTAGTTGAGGCTGTCCGCCCTGGTACATACCGACTGGCGGATATGGACGACCGACCCATCAGCCGACCCTGGAACGCCGAGCACCTAATGAAATTCCTGGAAGAGCGAGCCTAGGTCCTAGCCTGACTAAAGTAAATTAAAACTGATGTAAGCTTTCGTATGTAAAAGGCCACTTCAACGGCCCCCCCTATCTGGTATATAAGAAGTCTCTTTTTGTCAAAATCCAAATACCTCGGCAACTCCGACCTGGTACCGAACAATGGGATCGGCACCCAGGTTCACGCTCCGGTATCGCCCCCAAGAGTCTCGGTAGGGTCGACCCAGCTCCGGACCAGGGAGTCTTCCTATCGCCCCACGTCGATCCCTCACGAATCTGCGGAGCCAAACCTCGCCTCCACCGTCCTTCACCACACCGCTGACCAGAGCAAAGAAGGAAAGGATTTCTTTATTTTCATACTCTTTTATTTTATTCGGGGAAAAACAAACAAAGACCGTTACAGGACCACTCCACTCATCTCAAACTAAAGGAAATCACCGCCTTAGGGCTCCTCGGATCCAGCGAGGGGCGGGATCACTCCGACCGAACGACTTGGAGCTCCCTCTTCGTCATGACGGTCCTTCGGTTCTGCCACAGTCGACACACCGGCCACGGAGCTCTGGGCATCAACGGATCGCATACGCTCCATCAGAAGCATCGCAGAGGGAACCCCCTCCGCTCGCCGACCCCCCGAGGAAGATAGCGAGACGCCCAACATCGTCCTATAACGGTGTATCTCCATCTCCTTCTCCACTATCACATCACGAAGTAGCTTTTCAGAGGAGGGCCTCTGCACCGAGGAACTAGACATAGTATATCCAAGACCGGCGCCCCCGAGCTCCCGATCCGCCATCGCCCTCCTCAGCCGGCTTGCCTCCTCACTAAGGGCTTCGGACTTGTTTCTGTAGTAATTGAAAGCCGCATCAGTATCACGGGCCCCCTTTCGGTACCGAACCAAAGTGGCCTCCAGGGCCTCAACCTTGCTCCGAAGCCACGCCATGTCGGAATGACGGGGGTCCGCCTCAGGAGGGGGAGCCATAACCTACAAGAGAACCAGCCCACTCAAAACATATAAGCAAGGAGGTTCGGAAGTATTCAAGGTCAAAACACTTGGCCAGCCAAAAACCCTCTTTTTATAAGTTTAGTTTCTCCATACAAAAAATGCGGTGGCCAGTCCGCGGAAGGCAAATACAATCGAGAGAAGGAAAATGAAGGACAAAAATTATACAGCTAGTTTTCCCACCTCAGTGTCGGTCGGGTTCACGGGGGGGTCGGCAGCCTGGTCACCATCGGGCCCTTGTTCGCCAGGGGTCTTCGGTGTCCCCTCAATCTCCATATCAAACTCGAAGTTGGACAGGTCGATAGTAGGATAGAAGTGCCTCACATGACTGAGGGCCTTTGCATAACAGTTGTCCTGGGCCTTGATCACCAGGAGCTGACACGACTCCGTCAACTCATCCTTCTCCTTCGCCGACCTCTTCTCCTGAGCTGCCATCGTCTTCGCCCATTCCTCCTTCTCCTTGTCGAAGGCCGCCTTCATTTCCGTCTCCCTCCTATGAGAGCCTTCGAGCTCTACCTTCAACTCCTTCACCTCCTGCTCGGCCTTGTCAGCCCGGTCTCGCTCTCGCTACAAAGTCGCCTCATAAAGGCCTCTCATGTGGGCCCCCTGCACGGTCGCCTGCAGTAGCCCGACAATACTAAGAAACCTTTCTTAGCGACATGATCTGAAAGCAAGTGGGTTGGTTGACTTACCAGCACATTGGCCTGCGCAAGACGCACGTACGCCTCGTCCAGGGTCTGGGCCTTCATATCCGAACGGTCCCGAGGGGTCGCCAGCTTATCTGCAACCTCCACGGCCTGGCACCCTCGGACCAGGCAATCACCCTCTCGGATCGACCAATTCGGCACCCACGGTCGCCGAAGTCTCTCCTCTATCCCGGTATCCACCAGGGGACCCTTCCCCTTATCAAGGTCAGTAGCCCTGCCCTGATCCAAGCCCCCCTGAACCACCGCGTCCCCGCCTATCTCCGAGTGAGTCCTTTTGGCCCTCGGCTGAATTAGGGCCTCGGAGACCACCTGGGACAATTCGGTCGTCTTCACCGCGTCCCCCTTCTTCTCGGCCTTCTTCTTCTTCATGGCGAGCCTCAGCGCCCTAATCGATTCTTCATCCATATCTGTAAAAAAAATCCATTAAGAACAATGAGCAAGAAAGTACAAGAAGATCGAGAGAAAAGAAAAAACCACATACTAGAAAGTACGGCCGGGCTCAGTCCAACACTCGCCAGGTGGGCCTCTGTCACCTTCGCCCAATTGATGCTGTACGACAGACGAAGGCGCTCAACAAACCTCCACTCCTCAGCCGACAGGTCCCTCGGCCTCGGCGTTTCATAGCTCGGCTTAGAATGGTTCCACCGAGTGGGAATATCCCAAGGATCCTCACTCCGGATCACTAGATATTTCTTCTTCCAAAACTTGATAGAATCCGGGTGACCGTGGACTACCTTCCCCTTACCACGAGGCGAGATATAGTATACTCCCTCTGACGATGAGCCGATCATCAACATCGCTCGGAACACATTCAGCCGCAGGGGTACCTTCTGCTCTTCGCACATCAGCACGAAGCAGACGATCTGCTTCCAGGAGTTCGGCCCAAACTGCATCGGCGCCAAAGACGCCCAATTCAGCACCTCCCGAACGAATGGGTAGATCGGCAGCCTCAGTCCGGAGATAAAGGCGTCCACAGGGAAGACGCAATACCTATCCGGCAGGGGGTCGGTCGGCCGAAGAGTAGAGTTCGGCAGCATAAGCTCATAGCTGGACCCAATGTAGTATGCCAACTGCAGAGCCCCTAAGTCGCCTGCCTCCAGAACTGTCGGGTGTGCGTCCACCTTCACCCTCTTTCGGCTCGACGACGACGGCTGGACCCCAGAGAGCTCCTTATCGGAGAGATCGTCGGGATAGCAACGGAAGGGCTTGGGTTGTACAGACGATCCTATCGTCAGATCACCGTAAACAGGCACCTGACTCGAGCCGCCGATCCCCGACCCCTTCTTCTTCTTCGGAGCCCTCTTCTTCTTGGCTCGCTCCGGCGAGGGTGTAGACAATCGAGCCAGACCGGTCGGATTTCGAGGCCGTTCGGCGGCATCCCCTTCGGAACCACCCTCCTCTCCGGAAACCAACCCTGGAGTCCGGACTTCATCTAAACTACCGCCCTCTTCCTCAGAGTCGCTACTATCCACCACGAAATGCCTCCGAGATCGCAACGGCTTCACGTCATGTACCACCTCCTCCTCGCTTACCGTCTCCTCCCACGAGGTCGATTTGAAGACAGGCTTCACTCCCCCCCCAGACGTCGACGCCGACGAGCCAGACTGAGCCCTATCCATCTGTGTCTAAGCTAAACAGACTTACCAGCTAACCTGAGATCACTTCGGAAGAACGAGCCTACTGCAGGAAACTGAAGGGACGAACACTGAAGAGTTGGAGGATTTTGTGAAAAGTAAGGAGCAAGAGAAAAGTGGGTAATGAGAGGAGAGGGGAGAACATTTATAAAGGATAGAAACGACTCCTCGATTTCCGCAGTTACTATTTACCGATTGACGTACAACTGCCACCTGGAGAATCACGCCACGACCTCGAAACGTGCGCTGCTGACGTCACCCAGCGCAGGCTGGCAGCCCTGCACAGGGGTCGGTTCGGATGGAGGGCTCGAGGGGGGGGGCAATGTTTTACTTATGATTTAAGGCTCCAAGGTTCGGTTGGCTCACCTCTCACCTGCGAACAACTCGGGGCTTACGACCTCGGCAGCCGAAACCCCGAATTGTTCCCGGGTGGGAGAATAGCCACCATCGCCTGCGCCCCGGGCTCCAGGACCCGGTCGGCTCCCCTCTCACCCACGAACAGCTGGGGGCTTACAGCTTCGGTAGCCGAAACCCCAAAACTGTTCAAGGGTGGTAGAAAAGCCACCGTCGTCTGGGACCCTATCGGAAAGCAAACCGACCCCCATATCCGAGGCTCTTCAGCCTTAGGCCCAGAATACGGTGAGCACCACTCCCCGTCCGGATCTCTCTCGGGCCAGACAACCGTGTAAGGGCCGTATGAACCGAAAAGGGATCCGAACGGCAGAGTCACCACCAATCCGGATCGGGGAATAAAATTTTTAAGAAAGAGACGTCCGCCGAAACAGACACCTCTGGCGGCCAATGGACCACCCTTGTTGTGATCGAATCCTCAGAGGGGAATTAGGTATTTATAACCTCCACCGTTGTCCTGCCACTATAGCGTGGGGAAAGCCAAACGACGGAAGCCCATGCGCCATGCTTTTATTAGGCGGCACCATTAATGCCCCTAGGAAATTGGAACACCTGCACAGATCCCGGAGCACCTTCTAAACTCCGCAAAGGCAGCAGACCACCCCGCTTAATCCCTCTGAAACACCGCGGCTCGTCATCACCCTTACCGACCCGTAATTCCTCGCCAGCTCGAGGTCTGGTCTGGCACCTGGGTACTCTTCTTCGGAAGATCCACCGGCTCGCCATCACCCTTACCGACCCATAATCCCTCCTCATCTCGAGGTTCGGTCTGGCACCAGGGTACTCTTCTCAGGAAGAAACAACGGCTCGCCATCACCCTTACCGACCCATAATCCCTCGCCAGCTCGAGGTCCGGTCTGGCACCTGGGTACTCTTCTTCGGAAGATCCACCGGCTCGCCATCACCCTTACCAACCCATAATTCCTCGCCAGCTCGAGGTCCGGTCTGGCACCTGGGTACTCTTCTTCGGAAGATCCACCGGCTCGCCATCACCCTTACCGACCCATAATCCCTCCTCATCTCGAGGTTCGGTCTGGCACCAGGGTACTCTTCTCAGGAAGAAACAACGGCTCGCCATCACCTTTACCGACCCATTATCCCTCGCCAGCTCGAGGTCCGGTTTGGCACCTGGGTACTCTTCTTCGGAAGATCCACCGGCTCGCCATCACCCTTACCGACCCATAATCTCTCCTCATCTCGAGGTTCGGTCTGGCACCAGGGTACTCTTCTCAGGAAGAAGCAACGGCTCGCCATCACCCTCGTCGACACATAATCCCTCGTCATCTCGAGGTTGGGTCGAACACCAGGGTACTCTTCTCCGGAAGATTCAACGGTTCGCCATCCCATTTCCACGACTATGAACACTCCTCCCCGGCTAGCTCCCGCACCCCCGCAGGAGTGGGGGCCTTGTGTAGTAGGGTAAAAATGGCCTGGGGGGCCCAACTTGGGCCCAATACAACTCTCACTCAAGAAAGGTAAATACAGCAATTTAGGTCAGCTTCGAACCACTGCAGGGTCGGCGCCGAACCTTAAGTTCACCCCCGCAGAACTGGCCTCCTCGTATCTGACGAGCCTCAGTGGTCCTCGGCCTCCGATCCGTGACAGCCCCACGGGCCGTCCCCCCTTTCGGGCGAAGCATGGGGATGACCTGGCACAACCTAGGCCCTCCGATTCTCCCAGAAGCGCAGGAGACCCACGATCAGCCATGTCAGCTCCAAATACCACCAAGGGTTCTGTCACGTCAGTCCTATACCGCTCCTGGTATTGCCACGTCTGCCCTAAACCCCTTGGGCCTTCTGCCACGTCAAGCCCATGGGCTTTTGGATCCAGACCCAGCCCCCAAGCGGAACCAAACCCGGTTGGGATTCTCTATAAATACTAGACCCCCATCTCCATTGAGAGGTAATCAATCTTTTTCCACTTAAATTCACCTAGTTATTGCTACTCTCTCACAGAGACTGACTAGATCGTCGGAGGGTCTGCCACCGGGACAAACCCCGGTGTTTCAGGACCGTCTGCAGGTACACAAGACCTCGGATCCGAATCCTCTGATCCGAGCCCAGATCTCCGAACCATCCCGAGGTCGCCGCAGGTTCCGCCCGGTCAGCCGAGGGTCGTCAGACGAGCAGCTTTCTCCTTCAAATACAAATTGAGTCCGAACTCACACCTGGTGCATCCACACGTCTCCCAGAAATAAACCGCATCATATATATATATATATATATTGCATTTGTAAATCTACTAGGTTTGCCCGTTGACACGTGCCTACGCCACGTCTTCGGAACGGTGCATCTTATTTGATCATATAAAATTGTTTTGGATGTCCAACAAAATAATTGAAGTAGCAAACATATTATATGAGAAATTTTTGGGGGTCCAGAAAAAAACATATTACATGATTTTTTTTTGAATTATTTTTGAAGTTTTTAAATTACTAATTTTTTTAGTTTTTAATTTTTTTAAACTTTTTTTAAAAATTAAAATTTTTATTTTCTTAATTTATTGAATAGAAGAGGGAGGGAGAGAGAGAGAGAGAGAGAGAGAGAGAGAATTAGATAAATATAGGAGTTGTTTTGGGTGGGGGATTTGAATTTGAATTTTGGAGGAAAACTTTTAGGGGGGGAATATGTTTTGTGAGGTTAGATCTAGGCCTTTCATTTTTTGGGAGATTGAAGGAGTGCCACTTAATAGCTTTCTTTGTGTTTTATTATATAGATTATTTTACGTGCATTGTATATGTGTAACTCCAACTCTCTAATTATATTTTTTATATTATTTTTTTAAAAAAAATATGTATCTATCAACGTGTTATATTATATTATTTTAAAAATAATATATTGATTAAAATGCACATGTTAAATACTGAGAGAGAGAGAGAGCGCGCATTTTGGAAGTTCGTTCGAACCCATGAGCTCGGGATCTGTGCCTGCCCTGTGCACAACAATCAAGACAAAAAATTTACTCTTTCTTGTCTCTTCTCATGATTTTTAATTCATAATTTGTCTTCTTCTCACGGCAAGAAAATAACCAGGCACAAAAGTCAATGCCCTCGCAAAACATTTAGGATCTTTTGCAAATTAACCCTTACGCAAAAGTCAACACCCAGATAAGATAAAAATTAATTAGTTTTTTCTTATTATAATGACAAGGAAACTAACCCTGCCACAAAAGTCGACGCCCGTACATACGTTAGAAAAAACTTGTACTGGTACGCCAGGAAACTTCACTCACTCTTGTGCAAGATCGGTGGATGATTAGAGCATATGCAGTCGTTCCATACAAAAATTTGGGTATTTGGTATTTAAAAATAGAAAATTTAGATTTGGGCGGCAGTCGTTTGAAGTCAAAATTTAGCATTTTTATTTTAAAAAAATTTCGGACGAAAGATAATTTTTCGTCCAGTTAAATTTGTAATTTTTTAAAATTTAAAAAGCATCGGACGAAAAATGATTAAGAATCTTAATTTAATCTTAAATAAATCTTAAATTCTTAATTAAAACTAATTAATTCCTAATATATACACATAATTATTTAAGTAGGCCTATTTCTATTGAATTTTTGGGGTTCCTATAGAATTTTTGGGGTTGAAAATTTGGCAGAAAAGGGAAGGACGGGAAATGATCTCCCATGTAGTTACTTTTTTTTTTTAATAAATAGCAACGAATGGAAAATAATTTTCCGTCCGATCAATTTTTCAGATGAGAAATCATTTCTCGTCCGATATATTAAAAAACTATATATTTAGAAGAGACGAAAAATTCTCTTTCGTCCAATGACTTTTTTTTTATCAGACGAAAGATAATCTTTCGTTACCTATATTTTGGCAAATGCCATTTTGTCTACCAAATATAGCCGACTATTGTTCATCCGAAACCCAAATTTTGGATATTTGGCCAACGACTGCAGCAACTTTTTTGCTAAATTTTGAAAAATTTGACAAAATAGCCAACAACTACAGATGCTCTTAGTGGCGTGTAAAAGCACCTACACCCCATATCTTCTCAAATGGCTGTCAAATTTTTATTATTATTATTATTTCAATACAATCTGTATGATAAAAAAATTTCAAAATAACAATAGCTTCTGTACCCATGAGCTGTCATTTTTTATTGCACTCATGCATTGCCAAAAAATTGGCAATCGTCATTTTATTTAGGCTAAATTTGAAAAAAAACAAAAACAAAAACAAAAAACCACCGCCTTGAATTATCCTCTTTATACAGAAAACCTTACTGAACTAATTTTTATGCAGAAAATCCTTCTGAAGTATGTTTTCAAAAAAAAAATCCTGAACTGTTTTCAAAAAACCACATCTAACTTTTATGCTTGTATTAGATAACCTCATACATCTTTACTAGTTAGTTCAGAAAACATCATGCATCTTTCTCATTATTTTCAAAAAACCTCACTCGATTTTAGCAGAAAACTCACACATTCAGAGTGGATTTTTTGCGAGCATAGTTCAGTGAGGTTTTCTGCAAAAAAAATAGTTCATTGAGGTGCATAAAGGAAATAGTTCAAAGAGTCTTTTTTCAAATTTAGCCTTTTATTTACCAAATTGGGGGGGGGGGGGGGGGGGGGGGGGGGGGGGGGGGGAGGGGGGGGGGAGGGGGGGGGGGGGATGACAATTATAATATTTAGCAAATCATTTTGGGGGGGGAGGAGGGGGGGGGGGGGGGGGGGGGGGGGGGCGGAATGACAATTATAAGATTTAGCAAATCATTTAAGAGATTAGAGCATCCAGAGTCGTTTGCTATAAATGCCAATTTGCCATTTTTTAGCAAACGAACGCCTGCAACGGTTTCTCTTTTTGTCATTTTATAGGAAAGTTGCTATTCTTGTTTCTCAAATATGAGAAACAAAAATGAGAATTCTCAAATTATAAAGGACGGGGAATGATTCCCCGTCTCTCAAATTTTAATATATTTTATTATCAACAGACGGGGTATCTTATACCGTCTGGTAATTTTTTTTTTTTTTTTAAAAAAAGGGTCAGACGGGATATCATATCCCGTCGTTCACCTTTATTTATTTTTTTTTTATTTTTAAATGAACGGCCATGATTGGCCGATTAGAAAAAAAAAATTCCAAATGGTGGGACGGGGAATGATTCCCCGGACGTGGAATGATTCCCCGTCCATGAAATCAGGATGAAAAAGTGGGTAGGTTTAGGTAGTTGTTTAATTAGGTTTAGTTATTATTATATTATTTAATATATTTAATTAATATAGTTTAATAGTTAATAAGTAATTAACTTTTTTAATTTAATTTTAAAACTTGAGACAGTATATGATATACCGTCCCACTCAATTTTTGGCGAACAATATAGCAAACGACCACTGCAGCGATCGAGTATATTTGCTTTTACTGTAGCTGCCATTTTTTAGCATATGAGAAAAATGACTGTGGATGCTCTTAATATGGGGGTTGTTTCTGATTTAAATTGTCAAATATGACAATGGCATTCATAGATGAAGTTGCTCAAAGTTGTAAGAAGATGATACGGTTCACATGCAACACTTTCTGATCACCATTAAATATTTTATAAATATTTCAAAAATGACATGCATGGAGTTGAAATGCAAATTGACTAGATTGACCACAAGTAGAAGAAAGAAAGAAAGAATAATTAGGTGCAGGCCCGGCCCAAGGGGGGAGCAACTAAAGCAAAGGCTTTAGGCCTCCAATTTTCTCCCTTGTTTTAGGCCTCCAATTTTTCCCAGTCTGTCTCCCGCCTATACTGCCTATTCTGGCTATTCACCTTCCTTAGATTTCCATTAGGTTTCCAACTTCCATTAATAACTCCTTGATTTACGAACGGCTCAACGGCCTTACGGCCTCTAAGTTTCTGATCCCCAAATCCTTCAATTAACTTCCTTGATTTACGAACGGCCTTAGAGGCTCTAACTAAATTTCTATTAAAATCTCCAAATCCTTCCCAATCCAGCCATCTCACATTTTTGATCTCTCTCTGATCTCTCTCTCTCTCCGAACTCTCTAGTCTCCCTCTCTCCGAACTCTCTAGTCTCCCTCTCTCTGACTCTGATCTCAGCGATCGCCGATCGCTCATTCGCTCCCTGAGTCAGCGACTCAGCGCTACGCCCTCCCTGAGTCGCAGATCCCTCCCAGTCTCCCACAGGCCACAATCAGCGACTCAGCGCTACGCCGCCACCACGCCTCTGCCTCGCTTCCACCGCAGCCCCGCTCCGCTCGAGTGCAGCCGCCCACAACCTGCGACTGCGACGGACGACGGTTAATTTACTGTTAATTTTTATTTTTAATTTATTGTTAATTTATTGTTAATTTATATTTTTAATTTTTTGTTAATTTATTGTTAATTTTTATTTTACTGTTAATTTTCTATACTGTTAATTTTTATTGTTAATTTATTAATTGTTAATTTTTATTGTTAATTTATTTAGTGTTAATTTTTAGTGTTAATTTATTGAGTGTTAATTTTTAGTGTTAATTTAGTGGCACCTTTATTTAGTGTTAATTTTTATTGTTTTTTTTAAAATATATAAATGTCAACTAGGAAGTTTGAATCAGGTTATTCGAAACTAAAAAAAAAGAGTTGAAGCTTTAATTGAATCACAAAAAGGTGCTTTAGATAAATTTGTTAAAACAAACAAAAGAGATAATGATTTAGTTAATGAACAAGTTAACAATATAGACACAAATGAAAATAGAGAAGAAATGGTAGTTGATGAACAAGTTACTAATGAAAATGAAAATAGAGAAGAAGTATTAGTTAATGAACAAGATTGTATTGATTCTCATACCCATAGTGAAGATAGAGAAAAAATATTAGAAGAATCCACTATTAAAAATATATTTGATCCAAGTCAATGGACAAATATTGATACAAGTTTGAGAGATTTATTAGTAGAAAATGGTCATCTTAAAATTACCGATATAGATTTTCCTAAGGATGAATTTGCAAGACATTTTTCGTCATCACTTTACATTCAAAAGTTGTCCAACGGAGAAAAGCGTGAACGAAGATGGTTAGTATATTCCCAAGATTTAGATAAAGTATTTTGTTTTTGTTGTAAATTATTTAATGCTCTTTCTAGTACAAGTAAATTAGCAAGTGAAGGTAGTAGGGATTGGAGAAATATTAGTTCTAAGTTGAAGAATCATGAGATAAGTAATGAGCATATCACTAATATGAGTTTATGGAGTGATTTAGAAATGAGATTGTTAAAAAATAAAACAATTGACAAACATGTTCAAGAAAAAATAAATAGAGATAAGGAGCATTGGAGGAATGTATTATTTAGAATTATTGCAGTTGTTAAAACTCTTGGAAAAAATAACTTGGCCTTTCGTGGGACAAATGAAAAGATATATCAAGAAAATAATGGAAATTTTTTATGCATAATTGAAATGATTGCAGAATTTGATCCTATAATGCAAGAACACATTCGTCGAATTAAAGATAATGAAATTCATAATCATTATCTTGGACATAGAATACAAAATGAATTAATAAATTTGCTAGCAAATGAAATTAAGACTAAAATTTTAACAAAAATTTTGAACGCAAAATATTTTTCAATCATACTTGACTGCACTCCTGATATAAGTCATCAAGAACAAATGTCTATTGTAATACGCTGTGTGGATACTTCTTCAACCAAAGTACAAATCAATGAATATTTTTTAGAATTTTTAAAAGTAGATGATACAACTGGAAAAAGTCTATTTGATGCTATTATCAATGAAATAAATACTATTGGACTTGATATTAGTAATATGAGAGGACAAGGTTATGATAATGGGTCTCATATGAAAGGAAAACATCAAGGTGTTCAAAAAATATTTTTAGACATTAATCCTAGATCATTTTATACTCCATGTGGTTGTCATAGTTTAAATTTGGTACTTTGTGATATGGCTAATTATTGTAGTAAAGCTACATCTTTTTTTGGAGTGTTGCAACGTATATATACACTATTTTCTTCTTCAACTAAAAGATGAAAAATTCTACAAGATCATATCCTTAGCCTAACTCTTAAATCATTGTCACAAACACGTTGGAAAAGTCGTGTTGAAAGTGTAAAAGCTTTAAGATTTCAAACTTCACAAATAAGAGATGCTTTATTGAAATTAGTAGAAGTTAATGATGAACCTAAAATAAAAAGTGAAGCTGAATGTTTAGCGATTTATGAGCTTGAAAATTTTGAGTTTTTGTTAGGCATGACTATTTGGTATGAGATATTGTTTGCGGTAAATTCAGTTAGTAAAAACTTTCAATCAAAGGATATGCGGATAGATGTTGCTATTGAACAATTGAAAGGTCTTATTTCTTTTTTTGAAAAATATAGGGAAGATGGATTAGAAAATGCTATAATTTCTGCTAAAGAAATTGCTATTGAAATGGATATAGAACCCAAGTTTCGTGAAAAACGTGTTATTCGTAGAAAGAAACAATTTGATGAGATTATGGACAATGAAGTTTTAAAATCTCGTGAAGAATCATTTAAAACTGACTACTTCTTGTACATAATAGATCAAGCAATTATTTCATTCGAAAGTAGATTTGAACAATTTAAAATATATCAAGATACCTTTGGTTTTCTATTTAGTATTGAGAAATTAAGGTCATTAGAAATTGAAATTTTAAATGAAAGTTGTGTTAACCTTGAACGATCATTAAGATATGAGGACAACTCAGATATTGTTGGGTTAGATTTATTTTTAGAACTGAAAATTTTAAGAGAAATTGTACAAGTGGAAAATGATACACCAATTGACATACTTAATTATATTAAAAGACTTGATTCTTTTCCAAATGCATATATTGCTTATAGAATAATGTTAACTGTTCCCGTAACTGTTGCTTCGGCGGAAAGAAGTTTTTCAAAACTAAAATTAATAAAATCTTATCTAAGATCAACAATGTCTCAACAAAGATTAAATGGATTGGCTTTATTATCAATTGAAAAAGAAATGTTAAGTGAAATTGATTACAATAATATAATAAATGATTTTGCATCTCAAAAAGCCCGAAAGATAACAATGTAATAAAATATATTAATTTTAACAAAATATTATTATAAACTTCTAAAAGGCCTCATTTTTGGAGTTCGCTTTAAGCCTCAATAAGTGTTGGGCCGGCCCTGATTAGGTGGTGTTGGTGTCTTTAAAAACTTTAAGTTTTGCGCTACTCCTACTCTCCGTATAGTGCGGGAGTTGCTTGCTCTGATAGAGACATTTACGTGCCCTGCTCCCTGTAATTTAAGGAATTTTGGTCTTAGGAAAGGAGCTCATGCACATTCAAATTCAGTGCATGATAATAGTATGAGGTATTACTAAATAGGGGATTACGGTAGAACAAAAGCGGTCGATTTTATTATAGCTAATGCGGTTTGTTTCTGGGAGACGTGTGGATGCACCAGGTGTGAGTTCTTACTCGATTTGTATTTGAAGGAGGAAGTTACTGATCAGACGACCCTCGGCTGGCCGAGTGGTACCGGTGACAGGCTGGGGTGAGGCGAGGCTGGATGCTTGGCTCGGATCAGGTGGCTCGAATCTGAGGTTTGGTGTACCTGCAGACGGTCTAGGAACACCGGGGTTGGTCCCGGTGGCAGACCCTCTGACGATCTAGTCAGTCACTTAAGATAGAGCAACAGTAACTAGGGTTTTGTGGAAGAAAGATTGATTACCTGCAGACAGGGGGGAGGGTCTGGTATTTATAGGGGATGCCAATCGGGTCCAGACCCGTTTGGGGCTGGGCCGGACCCGGTTACCCGAGTGGCTGAAGCGGTGGAAAGCCAGGCGATATAGGGCTGACGTGGCAGACGCTGGAATGGTTTCCGGGCTGACGTGGCAGAGCTCCGGGCGGTTTTTCGGTGCTGATGTGGCAGATCTGAAGGATCAAAAAGAGCGCGTATCCTGAGGGGATCCAGTGGCCCAGGATGAGCCACATTTATTCCTGACCCGTATCACAAGCCCCACGCTCCTGCCGGGCTGGGTGATTCAGTCGTGCGAAAGTGACTCTTTGCCCCTAGGGGAAGAGCAGATGTTGGGGTAAGAAGTAGGATCTGTTATTTCCCGAAGAGGCCAGGGGGCAGGAGGAAGGGACCCTTCGTTGGATTCTGCACGGGAGGTTAAGTTTTAGGAGAGAGGAGAGCCGGAAGGGCACAAGTCGAGGTCTGGGGGTCGGCGGACGAGCCCATGGGGTCGGCGAACGAGCCTTAAGGGTCGGCAGATGACCGCCTCGATAGTTGGAAGAGCAAGGGGACGTCAAGGCCATCCGTTGGGGCTTGTTTGCCGAGCTTCAGGGGTCGGTGGCCGAGACCCTGGGGGTCGGCCTGTTGAGCGCTTTGGGATTGGCGGACGACCTCCTCGGGCCTGTGGGCGATCTCCTCGCTAGTTGGAAGAGCGAGGAGTATTTTGGTGTTTCGGGATGCTGTCTGAGCGTCGAGCCGCACTGAGCTCTAGGAGAGTGGTTGGTGCTCGGGATTCTATCCGAGCGCCGAGCCCCCAAATGTCAAAGGGGAACGATTGGTGCTCGGTATGTTATCCGAGCGCCGAGCCACACTGAGCTCTTGGAAAGTGATTGGTGCTCGGGATTCTATCCGAGCGCCGAGCCCCCAAGTGTCAAAGGGGAGCGATTGGTGCTCGGTTGGCTATCCGAGTGCCGAGCCACATTGAGCTCTAGGAGTGATTGGTGCTCGGGATTCTATCCGAGCGCCGAGCCCCCAATTGACAAAGGGGAACGATTGGTGCTCGGTGTGCTATCCGAGCGCCGAGCCACACTGAGGCAAAAGGAGAGCGGTTGGCTCGCGCTGCTATCCGATCTCCGAGCGCCCACTGGGAAAGGAGAAGGTAGCCTGGCTTGAGCTTTGATCCGAGCGTTGACCCCTCTGTGAGGAAGAGAAGGGAAATTGGCTCGCGCTGCTATCCGAGCTCCGAGCCCCCACTGGGAAAGGAGGAGGTGGCCTAGCTCGAGCTTCGATCCGAGCGTCGACCCCTCTGTGAGGAAGAGAAGGGGAATTGGCTCGTGCTGCTATTCGAGCTCCGAGCCCCCCTGGGAAAGACGGAGGTGGCCTGGCTCGAGCTTCGATCTGAGCGTCGACCCCTCTGTGAGGAAGAGAAGGGAAATTGGCTCGCGCTGCTTTCCGAGCTCCGAGCCCCACTGGAAAAGACGGAGGTGGCCTGGCTCGAGCTTCGATCCGAGCGTCGACCCCTCTGTGAGGAAGAGAAGGGGAATTGGCTCGCACTGCTATCCGAGCTCCGAGCCCCCACTGGGAAAGGAGGAGGTGGCCTGCCTCGAGCTTCGATCCGAGCGTCGACCCCTCTGTGAGGAAGAGAAGGGAAATTGGCTCGCGCTGCTATCCAAGCTCCGTACCCCCCTGGGAAAGACGGAGGTGGCCTGGCTCGAGCTTCGATCCGAGCGTCGACCCCTCTGTGAGGAAGAGAAGGGGAATTGGCTCGCGCTGCTATCCGAGCTCTGAGCCCCACTGGGAAAGACGGAGGTGGCCTGGCTCGAGCTTCGATCCGAGCGTCGACCCCTCTGTGAGGAAGGGAAGGGAAATTGGCTCGCGCTGCTATCCGAGCTCCGAGCCCCCACTGGAAAAGACGGAGGTGGCCTGGCTCGAGCTTCGATCCGAGCGTCGACCCCTCTGTGAGGAAGAGAGGGGGAATTGGCTCGCTCTGCTATCCGAGCTCCGAGCCCCCACTGGGAAAGGAAGAGGTGGCCTGGCTCGAGCTTCGATCCGAGCGTCGACCCCTCTGTGAGGAAGAGAGGGGGAATTGGCTCGCGCTGCTATCCGAGCTCCGAGCCCCAACTGGGAAAGGAGGAGGTGGCCTGGCTCGAGCTTCGATCCAAGCGTCGACCCTTCTGACTTGGTGAAATTTTTTCTGTCTAGAAAAGGGGAAGGGGTAGTGGGGTAATTCTACGCTTTATTGCTGATGTCATGGCGCGAAGATCAAAGCTTTTTCAGCTCTTGGTGGCCGTTGGATCTTGTCAGATAAGATCCAACGGCCAGATCTTTATTGCGAGAATCGAGGAGTCGTTTTCCTCTTTAAAAAACCCCAATCCCCTTCTCATTTCTTCATCTTCATTTTCATTACTCACTCTCCAATTTTCTCCCATTTTCAGCAAGAGCAGGAATCTTACTTGCTGCCGGCGGGTTTTCCGGTAATCGTAACTTTCTACGCTCCAGGTTAGTATTTTTCTTTTACCAATGCCGCGAACTCAGTCCGGATCCGAGGCCAACTCGACAGGTCGCTCGGCGAAGGAGTCTGAGCCGGAAACGTCCTCGTCCTTGAGCAAGTACAAGGTGAAAGAGGAAGTTCTTTCCGACCCCAGGTTCTGATGGAGATGACGATGTGGTTTTTGTAGTGTCCCCGTTGAGGTCCAGGAGACCGGGGAAGGAACCCATGGAAGAGGGTGGCGAGGAGGTCGAGGGCGACAGCGAGGATGAGGACGAGGAATCCGATCGGGAGATGGGTGATGATGATAAGGGAGACGAAGATGAGCAGGTCGACGAGGGTGACGAGGAAGAAGAGTGAGACGTGGAGGAGGAACAAGGCGAGGGAGACGAGGAGGGGGTCGATGAACAGGAGGCCGGTCAGGGCATGCCTGGAGGGCCAGCTGGGGTCGGAGAGGACCTTCCTCCGCTACCCCCTTTGTCGACGCTGTCCCCCGAGCGTAAGGCTCGCCCTCGTCGGAAGAAGAAGGTCATGGCAATTCCCCACAGTCCTTCTTCGCCCGACGAGGACGCGCTGAAATCGGGTCTCGATGTTCCCCCTATCACCTTTCAGAATCCCGTGTCGATTCGTATGTACCCGGATGACATTAAGGACATCCAACCGATACCTCCCGTACCGGGCGAGGACACTCGGGTGAAGATCCGCGCAGACAGCACTCCGAGCGTTCTGAGGCCGGAGTATCTCAACATTATCAGGGCCGCCTATTACATTCCACGGGAGTACGAGCTCCTCCTTCCAAGCCCCGGAATCCGTCCTACCACTGTTCTGGCACCCGGGTACTGCATATTCCCAGAGGACGCATTCCTCTCAGGATTGAGGTTGCCCCTGCACCCTTTTGTGAAGAGGGTTTTGAACTGGGCGGAACTGTGCCCTATGTAGTACGGCCTTAATTCTTGGAAGCATCTTATCTGCTTTACTCTGAAATGCCAAGAGAAGGGGGTGAAGCCCAGATTGACGTATTTCTGGGCCATCTTTGGAATTGGTTCGCTCGGAGATATAGAGGGGTCTTCTATTTCTCACCGAGGCGGCACAAGAAGGTGGTGCACGGCCACCCGGACTCGATAAAGGGATGGAGGGGCAAGTACTTTGTTGTTAAGACCGAAGGGTCTTGGGAGATACCGACCCAGTGGAACTTCGTAAAGCCGAGGCACAAGCCTTCGAAGAAGAGTGATTTGTTGGCCAAGGAGTGGGAGAAGGTGGAGGCGATAGTGGGGGGTCACAGTATTGCATGGCCCCGAGTGACCGAGATTCACCTTGCAAGGGCCGGACTGAGTCCCGCCGACCCTAGTATGTTTCTTTCCATATTTTTTCATCCTCCTGCCTTCGTGTTAACGTTTAGCCTTTTTTGTTTCATCTTTTTGCAGGGATGTCGACACAACAGGCGGAAGCCAAGAAGATATTGCTCGCCACGGCCGAGAAGACGAGGGTGGAGAAGAAGAAGAAGGAGGAGCAAGATCGCCTAGCGGCCGAGCGGAAGAAGCTGGCCGGCCAGGCTACGCAGGTCGGAGGGTCCTCCCAGGCGCCTGCCCCTACGGCCGAGGGGTAATCCCCGGCGAAGAAACAAAAGAAGCACCACTCCCACTCATCGAGGTCGGCTCGAGACGCAGCGGGTGGCTCGGGCAAGACCGTGGAAACCCCGTAACAACAGCTTCCGCCGGTACGCCCAAGTGCCGCGGAGCTGGTGGGAAGGATGGGTACGATGCCCTTTGTTCCCGACTGGTCGATTTTGAAGGGGGACAGCATCCTCGACGGACCCATCTCGCTGGAGTTCGTCTCGAAGGCCATCACGGAGCGCGATGGGATGGCCTTGGCTGTGCAGACGGCCGATCAGGCCTATATGCGGTGGGCCCAGTCAAGCCTCTCGGTAAGTCGGTTGAGATCTATTTTTTTGACTTAGCTTGGGACTATCATTAATTTCGATCTCTCTTCGAACAGGCGATGCTCCACGGCCAGCACGTCCACAAGTGTTTGGAGAAGGAAATTCTCTTTGAGCAGAAAAATGCGGAGAAGTACCTTCGGGAGCTAACCAAGGCCAAGGACGATCTGAAAGCGGCCCAAGACCAAGTGCTCGTCCACGAGGCTCAGCTAGAATCGCTCGTCAAGATCCATAAGCAAGACCGGGAGGATCTTTTGAAGAAGGTCGCTACTGAGGCGGAGAAGGGGAAGAAGGCCCTGGCAGATTTGGAGGCGATTTTGGGGGAGACCGTGGTGACGGCGCAGGACGAGGCGTACGAACAGGCCAAGTCCCATTTTAGGCAGATATACCCTGAGCTGAACGTCGACCACCTCTTCTACGGGTGGCGTTCGGACTGCCCTCCGACCCCTGGCGGAGATGGGACCGGGGGAGCCCAAGACGACGATGAGGTGCATCCCGACCCCCAAGAATAGATAAATGTTTTTGTTCTTTTCGTTTTTTAATGTAAATGCCTACAGTGGACTGGCCACCGCGGTTTTTTGTATCAAAATTTTGGAAAGAAATGAAAATATACTTTTTTGGGCTGACCCCTCAAGACTTGCGTTTGTGATAATTCGTTTTTATCTTTTGGTAGAGGCGTGGGACTCGGGACCCCGACCCCTGCTTTGGCCCACCGACGAAAGCTTGCTCGGGACCGAGAGGCCGCCAAGAATTATTTTCTGAATAAGTCAAGGGAGCTCGGTCTAGAGGTTGCTCGTCTGAGGAAAGTCGTAGCCGACCGGGACTGGTGGGTAATCGAGACGGACTGGTCTGCCTCGGACACCTCTAGCGGATGCTCGGCTTCGGAGTCTTTTCTTCGTGAGACCGTTGTAGAGAAGGAATTGGAGATTCGCCGACTGAAGCTCATATTGGGTGCGGGTCTGATCGAAGAGGCGAGCAACTCGACCCCGGGGCGATCCCTACCATTTTCATTGGTTGAGGCCCAGCCGACGATGCGGGGAGCTCGGTGGCGGGAGTGTCTTCCCTAGTCGGCCCGACCGATTGCGATAGAGCCCTGAATTTGAGTTCCCCGGCGAGCGTGAGTGATTTGTGAGCCCCCCCCCCCTTTTTCTTTGTACTTGTACCGATGTTCATTGAGTTGTAAGCAATGAGTAATCAATAAGAACATTCCTTTCCCGTAACCTTGATTACCTCGGACGCCGAGGTTTGTCGGTGTCACAGATACGAAGGGTCGCTACTAACACGACTGCGTCCTTAATTGCGACGTTTCGCATTCCCATGAACATTTATGGCGATGTTTCGCCTTCCGTCGTTTCGCATTCCCAGATGCAATAAATGAGGGCCTCATGGGGCTATATAACACCCACACTCCTTGTCATTTGTTAAGCAGTGAGCCATCTGACTCAGGTGTCTGCCAAAGGCAGGCGCCCAGAGAACATAATATTTCCAATGTGTGGCGGTTCTCCTGTCGTCCGGGAATAATTTGGGGTTTCGGGCTCGTCAAAGCCGTAAACCCTGAGTTGTTCTTGGGCAAGAGGAGGTTCAGCTGAACAGCTCGAGGGCTCGGAGCGTTTGATCCCGGATGGTGGGAGCAGCGGGTCGATGGCCCCCCTGCCACCCTCGAACAGTTCGGGGTTTAGGCCGGTCAAGGCCATAAAACCCCGAGTTGTTCGCGGGTGAGAGGGTGGTCGATAATTCGACACGAGGCTCGGAGTGTTTGCCGAAGGCGGACGCTCTAAACCTTAACGAAATTTTGGCAACACTGGGTCGGAACCGAGCTTGGTGCTTTGGTTCGTCGAGCCCCCATGTTTGTGATAACCATTTTTTTGGAGAGTGTCGAGGGTCGCCGATGAGCGTCAGGGTCGCGGTGCCTTGGAGAAGGCACCCGCCTTGCTCGGGGTCGACGCCGAGCTCCTGCACATGTTCTCGGGTAGAGACGGTGCGGGCGTGGCTGGCGGATGTCGCCTCGTACATAGGTTGATGGGCTGTATGGAGCCCAAACCGAGCGAGGGACGGATGCCGAGCCCCCATACCGGTGAGAAAGGTAACTGCAGGCGTAGCGGAGGGTCGCCGCCGAGCGTCAAGGTCGCGGTGCCTTGGAGAAGGCACCTGCCTTACTCGGGATCGACGCCGAGCTCCTGCACATGTTTTCGGGGAGAGACGGTACGGGCGTGGCTGGCGGATGTTGCCTCGTACATAGGTTGATGGGCTGTAAGGAGCCCAAACCGAGCGAGGGACGGATGCCGAGCCCCCATACCGGTGAGAAAGGCAACTGCAGGCGTAGCGGAGGGTCGCCGCCGAGCGTCAAGGTCACGGTGCCTTGGAGAAGGCACCCGCCTTGCTCGGGGTCGACGCCGAGCTCCTGCACATGTTCTCGGGAAGAGACGGTGCGGGCGTGGCTGGCGAATGTCGCCTCGTACATAGGTTGATGGGCTATAAGGAGCCCAAACCGAGCGAGGGACGGATGCCGAGCCTCCATACTGGTGAGAAAGGCAACTGCAGGCGTAGCGGAGGGTCGCCGCCGAGCATCAAGGTCGCGGTGCCTTGGAGAAGGCACCCGCCTTGCTCGGGATCGACGCCGAGCTCCTGCACATGTTCTCAGGGAGAGACGGTGCGGGCGTGGCTGGTGGATGTCGCCTCGTACATAGGTTGATGGGCTGTATGGAGCCCAAACCGAGAGAGGGACGGATGCCGAGCCCCCATACCGGTGAGAAAGACAACTGCAGGCGTAGCGGAGGGTCGCCGCCGAGTGTCAAGGTCGCGGTGCCTTGGAGAAGGCACCCGCCTTGCTCGGGATCGACGCCGAGCTCCTGCACATGTTCTCGGAAAGAGATGGTGCGGGCGTGGCTGGCGAATGTCACCTCGTACATAGGTTGATGGGCTATAAGGAGCCCAAACCGAGCGAGGGACGGATGCCGAGCCCCCATACCAGTGAGAAAGGCAACTGCAGGCGTAGCGGAGGGTCGCCGCCGAGCGTCAAGGTCGCGGTGCCTTGGAGAAGGCACCCGCCTTACTCGGGGTCGACACCGAGCTCCTGCACATGTTCTGGGAAGAGACGGTGCGGGCGTGGCTGGCGGATGTCGCCTCGTACATAGGTTGATGGGCTGTAAGGAGCCCAAACCGAGCGAGGGACGGATGCCGAGCCCCCATACCGGTGAAAGGCAACCGCAGGCGTAGCGGAGGGTCGCCACCGAGCGTCAAGGTCGCGGTGCCTTGGAGAAGGCACCCGCCTTGCTCGGGGTGGACGCCGAGCTCCTGCACATGTTCTCGGGGAGAGACGGTGCGGGCGTGGCTGGAACACAGTTGTTTGATTGGATGCACGTTGTCAGAAGACCAATCAGGCCGAGCCGACCGAGCTCCGAACCCTTAGGCTTGTAAGAGAAGCTGTTCTGGCTCGCGATTTCGTCCGATGGCCGAGCCATAAGCTTGTGAGAGAAGCTGCTCTGGCTCGGGATTCCATCCGAGGGCCGAGTCATAAGCTTGTCAGAGAAGCTTTTCCGGCTCGCGGTTCCCTCCGAGGTCCGAGCCATAAGCTTGTAAGAGAAGCTGTTGTGGCTCGCGATTTCGTCCGAGGGCCGAACCGTAAGCTTGAAAGAGAAGCTGTTCTGGCTCGCGATTCCATCCGAGGGCCGAACCGTAAGCTTGAAAGAGAAGCTGTTCTGGCTCGCGATTCCATCCGAGGGCCGAACCATAAGCTTGTGAGAGAAGCCGTTCTGGCTCGCGATTCCATCCGAGGGCCAAACCATAAGCTTAAAAGAGAAGCTGTTCTGGCTCGCGATTCCATCCGAGGGCCGAACCATAAGCTTGTGAGAGAAGCCGTTCTAGCTCGGGATTCCATGCGAGGGCCGAACCATAAGCTTGAAAGAGAAGCTGGTCTGGCTCGGGATTCCGTCCGAGGGCCGAGAGTGGAACATTTTCTTCATTGGTAACAAAAATAAGGAGCCATGGCTTGTTTTAAGAAAGTTGGCATATTTACAATATATTCGAGCTATTACAAAAGACTAGGCACGACGTGCCGATTACAATTACGATAATTTACATGGATATGGAGGCTACTCCCCTCCTAAGAACTTAATCAGGTGCTCCGCGTTCTAGGGCCTTTTGATGGGCTTGCCTTCGGAGCTGGTCAGGCGATATGTGCCGGGACGTACGACTTCTGATACCTTGTAAGGGCCCTCCCAGTTTGGTGCCAACTTTCTTTTCTGGTCGGGGTTGGATACCGCCAGCTTTCGGAGAACAGGGTCTCCGAGTTTGATGTCAGTTGGGCGCACCTTCTTGTTGTAGAACCTCTCGATCCTCTGCTGGTAGATACTCCTTCTAATGGCCGACTTCTCCCTAACCTCGTCAACGAGGTCCAGGTCAGCTCGTAGCTGTAAAGAGTTACTTGCCTCGTCGAAGGCCATGATCCGGGGAGAGGGGATCCCTATCTCCAGGGGAATGACGGCCTCTGCACTGTACGTCAGATTGAATGGCGACTCCCCTGTCGAGATCCTCTTCGTCGTTTGGTGGGCCCAGAGAACACTGGGCAGCTCGTCGACCCATAATCCCTTGGAGGAATTATCGAGTCGCTTCTTGAGTCCGTCGAGGATCTGACGGTTTGCGTTCTCCGCCTGCCCGTTGGACTAGGGATGACATACTGAGGAGAAGCGCTGCTGGATCCCGAGATCTTCGCAGAACTTGCGGAAATGCTTGCCCAGGAATTGGGTCCCGTTATCTGTGATGAGCACTTGAGGGATCCCGAACCTGACAGACGATGTGCTTCCAGAAGAATTGCTGAGTCTGTTGCTCGGTGATCGTTGCTAATGGCTCTGCCTCGATCCATTTTGTAAAGTAGTCTATCACCACAATGAGAAACTTTCATTGCCCCGTTGCCTTGGAAAATGGGCCTACCAGATCCATTCCCCACATGGCAAAGGGGGTCGGACTGGCCATCGAGCGGAGGTTTGCTTGCGGGGCACTTTTGATGGGCGAGAACCTTTGACAGGGACCACATTTCCTGACAAGGGTTAGGGCGTCTTGCAACATGGTGGGCCAGTAGTACCCGTGGTTCAAAGCCTTCCGCGCGAGTGAGCGGCTTCCCATGTGGCATCCACCGATCCCTTCGTGGAGCTCCTTGAGAGCATACTTGGCTTCATCTGGGGTGAGGCAGCGGAGATAGGGTCGGCCATCCGAGGTTGTGTAGGACCTTTTGAAGAGTGTTGAGTTGATCATGGTGAATCTTTCTGCTCGGGCCCTGACCCGTCTTGCCTCAGCTCGGTCTTCGGGGAGCTCTCCCTTGACGAGAAATTGCCTAATAAGAGTGGTCCAGTCGTCGGGGGGAGCTCTGTCTTCAATACACAGGACCTCCGGGATGTCGATGCTTGGTTTCAACATGACTTCGATCAGGACCGTGCGATCGAGACCTTCGAAGGATGAGGAAGCCAATTTTGACAGGGCATCAGCCTGGACATTCTGTTCCCAGGGGATCCTCACAACGGCCGACTCGTCGAAGAACGTTAGTAGGCGTTGAACTACAGCTCGGTACCGGACCATTCGATCGTCGCGGGCCTCATACTCCCCGGTGATCTGGTTGACCACGAGCTGGGAGTCGCTAAAAGCCATAATCTGTCTAGCGCCGGCCCGATGAGCCAGGGTGAGCCCGGCAATCATGGCCTCATACTCAGCCTCGTTGTTAGAGGCCGGAAAGTTGAGGCGGAGGCAGTATTGGAGAAGAAAACCATCCGGGCCTCGCAGAATAATGCCAGCTCCGCTACCCGCCTCGTAGGAGGAGCCATCGACGTAAACTTCCCACGTCTGGTCGGCCTCCTTGCTCGCGGGATGCTCGGAGATGGTGCATTCCGTGATGAATTCTGCGAGCGCCTGCCCCTTAATGGTTGTTCTGGGCTGATAGCCAATGTCATACTGGCTGAGCTCGATCGACCATTTGACGAGTCGACCCGAGCTCTCTGGCTTGTAGAGCACGGCCTTCAGGGGTTGGTTCGTCAGTACCTGGACCGAATGAGATTGAAAATATGGACGGAGTTTTCGCGAGGCCATGACCAGGGCGTACGCTACTTTCTCCATCCGAGAGTATCTGGTCTCGGCGTCGAGCAGGACCTTGCTGACATAGTACAAAGGCTTCTGTGATCCCTCTTCCTCCCGAACGAGAACGACGTTGAGCACCTTCTCTGAGGCTGAAAGGTAGAGCCAGAGTGGCTCTCCTGGTTCGGGCTTGCTGAGGAGGGGAGGGTTTGCGAGGTACTCCTTCAATTGGACGAAGGCCTCTTGCTGTTGGGTACCCCACTCGAACCCTCCGATGCCACGCAGGGCTTTGAAGAACGGAAGAGACTTCTCTCCAGACTTGGAGAGGAAACGGCCGATGACCGCCAGTCTCCCCGTCAGCCGATAGACCTCTTTGATATTCCTGGGAGGAGCCATGTCTAATATGGCCTGGATCTTCTCGGGGTTCGCCTCGATGCCTCGCTAGCTGACAATAAAGCCAAGAAACTTTCCCGCGGAGATGCCGAAGGCGCACTTGGCCGGATTGAGTCTCATATTATGGGTCCGAAGTACCCCAAAGGCCTCCTCTAGATCGGCGACGTGATCCTCCCCCCGCTGGCTCTTGATGAGCATGTCGTCCACGTACACCTCCATATTGCGCCCGATTTGCTCCTTGAAGACCCGATTGACGAGTCTATGATAAGTGTCACCTGCGTTCTTCAGCCCGAAGGGCATGACCCTGTAACAGTATAGCCCCTGGTCTGTAACGAAGGACATCTTGGCGATGTCGGAGGGAACATGCGGATCTGGTTGTAGCTAGAAAATGCATCCATGAAGGATAGGAGCTCGTGACCCGATGTTGCATCGATAAGAGCATCGATTCTGGGGAGGGGGAACGGATCCTTCGGGCACGCCTTGTTGAGGTCCGTGAAATCTATACAGATCCTCCAGCTCCCGCTCGCCTTCTTGACCATGATGACGTTCGCCAGCCACTCGGGGTAGCTGACTTCTTGGATGAAGCGTGTGGCCAGGAGCTTGTCGACTTCCGCATTTACCGCCTGCTATCGCTCCGGAGCGAACTTACATCGCTTTTGGACAACCGGCTTCGACCCGTGGATCACGCTGAGTTTGTGCATGATGAGATCCTCGGAGATACCGGGCATGTCGGAAGGCTTCCAGGCAAAGAGGTCGACATTGCGGCAAATGCAGGTGATGAGGTCGGACTTAAGGTGAGGGGATGAGGGAGCGACTTACTCAAAATTGCTTTGACGGATCCCCTGTCTCGAACGAGACATCTTCCAGCTCGTCTGCCGACTCCGGCTCTGGCTGGGTCCTCTGGGGCTGCATCTCGACGGCGTCGAGGCGAAACACGCCGCTCCCGATTGCTGTCATGTAGCATGAGCGAGCAGCTTCCTGGTTTCCCCGGACTACTCCTACTCTGGTTTTGGTGGGGAACTTCATTTTCTGGTGATAGGCCGAGGGGACAGCCTGGAGGGAGCAGAGGCCCGGGCGACCGAGTATCGCATTGTAGGCTGCCTTGACGTTTACCACCATAAAGTCCATGGACTCGGTTCTTCGGTTTGGGGTCGTACCTGCCGTGACATCTAGTGTGACGATCCCTTCAATTGTTACAGGGACGTCCGAGAACCCGTGCAAGGTGTACCTCGCCGGCTTCAGCTTGTCGTGGAAGAGCTTCAGGTTCTCGAAGGCTTCGAGAAACAGAATGTTGACCGAACTCCCGTTGTCCACAAGGATTCGCCGAGCGTCAAAATTGGCCATGCTGAGGTTGATGACGAGGGCGTCGCAATGCGGGAGCCGCACCCCTTTCAGGTCTTCCCCCGAGAAGGAGACAGGGAGCTGCTGGATCTGAGGAGGGAGAGGACCTTGGACGGCGTTAACATCCCGGATGAACGCCTTGCGGGAAGTGTTGGGCTCCCCTCCCATGAGCCCCTCATGGACGCAGTGTAATATGGCTTGGCCCTCGGGCTCATCAAGCTCCTGCTCTTGCTCGAGGAGCTGCAGGGGAGCTCGAGGAGGCGGAGTCCTCCTGTTCCTCGTGTCCCTCTGCCCCCGAGCTTCCTCTCGCTTGTACTCTCGGAGGTACCCTCGCTGAATAAGGGCCTCGATCTCGTCTTTCAGGGCCCGGCGTGATCCGTGTTGTGCCCGTTGTCCCGGTGGAAGCGGCAGTAGAACCGCTGATCCCTTTTCTTACTGGTGTTGTTGGACGGACGAGGGGGATACTGGACAAGGTCCCTATCCTCGATCGCCAAGAGGATGGAGGACACATTCTGGGTTAGCGGGGTATACCATTCGAAGCGAGGGACCGGCGGGACCTTCTTCATGACGCCCGCGTCCCTTGGAGCCTTCTTTGATGGCTCAACTTCTTCGGCCTTCCGCTTTCCTTTTCCAGGTACCTCCCTGGATTCTTCTGGGTTTAGGGCCTCCTCCGCCCTGATGTATTTCTCAACCCTGTTGAGGAGGTCAGAAAAATCGATGGGGGGCTTCTTCGCCAGAGAGTCTTTCAGCTGTCCATGACGGACGTTGTGCCGAAATACCGCAGAGGCGACGCCAGGATCGAGAGAGGAGACCGACCTTGCCTCTGCTGTGAACCTCCAGACGAACACCCTGAGCGATTCCCCCTCCTTCTGCCTGAGTCCAAGCAAAGAAGCACTTGTCCTCTCGGCCTTCCGGCTGGTGACAAAGTGGGCGAGGAAATTGCCCTCCAGCTGGTCGAAGGAGTAAATGGAGCCGGGGGTCAGCTTGGAGAACCATTCACGAGCCGGACCCCAGAGGGTGGCAGGGAAGGCTCGGCATAGCAGGGGATCCGAAGCGCTGTGAATCATCATCAGGGTTTTGAAACCCTCCATGTGATCAGCAGGATCTCCCTCGCCGTCATAGGTCTCGAACTGAGGTGGTCGGAAATTTCGAGGTATTTCTGCTTGGAGGATGAGGGCGGAGAAAGGAGGTCGGACAGGTTTGTACCCCTGAGCCGCTCCGGGACCGCCGTCGCCTATGTGGTCGAGGCGATCCTCCATTTCTTGGAGGCGCCTTAGGAGATCGCCCTCGTACTCCGGTGGGATAGTTGATGGGCGGGACATGCTGGCCTCGGCGTCCGACCTGGTTTGAGAATGGCGGACATCCTCCTGGTGGGGGGCCCCTCGAAGGGCCCCCAGGATCTCCCTCTGGAAGTCCTGGAATTCTTGGTGAGTGACTGGGGCTCCTTCGACCCGGTTCGGGTGGGCCGAAGGTTACCGTCCGACGCGGCTGAGCGCTGGCCTCCGCCCCTGGGACGGTGGTTTTGGATGGTTCGGGGCCGAGTTGGAAGCGGCCCTTCCCCTACTGCGGCTAACCTGTCAGTTGATGATTACCCCCCGTAGGTCGGGCTGAGCTGGACGGGAGGCACTCTTCTGGGGTCCCTGGTGGGGAGCCCCGTGATTGGATGCGTGTGCTTCGGCAGTGGGACCTGGCGGGGCCAAGTTCTGCCGAGGCGCGGAGGTGGCAGCCTTTTTGGCTTTGGGGGCCATAAGTGTTCAGGCTGTCGAGGTACCTTGACGGTCGGGCTCGGGTCGGCTCCTGAAGTAGCTTTCCCACAGACGGCGCCAACCTGATGCGGTTTGTTTCTGGGAGACGTGTGGATGCACCTGGTGTGAGTTCTTACTCGATTTGTATTTGAAGGAGGAAGCTACTGATCAGACGACCCTCGGCTGGCCGAGTGATACCGGTGACAGGCTGGGGTGAGGCGAGGCTGGATGCTTGGCTCGGATCCGAGGTCTGGTGTACCTGCAGACGGTCTAGGAACACCGGGGATGGTCCCGGTGGCAGACCCTCCGACGATCTAGTCAGTCACTTAAGATAGAGCAACAGTAACTAGGATTTTTGTGGAAGAAAGATTGATTACCTGCAGACAGGGGGGAGGGTCTGGTATTTATAGGGGATGCCAATCGGGTCCAGACCCGTTTGGGGCTGGGCCGGACCCGGTTACCCGAGTGGCTGAAGCGGTGGAAAGCTAGGCGATATAGGGCTGACGTGGCAGACGCTGGAGTGGTTTCCGGGCTGACGTGGCAGAGCTCCGGGCGGTTTTTCCGGTGCTGATGTGGCAGATCTGAAGGATCAGAAAGAGCGCGTATCCTGAGGGGATCCAGTGGCCCAGGATGAGCCACATTTATTCCTGACCCGTATCAATAGCTAAGATTGGACTATTGGAGTTGTTAGGGTGTGTTTTTTCAGCTCTTTAGAGTATCTATAGTTCGTTGTCTATATATTCAAAAAAATCAAAAAATAGAAAAAAAGTGAGCTGTAGTGATTAGCTATATACCCATAATTTGTATTTTTGGTGAACAGCTATATTTGGAAGAATATATAGCAATTTGAAAAAAGTAGCTGAAGAAAGATATCTTTCGTCCGTTCGAAGAAAGATCATCTTTCGTTGTTGTTTTTCTTTTTTTAAAATATTGGACGGGAAATGATTATCCGTCCGTTCGATTTTTTTTTAATTCGACAAGCGAAAATCATTTCCCATTTGTTCCCTTTTTTTGGAAAAAAAAAACGAAAGATTAGAAATCATCAAACGATGTCGATATTAAATTATAAAAACTCAAAATTTGAGTTAGAATGACTGCAGCACAAATCCCCAATTTTCTTTTCTATATGCTAAATATCGAAAATTTAAGATTGAACGAACTAAAGATGCTCTTATTTAATTAAAGTGAAAAACACCACGGCTTCATTGTATTGGTTAAACGAGTTTCCGAAGAAAACTTCGATGAAAGACTGCGTCCACATAACTATGCTACTTTGCAATTTTGCATACCGGATACATGTACTAGTTAGTACTGAAGGCTTCAAAGTACAATATCTAATCGTCAATCAAAATACTCAAGAAGAACGGAAGCAATTAAAAGCAATGGTTGGATCATAGCTAGTCTTAAAAGCAATACCTCATGCCATCTCAACCCACAAAACTGTTTTGGTGTAATTTTAGTCACATCAATCAGTAATTTCATCTCGATTTCATAATACCATTCTTAACACCAAAAAAGAATATTCTCTACATATTCTTATCTATCTACTTTTTAAATAACTTTTAACTAATTATTCCCATTTCATATCTATTTTAACTAAATTAATTTAGTTATAACTAAAATATACTTGTAACCCAAAAATTAAATTATCTAAAACACAAAATTGGCTAACCTATAACTAAAACACACAATTATCTAAAACTATGAGGCCTTATTTGTAAATTAAACAAACAAAAAAGAGTAATGCTACATCCACTACCAATTTCACTACATTTCTCTTCACTATCTTAGGTGGCACACTCCAATAGGTAGGAAAAGATAAAGTAGGTAGGGGAACTCTCCAATAGGATTATGCCACCTAAGATAGTGAAATTAGTAGTGACTGAAGCATTACTCAACAAAAAATAGCAAAAATGATGCTGGTGAACAGTGTCGCGCCAGATTTGGCACAACACTGTTCACCAGCACCATTTTCGTCATTTCTGATGCTGGAAATGGCACTCAATTGAAGCGCCATCCAGCACCAAAAATGGTGTTTAGCGGCATTTTGACGCTGCCTTGGAGCAGCTCTAACTATAAACTTTTAGTTTCTAAACTTTGCACTACTTAAAGATTCTACACAAATTAGTTGGGAGTGGTGGAGCTAGCTCCTATTTGCATCAGTTGAATGCTAGCTCCATCCATTCCTGTACTTTGGTGGCTGACCTTAATTAGCTTAATAATGTTGAAACGGATTAGGATTAGAGTCTAAGTGGGTCAGGTACGTAGTATGAGTCCATTTCATTTCATCAGTTAATTATATCTAACCCCCATCCAAACAAACCCACATTACATTATAAAAAAAAAGTACAGAAAGCTCTAAAGTCATTACATTATATCCTTTGAGGGTATTCTGGTCATAAAATTACATAACTCTTTCCAACTTCAACCTTTTATATAATCCCTACAACACACTGTCAAGAAATCCAAAATGCAAGCTAATAGTGGAAGAAGCTCAAGTGCAATGGAGGAAGTTGATGAAACAGAGAGCTACTGGCTCCATAAGCTTGAAGATGCGCTCTTGCGGGATGAACTCGCCGACATCTCTCCACCGACGACGACGCAATCAGAAGAGTCCAACGGTCCTCCTCATGAATCGGTTTTGAACATGCTCATATCTAATGTCTACTCTGGGCCGACCATCAGCGACATAGAGAATGCGTTGGCTCAAAGTAATTACAACGGTGAAATATGCACACCTATGCCGATGTAACCACCATTCTTCATGAAAATTTCAACATTATTCTTGAGTTCTATCATTCTATATCTTTTTCTTTCATTCATATTGAAGATTTCCTTTTCTTGTAGATCGCTTGTTTGTAGAGCACTCCCAGAAAGAGGACATGGTAAGATTGGTAACAAGTATACGCTTAAGATCAAAAACTCTGGGAATGGGCTTGCAGATGATGGTTACAAGTGGAGGAAATATGGGCAAAAAACTATCAAAAACAGTCCTAACCCAAGGTAAACTTTGCTGTCCTTTACACATAAGTTACAGTAGTATAATTTTTACATAATGTTTTCTAGCAAGGGTTAGCTAATTACTAAAGGATTAGTCCTTGTAGAAATGATTGTTGTTCTTTTTTTCTATCTCTAATCTCTAATATTATAATGGGAGAAGGCTTTAGTGTCATTTGTTATTTTGTCATTCTACCAACATATGCAATGCACATACATAACTAATATAAAGAGGTTTTCGGTTCAAATCCTCCCTACGTCAGAGTATTTGTTTTTATTTTTTGAAATTATTAAAACGTGCATCGCACGTGTATATTCATTTAATTTGATGACTTTACTTTTTGTAGACGTGCATCGCACGTACATTATACTAGTCTAAATAACCTGCGGGTGATCAATGAAAAAATTATAAATTATATTAGAATACTCAGTAGTTTGTTGTCCCTATGAAAGAAATGCAGGGTGCTTTGATAAAAATCCTATTTGCAAAATTTTTTTGGAACACAATCAAAAAATGATCAACTGAAAAACAAACAAACAAACAAAACATTTCTAAGTGTTAAAATAAGGGTAGTTGAAAATAGTTTTTTCTTTTTCAGAAAAGTGAACAAAACAATAGCTAACCAAAGAACTTTGATTTCCAGCCTTGAAGGCTTTCCTTCCTGGTGGGTTTTTTTTTTTTTTTCTTTTTTTTCATTCCTTGTTGCACTAGAAATTCCGTAAAATGGATAGAAGGACCTTCAGGTAGGTGTAATATGAATTAAACCATCATTTTCTTTTTGAATTATAACACAAATAAATGTGTTGAAACCCTCAGCACCTTGACATTACCTCAATACAAATGCATGAATGTCATTAAATACCCATCTAATCAGAAAATTAATTAATTAATAATATGAAAAAATTTGATGTCAAAATCTACTTGAAATGATTCATTACAGACAAATATTGCAACTTGCCCATTTTATTTTATTTTCGATTGAGCAGTGTATATCATTTTACCAATTGATAGTGCTTTGTATTAACACAGCTTTGATGACTAACAAAAGTTGCATGAACTGATTTCACTGTAGTGTCAGGCTGTCAGCTAATTAAGGAAAATTTAAACTTTTTATGTTTTGTTTACAAAATGTAGTTGCAATATCAACTGTAGGGCTGCAAACGAATCGAGCTATTCGGCTCCAGCTCGGTCAAAGCTCGGTTCGAACCGAGCTCGAGCTCAAAACTGAGCTCGTTTCGTAGATGAGCCGAGCCCGAGCTTGGATTTTTTTTTCAAGGCTAAGCTCACGAGCTATTTGGCTCGAATACGGTTAAAGCTCGGCTCAAATCGAGCTCGAGCTCAAAACTAAGCTCGTTTCGTAAACGAGCCGTGCTCGAGCCTGAAGGTATTTGGCTCGGCTCGATTGCATCCCTAATCAACTGCAATAGCTGGAGCAGCAAAAAAAAAAAGTAACAGTTTAACTATGGCTAGAACCTTTTATCTTTTGACTGCGACTTGTCCATCCAATGCCACCTCATTTCCTCATTTCAATTACACTGTCAGCTACAAGGATAGTTACTTATGTTACAAGAGCAGATTCATATTAATTAGAAAATATCAATCATGAATCGGAGTACAGATAGCTTTTTAACTCAGAAGCTAGAATATATTGTAAGCTCTTAGATCCTATTTCCTTTGAATGCTTCATTTGTATAAATTTAAGTTTTTTAAGTTCATTTCATGTCAATGAGAGGGAGGGGGGGAGGGGGGAGGCAATGTTCAAAATAAGGTTCCATCAATTTTCATACCGCAAAAATATTCAATTTTCTTTGCTACTGTTTTTATGGTGAACAGGAGTTATTACAGGTGCACCAATCCTCGGTGCAATGCCAAGAAACAAGTGGAAAGATCAATCGAAGACCCAGAAACCCTAATTGTCGCCTATGAAGGACTCCACCTCCACTACACGTACTCTCAGTTCCTCCACTCTCACCCAAATGATTTCCTCTCCGATACTGGCCTCCACGCGCCAAAGAAGCCCAAGGTCCAAACCGAAGAATCAAAGGATACTCAAAACAAAGAGCACAAGCGACAAAATCTAACAACAAGAGAACAGAAGCAGAATCAGCAAAGTATTACGGTAGAAGCACAGAAACCACAGGAAGAGACCCCAATTACATTAATAACCGAGGATCTACTTTTTGAAGAAAGGAAGAGCACACAAGGATTGTTAGAAGATGTTGTGCCGCTGTCTGTTAGAAAGCCATGCAGTTTCTCATCTACATATTCAAATTCATCTCAAGTATCCTCGCCTTCTTACTCTTCGTCAATTTCATGGTCTCCCCCAATTGTTTTCTTCGATGAAGGGATACTACCAGACATAATGTGAAAGGTCACAATATCAGTAGATAGAAGGATGAGTAGTGGAATATATATATACATGATTATTGGAAAATCTAGATTTTCAGGTACTTGCCAGTTCCAATACGAAATGAATGAATATTTAGAAACAAGAATAAGGTTTTGAGTAGGGAAAGCAAGTCAAAGTGTACAAATAATATGTTGATAGGATTTCCAAGTACATCTACTGTCAATGTGGTATTCTTTTTTTTCTTTTTCTTTTTTTCCTTATTGATGCAGTGCCTACACTTCAAATTTTTACATTGCAAAGAAAATGAGCCCCCATAAATGCAATTAATGTTATAATAATAAACCAATTGTGAGGAATGGAAATCATACTAATCCATCGATGCATGCCGTTGATAAAAAAAGGCATGGAAAGCGAAGGGAAGAGATAAGAGATATGAGAAAGACACAAGGAGAGGGAGAAATGGATGTAGACATCAGATTTAGAATTGACTAGTAAATTTTTGACGTGGAGATGAAGAAGAAAGGGATTTCTCTATATCCAATGTTATAAGAAATAGATTAAGAAAAGAATCAGACAACTAATAAGTCTGTCTGCGTCGTATTTACTAACAAGATTTGGAATTTGACATATTCCAAAAATTAAGTCATATATCATACTGTTATAACATTAACTCTGACAGCAAACAAAAGCAGCCATGAAAAGGGAATATGTCAAAAAATGTTGGAAATTGCTCTAGAATACGTTTGCCATACATAAAACCAAAAACAAAAAACAAAAAAACAAAAGAATCAGTAAAACCAGCATTTGAAACAGGTTGTCTTTTTTTTTTTTTTTTTTTTTAACCTTCCTTCTTGTTTCATGATAATTATAATAAATATCTGCACTCTAAGAACCAGGATATATGATAGACATGAAATAAACTTACACCCTCCTCTCCCACCTTCCCGACGTACTCTATCTCAAGAAATAGACATTAACATGACAATGATATTTTCTTAATTTTCATAAACTGCAAATAGTTAAACAAAAGTATACAATCTAAACTGATCTATTTATAGGTTGTGGGTTCATTTTAGTCAAGCTGTTTCACTTATTTATAGTTGCAGGGGGAAGTTGTGAAGCTGGTTAATGTACACTATATAATGTACACTGGAAAAATTCCACATTGACTGTTTTAATTTTAAAGAAGTATCTTGTAACGTTATTTTCACAGCACAACTAGGCATGCTGGCTTAATTAGAATTATTCAAATGTACTGGTCTTCCAAATTGAAATTTAGTACAGTTTTGAGCAATTCAAAGGAGGAGGATTTGGTTAGACCCAAGTGGGACACTCGATAATTATTTATAACGGTTGTTTGTTAGATGATGCTTTCTATTAGTTGAAGGATTAGCCAATTAGTTTTAGATTCATCTTCTCTTTCATATGTGATATTTAGTCTTCATGTACTACTGAATTATATATACATATATACATGTATATATATAAGAAATTAAAAGGCCAAGTTCCATGGGATGACTATCTTCCCATATAGCACAAAACTTTTGATTTCTGCATCTGAAATTGCTGATCCGCACTATTCAAAATAGAGTACATGTTATAAAACATTGTGATATGAAAATAATATGAAGTTCTAATTTAGTTGAAAATAGCGTGCTTTTTTGTTTGCTATTATGATAGTTAGCAGTAGGAAAAGCGCACCATAGCAGTGCAATATAGATCATAAAAAAGTGAAGTATTACACTACACACTCTACACACTTTCTCTATTTAAAACATTGGTTTGAACATGTTTTTCCCACGCAACAAGTGGTTTTGTTCTTTTGCTGAATAATTGGTTGTTTTTCAAGAACTTGATGCATGGCTACAGGTATGTTTTAGGATATCTGTTGAAAAACATTTATAAGCTTTCACAAAACCTGACGTTCTTCAACGAGAAAAGCGATAATACTATTCTACTTAACATATATTCATTTTCAGGGAATCACAAAAAATTATATGACAAACGTAGGTGAATGCTGAAAACTGTATGTTCGGTTATCTTCATAGTTAGCACAGAGCTTGAACACTGAGCTAAGCTCCCTCACTTGTACAAGGCAGCGAAAACACATACATGAACGTTCCATGCCTAATCAGAAAAGAGACGTGAATTCAAGAAGAAAAAGTAAAGAGAAGAAACTGGGGGAAATAATAAGAATATTTATATAAACTACAGTAGTCAGCATCAACCAATGCATCCTGTCCTGTTTCAAATTAATACACAAATATATAACAGGTATAATTTATATTTGTAATAAATTGGCCCGTGCCACCTCCTACACTCCGTATCAGTACAAACTACAAAGAGTTTAAGCACTCAATGACTGTTTCAGTATCGAAACCACTCTTTAAAACAATGGCCTTTCATGTGCGTGCAATAACAAATCAAGCAAACTCCTAGAGACCATTAAGATAATAATTTCTAAATGAACTCCCATCATAATCCAAGAACGATGTGATGTAATGTATCGCTGATGAGTACATGAATTGTACTGTACTACTATCTTTAACCCTAAATCTTGACCAACACATAAAATTCCAAATGACTGCTCAAAAGTCACAATTCAATTGAGAATCTGAGAATCCAAACATGACTTTTTCACCTTACCCAAGGATTCCACCATATATACCAACATTATATATGCAAAGCATACTAACCACTTACCTATAAGCTCATTTAGGAACCATTCTATAAGCTCATCGCCTCCTAGATGTGTACATATTAAACAATAGTATCATAGTAGGAGCTAGAATTAATAATATTAGAAGTATGACATTCACCATTACTTGCACTTACTGTGTACTAATGATTAGTGTGAAAATATATTGAGGAAGCATGATTTAGAAAATATTTACCACGTTTCTTTAATTTTATATTACTTATTTCATCTCATTTTTGTCAGGACTTCTTCATCCCAATATCCCGTGCTCATCCCGTAATCTTTTTGTGTATATGATACCACAAAAATCATCCCAATATCCCGTGCTCATCCCGTAATCTTTTTGTGTATATGATACCACAAGAAGGAACGATATAGTACATGGTCCGCTAATATAGATTCCAGTGGGTGGGTTTAATTTATTGGCCATAACCCGAACATGAAAGCCAATTTGACACTTCCCAAGCTTCCCTTTGATTTTTATTTTTAAAATTCAAAAGAAAAAGTCAGGTTTTTCACCTTTTTCCCCTCCATTTATAAGAAAGCAACAAACAAATGAAAAATTCATATTGAGTCAAAATAAGGTTCCCCACCCAACTCACAACAATAATAATTCGAACATAAGGTTGTGAGCTCAAATGGATAGTCCAAGTTTGAGTCAAGGGTTTTGCATACTCGGTAACATTGAGGATGAGCTCAAACCTAGACATCCAAGCCGATGTACTTTCTTATTTAGGTACATACCTATGTATCACCAATCATCCAACAATGATAAATACTTCAGATTTCAGAATCAGATCACTTTAGCTGAAATGCATATGCCTCTTTTATTTGTCTTTTTCTCAATCAGGTAGGAGTCTTAATCAGAACTTATGCCATCAGAATTAGATTGACGTAGGTAAAGAGAAAGAGAACGAGAATGAGGAGAATGTTACATTAAGAAATATGTGAACATAACTTGGAAAGGTGATGTACAGTAATGATTAGGAAGATAGAGGATGGGCCGCTCAAAGCCTCAAACCTAGACATCCTAGCCCGCCCTAATGTACTTTCTCCTTCAGGTAAATGCCTATATCCCTCCCAATCATCCAACAATGACAGTTACTTTAGAATCGGATCACTTCAGCCAAAAGACATGCTTTTCTCTTCCAGTTAGCACGAGTTAAATAAGACTTTTCGCTATTAGAATTAGGTTGACGGACTTACTCTAAAAGAGGGGCAGACAGAGAGTAGTAGGAGGAGGAGCAGGATGAGGAGAATGTTAGTTTCAGACATATGTGAAGATAACAGTAAACCATTAGGAAGATTTGAGTTCCACAATGAGAGGGTTACCAGCTCAAGGCTATACTGTCATGAAGAAAATTATCTACAAAAGTTGATAATTTGCATTACTTAAGGCCTGTACAAAAGAGGATGTTACTCTTAATATGAATCCGCTCCAGAGAAGGATTTCAGCAGGATGGCTGCAAATAGTTTTGACAAGCATGATGTTTGTGATCAAACTATTCAGTATTAAGACCAGCACACTGGTGTAAGTTATTGTCATCGAAAGCTATTATCATCCAAACCAGTAGATAACTAGGATAGTCTTGTTGTAATGATCCAATTGTTAGAGAGGATTTACGAGGGGATATCCGGTACTCAGGTTGGTCTTAGGATAATCTGATGGTGGTTTCATAAGAGGGTCCTCAGTGCTATGTAAAAGTGCCTCCACAAAATAGGATGAGTTCCTCACCATGGTAATAAAGAAATCAAGTACAATGGAGACCCCTCAAAATCCAGTTATTCCCCACCTCAAATCATTCATTTTTAAGTATTAACATATGTGAAGAAGGTCAACAAAGCCAAAACCGGCCTGAAATAGATGACTTGGACTAGCAGAAGGTGGATTTTTGCCGATTGTTAATAGAATTTAAACTTGGTTATGTTGGCTACCAGATGATTGTGATCATTACCGATGAGGGGAAGCAATAGAAACATATCAATCTATTTAAAATTTCATCAGTTAGTAAGGTTATACCATGTCTAACTTTCCAAGTTTAATTCTTCTCATCATCAGAACCTAACAAATGAACTCTAAAGACTCATATGTTGTGCGGGTAAGAGCATATGTAGTGGTTTTTACCAAATTTGGCAAAATGGCAAAATGGCAATTGGCAATTAGCAAAAAATCCAATTTGTTGCAGTCATTCATTGCCAATTGCAAGAATACATTCGACGGACAAAACATTTTGTTCCATTTCGAACTTTTTTATAAAAAAAATAATTGGGGGGGGGGCAATTTTTTATTTTTATTTTTAAGAATGGGACGAAACTACTTGTTTTGTCTCATATACAATTAGATCGGACGGAACATGTTCTGTCGAATGAAATGGTTTTAAGATAAAATAAAAATTGATCGGACGAAACAAGTTGTGTCGTCCAATCATTAAAAATATATAAAATTTTGCGATGAAACATCTTGTTCTGTCTGGTATAATTTGGCAACTGCTAAATGCGCTGCCAAATTTGGCAGCATACTGCTCATTTTTTTTCATTTTTAGGCAAAATAGCAAACCAGTGTAGTTGATTTTTTGCCAAAAAATGGGGGAAAATGGCAAAAAAGCAAACCACTACAGATGCTCTAACGGAAATATAGTAATTAATTAACAAATGCTTACAAGTTCATAACATCTAATAGCAAAGAATTGCAGGTAAAGGAACATATTAAGCAAAAATATAACCTTAACAGGTTCAATTATGGTATACATTCACCAACCATCAACTTACATCAGAACCCATTTAACCAAAATCAGAGGTTTAGTGGTCTATAAATGAAAAAAAGTAAAAAGAAAATCAGCGCACTACTGCCTGAACCTAAAGAAAAACAGTAACAAGTAACAATATCCCTACCAACCAAAGATTCAATAGAACAAACATATCTACCTATATATCTGAAACCTAAATGAGTGTTTAAAGACTTTCTATTCTGAAGGCAAAAAATTAAATCAAGACTTATCCATCGCATGTAAAAGGAAGGAATGTAACTAACAAATGCTTACAACTTTCGAATTTCTATGAGCAACAAAATGCAGGAAAATGGACATAAAAACAAGCATCGATGAACTTTGAAATCGGTGTTATACATTCAACAATCATCAACTTCCACCTACACAATCACTCCAACACCCATCTCACCAGTATCAAAAAGCCTAGTTCCTCAACATAATATAACAGTAACAACTTTTTCAATATAATTAAAAGCCTAGCAAGCATATTACTACCAAATCAATACAAGAAAGGTATCAACCTATACCTGACCTAAGCCATGTACTCCTTGTACCTCTCCCCAAACGTCTCCAACATAAGCTCCTCCACCAACTCCGCCATCCTCCCATAATACCACAAACAAACGGCGACAATAAACCCCACACTCAACGGCGCCCACAATGTAATACAATGCAGCGAAAACAGCAACATCGCCAACGCATATATCGGGTACTTCACCCACCGGTACGGCCCAAACCGCACCACCTCACCTGGTACCACCATCTTCTCCGAATACTTCGCAAAATACAGCACCGAATTGTACCTCATGAAAATCGTAACCAGCACCAACACCCTCGTGCCCAAATTCACCCACCCACCCAAAATCAAGTGCAACTCCAGCCCTTCATAGGCCGCAAGAAAGTGACCAATCATAACCAACCCAAAGAATGCAAATTGGAATGGTCTGGGGAGGTTAACATCCCATTTGGGGTTATGGACAGACGGGTATAAATCCCCATACATCCTCTTTCGAACCGAGGAGTCAAAGAAGAATAAATAATGATACACAAAGAACGACACAGTGGGCCAACCTTCAAGGAAGCCATTGAAATGGGCAGGGGGGGACAGGGGTATGCCAAGTGAGTGTACTAGTAACAATGGCTAGTTGCTGAATTATACTAGATTGGGTCCGGGTGTGTTTGTAAAAGGAGTAGTGATGTGGGTCGGATGACGTGGCCCCTCCTGGGCCACAGAATCCCCTCAGAAAACGTGCACCTCCGGATCATCCTGATCCGCCACGTCAGCATCCGAAAACCGCTCGGGCCTCTGCCACGTCAGCCCTTTACCGCCCGAATTTCCACCGCTTCAGTCCCACGGGCAACCGGGGCCAGATCCGGTTGGCTTCTCCTATAAATACCAAACCCCTACCCCTTGTCCAGGTAATGAATCTTTTCCCACTCAAACCCTAGTTACTGTTACTCTCTCTTAGTAACTGACTAAATCGTCGGAGGGTCTGCCACCGGGACCAACCCCGGTGTTCCTAAACCGTTTGCAAGTACACGAGACCTCGGATCCGAGCCTCCTGATCCGAGCCGAGCATCCAGCCTCCACCTCAGTCCACCTACTTCCATACCGTTCGCCCGGCTGAGGGTCGTCCGCACACAGAGCTTCCTCCACTAATACAAATCGAGTAAGAACTCACACCTGGTGCATCCACACGCCTCCCAAAAACAAACCGCATCAGGTTGGCGCCGTCTGTGGAAAACTCTATTGCAGACGCCGACCCGAGCTCAGCCATCAATGGTACCCTGTCAACCCGAGCTCACATGGCGCCCAAAGCAACGAGAGCTGTTACCTCAGCGCGTCAGCAGGACGTGCCTCCACAGGGCGTCAGCGCCGACGCTCAGGCATCCAACAACCCGGGGGTCAGTCACAGACTCCAGCCGGGTGCCTCCCGACCAGTCATGCCCGACCTGTGGGGGGTAATCCAGAATCGAGGAGCTAGCTGATCTAGAGGAGGGGCCGCTTCCAACTCGGCCCCGAACCATCCAAACCTCCGTCCCAAGGGCGAGGGCCAGCACTCATCCGCGTTGGCCGGTGCCCACCGGCTCAGCAAAATCGAGCTGAACGAGCTCCGATCACCCACCAGGAGTTCCAAGACTTTCAAAAGGAAATCATGGAGGCCATCCGGGGCACCCCGTCGATGATGACGTCCCCCGCTCTCATTCCCGTTCGGATGCTGAGGCCAGCGTGTCTCGCGTCCCAACAGCGCAGCCGGAATATGACGACGACATCTGGAAATGCCTCCAAGAAATGGAAGACTGCCTCGACCTCTTCAGGGATGGCGAGCAGAGGCCGGCCCAGGGATACAGGCCCATCCGACCTCTTTTTTCCGCCGCCATCTTGCGGGCGGAAATACCCTGGAACTTCCGCCCACCTCAATTCGAGACTTATGACGGGGAGGGCGATCCTGCTAATCACATGGAGGGCTTCAAAACTCTCATGATGATTCATAGCGCATCGGATCCCCTCCTGTGCCGCGCCTTCCCTGCTACGCTCCGGGGTCCGGCTCGGGAATGGTTCTCGAAGATCATCCCCGGCTCCATCCATTCCTTCGACCAGTTAGAGGGCAACTTCCTCACCCACTTTGTGACTAGCCGAAAGGCCGAAAGGACAAGTGCGTCCCTACTTGGCCTCCGGCAGAAGGAAGGGGAGTCGCTCCGGGTGTTCGTCCGAAGATTCACCGCTAAGGCGAGATCGGTCTCCTCCCTCGACCCAGGTTTCGCCTCGGCAGCATTCCGGCACGTCCGCCATGGACAGCTGAAGGCCTCCCTGGCAAAGAGGCCCCCGATAGACTTTCCCGACCTCCTCAATCAGGTCGAGAAGTACATCCGGACTGAAGAGGCCCTGAATCCAGAGGACTCGAAAGAAGTGCCCGGGAAGGGAAAGTGCAAGGCCGACGAGGTCGAGCCAGCGAAGAAAGTTCCAAGAGACGGGGGCACCACGAAGAAGGTTCCGCCGGTCCCTCGCTTTGAGAGATACACTTCGCTGACGCAGAACGTGTCGACCATTCTCTTAGCAATCGAAGACAGCGATCTCGTGCAGTTCCCCCCTCGACCGTCCAACAACACCAGCAAGAAGAGGGATCAGCAGTTTTATTGCCGCTTCCACCGGGACAACGGGCACGACACAGATCGTTGTCGTGCCCTGAAGGACGAAATTGAGGCCCTCATCCAACGAGGGTACCTCTGAGAATTCAAAAGAGAAGGCATCCGGGAACAGAGGGACACCAGAAACAGGAGGGATTCCCCTCCTCCTCGAGCACCCCGACAGCGCCCCGAGCGGGATCCGGAACCCGAGGAACCCGAGGGTCAGGCGATCTTGCATTGCGTCCACGGAGGGCCCATGGAAGGAAAATCCAACACTTCCAACAAGGCATTCGTTCGGGATGTCAGCACCGTCCAGAGCCCTCTCTCCCCCCAGGTCCAGTAACTCCCTGTCTCCTTCTCGGGGGAGGACCTGGAGGGAGTCCGGCTCCCTCATTGTGACGCACTCGTCATCAGCCACAGCATGGCGAACTTCGAGGTCCGGCAAATCCTCGTGGACAATGGGAGCTTGGTCAACATCCTGTTCCTGGAAGCATTCGAGAACTTGAAGCTCTCTCGGGACAAGCTAAAACCTGCCGGATACACACTGTACGGATTCTCCGGCATCCCGGTGGCAATAGCGGGTATTGTCACTTTAGATTTCACGGCGGGTACGACCCCAAACAGAAGGACGAGTCCATGGACTTCATGGTTGTGAACGTCAAGGCAACCTACAACGCCATACTCGGTCGCCCCGGGCTCTACTCGCTCCAGGCGGTCCCCTCAGCCTACCACCAGAAGATGAAGTTCCCTACCAACACTGGTGTCGGAGTTGTCCAAGGAAATCAAGAAGCAGCACGCTCGTGCTACATGACGGCAATCGGGAGCGGTGTATTTCCCCTCGATGCCGTCGAGCTAGAGCCCGAGAGGACCCAGCCAGAACCAGAGCCGGCAGACGAGCTAGAAGATGTCTCATTCGAGACAGGGGACGCGTCGAAGCACTTCCGAGTGAGCTGCTCCCTCGCGCCCGAACTCAAGTCCGCCCTGATCAGCTGCATTCGCCGCAATGTTGACCTCTTTGCCTGGAAGCCCTCTGACATGCCCGGTATATCCGAGGATCTCATCATGCACAAACTCAGCGTGATCCCCGGGTCGAAACCGGTTGTCCAAAACCGACGCAAATTCGCTCCGGAGCGACAGCAGGCAGTAAATGCGGAAGTGGACAAGCTCTTGTCCGCGCGTTTCGTACAAGAGGTCAGCTACCCTGAGTGGCTAGCGAACGTCGTCATGGCCAAGAAAGCAAGCGGGAGCTGGAGGATCTGCATAGATTTCACCGACCTCAACAAGGCATGCCCCAAGGATCCGTTTCCCCTCCCCAGCATCGATGCTCTTATCGACGCCACATCGGGTCACGAGCTCATATCCTTCATGGATGCCTTCTCAGGCTATAACCAGATCCGGATGTTCCCTCCCGATATCGCAAAAACGTCCTTCGTCACGAACCAAGGACTCTACTACTACCGGGTTATGCCCTTCGGGTTGAAGAACACCGGTGCTACTCACCAGAGGCTCGTTAACCAAGTCTTCAAAGGTCAAATCGGGCGCAACATGGAGGTGTACGTCGATAACATGCTCGTCAAAAGCCACCAGGGACAGAATCACGTTGCTGACCTGGAAGAGGCCTTTGGGGTACTTCGAACCCACAACATGAGGCTCAATCCGGCGAAGTGTGCATTCGGTGTCTCCTCAGGAAAGTTCCTCGGGTTCATCGTCAGCCAGCGCGGCAACGAGGCGAACCCTGAGAAAATCCAGGCCATAATAGACATGGCCCCTCCCAAGAATGTCAAAGAAGTCCAGAGCTAACAGGGAGACTGGCGGCCATCGGTCGTTTCCTCTCCAAGTCTGGAGAGAAGTCCCTTCTGTTCTTTAAAGCGCTACGCGGAATCGGAGGGTTCGAATGGGGTACTCAGCAACAGGAGGCCTTCGCCCAATTAAAGGAGTACCTCACCAACCCTCCTCTCCTCAGCAAGCCCGAACTAGGTGAGCCACTCTGGCTCTACCTTTCGGCTTCGGAGAACGTGCTCAGCGTCGTCCTTGTCAGGGAAGAGGAAGGAGTCCAAAAGCCCCTGTACTATGTGAGCAAGGTCCTGCTCGACGCCGAGACCAGGTATTCCAGGATGGAGAAAGTAGCCTATGCTTTGGTCATGGCCGCGCGAAAGCTCCGTCCATATTTTCAGGCGCATTCGGTCCAAGTGCTCACGGATCAACCCCTGAAGGCCGTGCTCTATAAACCCAAGAGCTCCGGTCGACTAGTCAAATGGTCGATCGAGCTCAGTCAGTACGACATCGGCTATCAGCCAAGAACGGCCATCAAAGGGCAGGCCCTCACCGAGTTCATCACAGAATGCACCATCTCCGAGAAACACGCAAGGGAGGAGGCCGACCAGACGTGAGAAGTTTACGTTGATGGCTCCTCTTGCGAAGCAGGAAGTGGTGCGGGCATCATTCTTCGGGGTCCAGATGGCTTCCTTCTTCAATACTGCCTCCGCCTCAACTTTCCGGCGTCCAACAACGAGGCTGAGTACGAGACCATGATCGCCGGGCTCACCCTGGCTCATCAGGCCGGCGCCAGACAGATCAGGGCCTTCAGCGACTCTCAGCTTGTGGTCGAACAGATCACCGGGGAGTACGAGGCCAGTGACGATCGGATGATCAGATACCTGGCCGTGGTCCAACGCCTATTAAAATCCTTCGACGAATCGGTGGTCTTGAGGATCCTCCAGGAGCTGAACGCCCAGACCGATGCCCTGTCAAAGTTAGCTTCCTCATTCTTTGAAGGCCTCGACTGCACGGTCCTGATTGAAGTCATGTTGAAGCCAAGTACAGACTTCCCGGAGGTTCTATGCATTGCAGACAGAGCCCCTCCTAACGACTGGACCACTCTTATCAAGAAATTTCTAATCAAGAGAGAGCTCCCCGAAGACCGGGCTGAAGCGAGACGGATCAGGGTCCGATCAGAAAGATTCGCGGTAATCAATGCCACCCTCTTTAAAAGGTCCTACACCACAACGGATGGCAGACCCTACCTCTGTTGCCTGACCCCAGACGAGGCCAAGTATGTCCTCAAGGAGCTACACGAGGGGATCAGCAGATGCCACATGAGAAGCCGCTCACTCGCGCGGAGGCATTAAATCACGGGTACTACTGGCCCACTATGCTACAAGACGTCTTTGCCCTAGTGAAGAAGTGCGGCCCCTGTCAATGGTTCTCCCCCGTGAAGAGGGCTCCACAAGCAAATCTCCGTTCCATGGCCAGTCTGACCCCCTTTGCAATGTGGGGGATGGATCTGGTGGGCCCATTTCCAAAAGCAACGGGCCAACGAAAGTTCCTCATTGTGGCGATCGACTACTTCACAAAGTGGATCGAGGTAAAGCCATTAGCAACGATCACCGAGCAACAGACACAGTAGTTTTTCTGGAAACACATCGTCTGTTGGTTCGGGATCCCGCAGGTGCTCATCACGGACAATGGGACACAATTTGCGGGCAAGCATTTCCGCAAGTTCTGCGAAGATCTCGAGATCCAGCAGTGCTTCTCCTCAGTATGCCACCCCCAGTCCAACGGTCAGGCCGAGAATGCGAACTGCCAAATCCTCGACAGCCTCAAGAAACGACTCGATAACTCTTCCAAGGGGTTATGGGTTGACGAGCTGCCAAGCATTCTCTAGGTCCACCGTACAACGAAGAGAATCCCCACGGGAGAGTCGCCTTCAATCTGACATACGGTGCGGATGCCATCATTCCCTTGGAGATCGGGATCCCTTCACCCCTGATCATGGCTTTCGACGAAGCAACTAACTCCGAACAGCTACGAGCCGACCTGGACCTTATAGACGAGGTCAGGGAGAAATCAGCCATTAGAAGGAGCATCTACCAACAAAGGATTGAAAGGTTCTACAACAAGAAGGTGCGTCCCACCGACATCAAACTCGGAGACCTCGTTCTCCGAAAGCTGGCGGTATCCAACCCCGGCCAAAAAAAAAAATTGGCCCCGAACTGGGAGGGCCCTTATAGAGTATCGGAGGTCGTGCACCCAGGAACGTACTGCCTGACCAACTCATAGGGCAAGCCCATCAAGAGGCCCTAGAATGCAGAGCACCTCATCAAGTTCTTAGGAGAAGAGTAGCCTCCACCATGTAAAATTATCAAGAATGTAAACGGCACGCCGTGCCTTGTTTTTTGTAAAATTCTAATACGTTGTAAATATGCCAGCTTTCTTAAAACAAGTTTGTGGCTTCATATCTTATTCCCAATAAAACACGTCTCGGGCTTGGCGCTCGGATAGCACCGCGAGCCAGAAAAGCTTCCCTTACAAGCTTGGGGCTGGATGGTCGGATGGCATCGCGAGCCAGAAAATCTTCCCTTACAAGCTGAGGGCTCGGCGCTCGGATGGCATCGCAAGCCAGAAAAGCTTCCCTTACAAGCTGGGGGCCCGGCGCTCGGATAGCACCGCGATCTAGAAAAGCTTCCCTTACAAGCTTGGGGCTCGGCGCTCGGATGGCATCGCGAGCCAGAAAAGCTTCCCTTACAAACTTGGGGCTCAGCACTCGGATGGCACTGCGAGCCAGAAAAGCTTCCCTTACAAGCTTGGGGCTCAGCACTCGGATGGCATCGCCAGCCAGAAAAGCTTCCCTTACAAACTTGGGGCTCGACGCTCGGATGGCATCGCGAGCCAGAAAAGCTTCCCTTACAAGCTGGGGGCTCGGCGCTCGGATGGCATCGCAAGCCAGAAAAGCTTACCTTATAAGTTTGGGGCTCGGCGCTCGGATAGCATCGCGAGCCAGAAAAGCTTCCCTTACGACACGGCTTAATTGATTGATAGTAACGTGCATCCAATCAAACAAAGGAGCAAGGCCGGGGCTTTCTTCAAAGCACCTCGACCTTAACGCTCGGCGACGACCCTCAGCTACGACTGCTACTGGCTTTCTCACTAGTGTGGGGGCTCGGCACCTATCCCTAGCATGGTTTGGGCTTCTTCAACCCCATCAACCTATGCACGATGCGACAACCGCCAGCTATACCCGTACCGTCTTCATGAGAACAAGTGCAGGAGCTCGGCGTCAACCTCGAGTAAGGCCGGGGCTTTCTTCAAAGCACCTCGACCTTAACACTCGACGACGACCCTCAGCTACGCCTGCTACTTGCTTTCTCACCGGTGTGGGGGCTCGGCACCTGTCCCTAGCATGGTTTGGGCTTCTTCAAGCCCATCAACCTATGCACGAGGCAACAACTGCCAGCTACACCCGTACCGTCTTCCTAAGAATAAGTGCGGGAGCTCGGCATCGATCTCGAGCAGGGCCGGTGCTTTCTTCAAAGCACCTCGACCTTAACGCTCGGCGACGACCCTCAGCTACGCCTACTACTGGCTTTCTCACCGGTGTGGGGGCTCGGCACATGTCCCTAGCATGGTTTGGGCTTCTTCAAGCCCATCAACCTATGCACGAGGCGACAACCGCCAGCTACACCCGTACCGTCTTCCTAAGAACAAGTGCGGGAGCTCCGCGTCGACCTCGAGCAAGGCCAGGGCTTTCTTCAAAGCACCTCGACCTTAACGCTCGGCGACGACCCTCAGCTACGCCTGCTACTGGCTTTCTCACTGGTGTGGGAGCTCGACACCTGTCCATAGCATGCTTTGGGCTTCTTCAAGCCCATCAACCTATACACGAGGCGACAACCATCAGCTACACCTGTACCGTCTTCCTGAGAACAAGTGCGGGAGCTCAACGTCGACCTCGAGCAAGGCCGGGGCTTTCTTCAAAGCACCTCAGCCTTAATACTCGGCGACGACCCTCAGCTATGCTTGCTACTGGCTTTCTCACCGGTGTGGGGGCTCGGCACCTGTCCCTAGCATAGTTTTGGCTTCTTCAAGCCCATCAACCTATGCACGAGGTGACAATCGCCAGCTACACCCATACCGTCTTCTTGAGAACAAGTACGGGAGCTCGGCATCGACCACGAGCAAGGCCGGGGCTTTCTTCAAAGCACCTCGACCTTAACGCTCGGCGACGACCCTCAGCTACCCCTGCTACTCACTTTTTTACCGGTGTTGGGGCTCGGCACCTGTCCCTAGCATGGTTGGGCTTCTTCAAGCCCATCAACCTATGCACGAGGCGACAACTGCCAGCTACACCCGTACCGTCTTCCTGAGAACAAGTGCGGGAGCTCCACGTCGACCTCGAGCAAGGCCGGGGCTTTCTTCAAAGCACCTCGACCTTAACGCTCGGCGACGACCCTCAGCTACGCCTGCTACTCACTTTTTTACCGGTGTTGGGGCTCGGCACCTGTCTCTAGCAAAGTTTGGGCTTCTTCAAGCCCATCAACCTATGCACAAGGCGACAACCGCCAGCTACACCCATACCGTCTTCCTGAGAACAAGTGCGGGAGCTCCGCGTCGTCCTTGAGCAAGGCCGGAGCTTTCTTCAAAGCACCTTGACCTTAATGCTCGGCGACGACCTTTAGCTACGCCTGCTACTGACTTTCTCACCGGCATGGGGGCTCGGCACCTGTCCCTAGCATGGTTTGGGCTTCTTCAAGCCCATCAACCTATGCACGAGGCGACAACCGCCAGCTACACCCATACTGTCTTCTGAGAACAAGTACGGGAGCTCCACGTCGACATCGAGCAAGGCCGGGGCTTTCTTCAAAGCACCTCGACCTTAACGCTCGGCGACGACCCTCAGCTATGCCTGCTACTCACTTTTTTACCGGTGTTGGGGCTCGACACCTGTCCCTAGCATGGTTTGGGCTTCTTCAAGCCCATCAACCTATGCACGAGGCGACAACTGCCAGCTACACCCATACCGTCTTCCTGAGAACAAGTGTGGGAGCTCCGCGTCGTCCTTGAGCAAGGCCGGGGCTTTCTTCAAAGCACCTCGACCATAATGCTCGGCGACGACCTTCAGCTACGCCTGCTACTGGCTTTCTCACCGGTATGGGGGCTCGGCACCTGTCCCTAGCATGGTTTAGGCTTCTTCAAGCCCATCAACCTATGCACGAGGCGACAACCTGCCAGCTACACCCATACCGTCTTCCTGAGAACAAGTGCGGGAGCTCTGCGTCGACCTCGAGCAAGGCCGGGGCTTTCTTCAAAGCACTTCGACCTTAACACTCGGCGACGACCCTCAGCTATGCCTACTACTGGCTTTCTCACCGGTGTGGGAGCTCAGCACCTGTCCCTAGCATGGTTTGGGCTTCTTCAAACCCATCAACCTATGCACGAGGCGACAACCGCCAGCTACACCCGTACCGTCTTCCTGAAAAATAAGTGCGGGAGCTCGGCGTCGACTTCGAGCAAGGCCGGGGCTTTCTTCCAAGCACCTCGACCTTAACGCTCGATGACGACCCTCAGCTACGCCTGCTACTGGCTTTGTCACCGGTGTGGGGGCTCGACACCTGTCCCTAGCATGGTTTGGGCTTCTTCAAGCCCATCAACCTATGCTCGAGGCGGCAAATGCCAGCTACACCCTAGCCGTCTCCTTCAGAACGAGTGGGGCATCGTCGTCAATCCCAAGCAAGGCCGTGGCTTTCTTCAAAGTCGCTCGACCAATATGCTCGACTACGACCTACCACCACGTATGCTTCAGCAAAAATTTTCATTAAGGTTTGGAGGGTCCGCCTTTGGCAGACGTCCCAAGCTTCGAGTCGATGAGCTGACCCTCCTCTCGCCCGCGAACAACTCAGGGTTTACGGATGTCACATGCCCAAAACCCCGAATTGTTCGAGGACAGCAGGGGGGCCACCGACCCTCGGCTCTCTCCTTCCCTGGAAGACACCTCGAGCTTCGAGACCATTCGTTGACCCTCCTCCAGCCCGTGAACAAACCGGGGTTTACGGCCCTCACGAGCCCAAAACTCCGAATTGTTCGAGGACGGCAGAGGAGCCACCGACCCCCGGTTCATCACTCACCAACCGATCGGTCGGCCCATCAATCACCAACGGACAACCCGGGGTCTTGCGGCCCCCGTGGCCCGAACCCCGAATTGTTCGAGGGTGATTGGTGTGCCTCCAATCCGGAGCCCTCGGAAAAATATTATGTTCAGGGCGCCCGCCCTTGGCAGGCACCCAAGTCGAGCGACATATCAGCAACTCTCTTCTTAACAGCCAACAAGGGGAAGTGGGTGTTATATAGCCCCCTGAGGCACGCAGTTATTGCATCTGGGAATGCGAAATGGCGGAAGGCGAAACGTCGCCATAAATGCTTATGAGGAGGCAAAACGTCGCCATTAATGACTTATCGCAAGACGAAAAGCCGTGATATATGCGCCCGCTGCAACAAGTCACCTCGGCGGCGACCTCCCTCGCGACGAGCTCGGCAACCATCCTCAGCAGCTGAGACAATCAGGGTTCGGAAAATCAAATGTTCTTATTATTACTCATTGCTTATAACTCAATGAATGTCGGTACAAATACAAAGAACGGCTTACAACTCACTCGCACTCGGCTTAAAACTCAAACTCGGCGCTCTCCTCGGGGCTCCTCTCATGCTCGGCCAGACCGACCAGGGAAGAGACCCCTGCCACCGAGCTTCCCGCATCTTCAGGCTGGGCTGTTTCCAATAAAAATGTCGGAGACCACCCCAGGTTTGAGTTGCTCGCCTCCTCGATCAAACCCGCGCCCAACACCAGCTTCAGCCTTTGGATCTCCAACTCTTTCTCAACAATGGCCTCGCGGAGGAAAGACTCTGAAGCCGACTGCCCGCTCGAGGCATCCGAGATGGACCAGTCCATCTCGATTACCCACCGGTCGCGGTCAGCTATGGTTTTCTTCAGACGAGCCACCTCCAGACCGAGCTCCCTAGACTTGTTCGTGAAATAGTTTACGGCGGCCGCTCGGTCCCCAGCCTGTTCTCACTGGCGAGCCAGAGCTACCTCCATGGCCTCCCTCCCATCTCGGACCAGGGATCCCTCGGCGGAAACAAGGTCGGCCCCCAAGACCTCGTGCTTCTATTAAAAGGCAAGAGAAAACAAACAATCACAAAGGAGAGCTAGAAAGCGTATAAGTTATAAAGCCTCGGCCCAAAAAAGTATATTTCATTACTTTCAAAAAATCTGGGTACAAAACCATGGTGGCCAGTCCGCACGAGGCGTGTACATTCAAAAAAGAGAAGAAAAAAAAGAGAGCCTAGTCTATGCTTGAGGGGGGGTGGCACCTCATCGTCAGCATGGTCGCCCCCCATCTCCTCGCCACCAGGAGTCGGCGGAAGGTCCGGCTTGCCAACCATAGTGGATGTGATCCACGTTCTGCTCCGGGTAGATCCTGCAAAAATGCTCCTTGGCCTGGTCGTATGCCTCGTCCTGCGCCATGATCAGGGCATCCGCAGACGCAGCCTCCATCCTCGCCAAGGCCTTCCGCCCCTTCTCCGCCTCCTCTTTGATCCTTTCCTTAAGGTGATCCATGTCCTTCTTGTTATGCTCGCAGAGTGAGGCCATCTGGGCCTCGTGGACAGCCGCCATGCTCTGAGCCTCCTTCAGATCGCCGGTCGCCTTATTCAAATCGCGGAGATACTTATCCGCGTTCCTCCTCTCCACCATGACCTCCCTCTCCAAGCACTTTTGAAAGTGCTGCCTATGAAGCATCGCCTGTCCGAAGGAGAAAAGGTCAGGAAAAAAAATCACCAAGTTCAAAACCAGAAAGATATACGAAGTCTCAAGCACTTACCGAGATCGACGCCTGAGACCAGTGCATAAAGGCCTGGTCGGCCGTCTGCGACGCCAGCGCCATGAAATCCTGCTCGGTGGCAGCCTTCCTGACGAACTCCATGGAGACGGGGCCGTCAAGAAGAGAGTCTCCCTGGACGATCGACCAATTGGGAGCAAAGGGCCGCAGCCCCTGTTGTCCCACCATCTGCTCGGCAGTGGGATGAGGTGGGGGAAGCCTCTTCCCTGGGGCTTCGACAGTCTTGCTCGAACTGCCCCCCGCGTCTCGAGATGCCCTCGGCGTATGGGGGTGATCCTTCTTGGCCTTCTTTGCGGGAGAAGGCTCCCCGGCTACCGAGGCTGGTCCCTTGCCGGACCCCCCAGCTTGGGCGGCCAGCTTCTCCTGCTTAGCCTTCTTCCTCTTCTCCGCCCTCGCCTTCTCGGCGACGGCCAGCAAGGCACGCCTGTCATCCACTTGCTTGGACGTCATCCCTGCAAAAAATAAAGAAGAAGGGCTAACGTTAACGCGGAGGCAGAAAGATGCAAAAATTCAAAACGAAACATACTGGGGTCGGCTGGCATCGCGAGCCACAAGTCCCTTCTCTATTATTCAGGAGGCTCGGCGCTCGGATGGCATCGCGGGCCACAAACTCACTTCTATATCATTCAGGAAGCTCGGAGCTCGGATGGCACCGCGAGCCACAATTCCTCTTCTATTTCACAGAAGGGTCGATGCTCGGATGGCATTGTGAGCCACAATTCCTCTTCTATTTTCACAAAAGGGTCGGCACTCGGATGGCATCACGAGCCACAATGAAGGGTCGACGCTCTGATGGCATCGCGAGCCACAAACCCACTTCTATATCATTCAGGAAGCTCAAAGCTCGGAGCTCGGATGGCATAGCGGGCCACAATTCCTCTTCTATTTTCACAGAAGGGTCGGCGCTCAGATGGCATCGCGAGCCACAAACTCACTTCTATGTCATTCAGGAAGCTCGGAGCTCGGATGGCACCGCGAGCCACAATCCCTCTTCTATTTCACAGAAGGGTCGACGCTCGAATGTTCTATATCATTCAGGAAGCTCGGAGCTCGGATGGCACCGCGAGCCACAATTCCTCTTCTATATTCACAGAAGGGTCGACACTCGGATGGCATCGCGAGCCACAACTCCCTCTCTATCATTCAGGAGGCTCAGAGCTTGGATGAAATCAGGGAAACCCAAAACCTTCCTCTATTCACGGGAGGCTCGGAGTTCGGATGAAATCGCGAGCCCCAAAACCCTCCTCTATCCTCAGGAGGCTCGGAGCTCGGATGAAATCGCGAGCACCAAATCCCTCCTCTATTCAAGGGGGCTCAAAGCTCGGATAAACACCTCGAGCCCCACAACACCCTCCTCTACTCGAAGGGGCTCGGAGCTCGGATGGAATCGCGAGCCCCAAAACCCTCCTCTATCCCCGGGAGGCTCGGAGCTCGGACAAAATCGAGCACAAAAACCCTCCTCTACTCAAGGGGGCTCGGAGCTCGGATAAACACCTCGAGCCCTAAAGCACCCTCCTCTACTCGAAGGGGCTCAGAGCTCGGATGGAATCGCGAGCCCCAAAACCCTCCTCTATCCCACAAACAGAGGGCTCGTCTGCCGACCCCCAAAGCTCGACAAAGCGAGCTCCTGTTCACCCACCTCGGCGTCCCCTCGCTCTTCCAACTAGCGAGAGGATCGTCCGCCGACCCTCAGAGCTTGTCTGCCGACCCCTAAAGCTCGACAAAGCGAGCTCCTTCTCACCCAACCTCGGCGTCCCCTCGCTCTTCCAACTAGCAAAAGGATCGTTCGTCGACCCTCAGAGCTCCTCTACCGACCCTATACGCTCGGCAAACCGAGCTTCAATCGGACAGACCTCGACGTCCCATCGCTCTTCCAACTAGCGAGAGGATCGTCCGCCGACCCCCAAGGCTCGTTTGCCGACCCTAAGGCTCAGCAAGCATCGCTCCGACTCTTCTACACTTAGCATCCTGCGCAAACTCCAGTAAGGGATCCCTTCCTCCTACCCCCTGGCCTCTTCTGGAAGTAGCAGATCCTACTTTCTCACCACACCCTCCACCCAGCTCTTCCTACAAAAGCAAAGGACCACTCCTACACGGCTGGTTCACCCAGCTCTCCAGGAGTGTGGGGCTTGTGATGTGGGTCGAATGACGTGGCCCCTCCTGGGCCACAGGATCCCCTCAGGAAATGTGCACCTCTGGATCATCCAGATCCGCCACGTCAGCATTGGAAAACCCCCCGGGCCTCTGCCACGTCAGCCCAAAAATTGCCCGGTCCTCTGCACGTCAGCCCTATACCGCCCGGGTTTCCACCGCTTCAGCCCCACGGGCAACCGGGTCCAGACCCGGCCCCAAACGGGTCCAGACCCGGTTGGCTTCTCCTATAAATACCAGACCCCTACCCCTTATCCAGGTAATAAATCTTTTCCCACTCAAACCCTAGTTACAGTAACTCTCTCTCAGTAGCTGACTAGATCGTCGAAGGGTCTGCCACCGGGACCAACCCCGGTGTTCCTAGAACGTCTGCAGGTACACGAGACCTCAGATCCGAGCCTCCTGATCCGAGTTGAGCATCCAGCCTCCACCTCAGTCCACCTACTTCCGTACAGTTCGCCCGGCTGAAGGTCGTCCGCACACAGAGCTTCCTCCACCAATACAAATCGAGTAAGAACTCACACTTGGTGCATCCATACGCCTCCCAAAAACAAACCACATCAGGTAGTTACCAAAAATTACCAACGAGATTGCAAGAAAGTATGGGTAGAAAACCCAGGCGACGGTGAAGTAAGTCCAGAAGAACGGAGAGGGGAGTGTGGAGATGGTCCATTTGGTGAAGGTGAGAGCAAGGGAGATGATGAGGGCCCACTTGCACCGAGATAGGGGTGATTGATTTGCGAGGGGTTAAAGGAAGGGAGTTGGAGGGTTGGGGAGAGAAGAGGGGTTTGGGAGGCAATGCAGGTGAGTGTTTGGTGTTATGCGTCAATGAAAGATATGGGTTTTTGGAGGGGCTAAGGCAAAAGGATTTTTTTACCAAACTATCCCACTTTTTGTAAGTATTTACGAAACTATCCCTGTTTGAAAATTTAATACCAAAACATCCATGTCGCTAACTGAGTTAGCGTGCCTAGTATTTTTCTTCGCGCTAACTCAGTTAGCGTGCTGCAAAGGATACAACTTTCCCCTCTTGTTTGGATGTGGCAAAAAACTCACCCAATATAGACACGCTAACCCCGTTAGCACGCCTCTTTATACTAAGGCCGTTAACTGGGTTAGCGTGTGTCGATTATTAGTCTGTTTGTGAAGATAGGCATACACATTAACTCAGTTAACGGCCTTGGTAAAACAAGGCACATTAACTGAGTTAACGTGTGTGAGTATCTCCAATTTCCAGAAAGTTTCAACTTTCTAGAAACTTAAAATCTTTACAGTCGTTAACTCAGTTAATGGCTTTGGTAAGAATAGGCACGTTAACTGAGTTAACGTGTGTGAGTATCTCCAATTTTCAAAAAGTTTCAACTTTCTGAAAACTTGAAATCTTCACAGTCGTTAACTCAGTTAACGGCCTTTGTAATAATAGGCACGTTAACTGAGTTAACGTGTCTATACTTAGTAATTTTTTACCCACACCCTTCTTTGAGGTAGTGCCAACGAACGCTAATCCCGTTAGCGCGAGTGGTTTAAACACGCACGCTAACGGAGTTAGCGTGTCTATATTGGGTGAGTTTTTTCGCACACCCAAACTAGAGGGGAGAAGTTGTATCCCCTGCAGCACGCTAACTGAGTTAGCGCGAAGAAAAATACTAGGCGCGCTAACTCAGTTAGCGATAGGGATGTTTTGATATTAAATTTTCAAACCGGGATAGTTTGGTACATGCTTACAAAAAGTGGGATAGTTTGGTAAAAAATTTCAGGGGAAAGATAGGGGATTAAGGGGAGAGAGTTTGGGGTCTAGATGGGGTTTTGGTGGGAGGGATGAAGGTGGAGTGGATATGAGGAATTTTTTCCCAAACTGTCCCACTTTTTGAAAGTTTTTTTCCAAACTGCCCTACTTTTTTTTAAATTCCCAAAACGCCCTACACGCTTTCTGAAAAAGCGAGTTTGGCTAAATCCTTATCGCTTTTTCAGAAAGCGAGTCTTAGGTTTAGGTTTTGCACCTGCCTACACTCGCTTTCTCAAAAAACGGGGGGATTTATCCCAAACTCGCTTTTTGAAAAAGCGAGTGTCGATTGGGTCTTTAACCCCCAAACTCGAAATCAGATCTCAATTTTTTTTAATTCTCTATCTTCCTCCTCCTCTTGTAACCCCGAAACCCTAACCCATCTCTCATCTCATTTTCGTCAAATAACCACAAAAATTCGTCGATTAACCTATAAAATCGCTCTAGAACCCCTAAACCCATTTTCCGAAAGATCCAAATTTTGGAATTTTGATATACTTGAAGAAGATAGCAACTTCAACTCTTCCACCCAAATATCTATAGTTATATCATTTCGAATAAGCTTGTGAAGGTATGATGCATATTGGCCTATTATTTTGTTCATTTTCATAGGTTTTGTTTTTGTGTAGATAATAACTCGTATATTCGTATAAATATACGTATGTATGGATTACGATAATCCTATTTGGTTATACTTTGGTGGTGAAATAATTCGTGACCCAAAGATTGGTTGTCGTTATAGTGCGGTGGATCCTGAAATAGTTTGGATACCTCGTACCATTACATTGGCAGAATTAGTTGATAAAATTTATGAAGTTACTAATTGGGATAGGAATCAATGGAATGTGAAAATTGTAGCTCGATACACAGCAGGAAAAGGAGATGGTCAGTATTTTATGACAGTGCCCGTTTCTACTAATAATGCTATAAAGTCAATGATTGCTAGGACACTTGATCCCAATTGTACTTGGTCTGGATTAGAGTTATATATTCAGCAAATCCAAATTTTGAATGAGGTGCTAGAGTACATCAAGTTCCACAAGAGTCGTCTGGTTTATCCAATATAGACGAATTGTACATTAGACAGGAGCTTGTAAGTAAAGAGTCGATTCAGCAGGCTGTGAAGCTGTATTCTATCAAGAAACATCGTGAATTCGTCACATTGAAATCTTTACCGTCACTGTACACTGTTAAATGTAAAATGGCACTTAGAAAACATACAATTGAGGAGATGGTGCAAAGTCCCCCATTAGTAAGTGATGGTGGTTGCCCTTGGAGATTACGAGCAATTGTTCCCAAAGGCGGGACAAATTTCGTGGTGAAGAATATAGTTAGGCCTCATACTTGTACGAATCCCACGTTGAATCAGGACCACTGTAAAGTTGATTCTAACCTTGTTTACAATTTGATTGTGAGTGTGGTGAAGTCTGAGATAGGTTTAACACCACAAGTCATTATTGAGATAGTGAAAGTACAATATAATTATCAGATTTCATATAAGAAAGTTTGGATTGCAGAATAAAAGGCAATTGAGAGGTTGTTCGGTACCTTCAAAGAAGCATACACGAAGTTGCCTTTTCTACCATCAGCAATACAAGCAGCAAATCCAGGAACCGTTGTCCACTGGGATAAATATTAGTCTAGTCCTAGCAAGGAAACATTCAAGGGAGTATTTTAGGCATTTGGTCCTTCGATTGAAGGTTTCAAGTCTTGTAGATCTGTTATTAGTGTTGATGAGGCTTACTTGTACGGTAAGTACAAGGGCTGTTTGTTAATTGTTGTTTCCCCAGATGCGAATGATTGCTTATTTCCATTTGCATTTGCATTAGTTGATGGAGAGAGTATAAATACGTGGACATAGTTCATGAGTTGCATTCGGTATTTTGTCACCGATCATACTGAGTTGTGTGTTATCTCTGATCGTCATGCTGGTATTTTGTCTGCTATGGAATTGCGAAATGGAGCTTGGAATGAACCTAATGCATATCATCGTTATTGTATGCGTCCTTTCTCTACAAATTTCTTCAGTAAATTTGGTAGCAAGGCATTGCGGAAAAAATGCCAAAATTATAGTGTAATGCCCCTACCCCTATCTCAGACAATTTATACAATTTATAAGACAAATTAGATACAATGTAATACAACTGCCCACCATAGGCTACCTCTCAAAAGTTGGTTAACCGATTAGGTGACTCTTGATCATAGGCTATTATATTTTAATATTATTTAATTACTTTTCAATCCCGATATAAGATAATATTCACCCATTCTTACCTCTTTCTCTCTCCGAGAAGTACACAGTGGAAGCTTGCCTTCACAAGCCGAAGGTGGGCCCACTCCTCCACATCATCATGTGGAGTAATTCAAACAGCACAATACTTGTTGTTTCATCCACGGTGCCCCCCCCCCCCCCCGCGCCATTCCAAATCAATTCACAACATTTTACCATTATAAGACATCATGCATATATTTATACAACCAGTCGACTTATACTACTTTAATTTTTTCAACATATATATATATATATATATATAGGGAAATGATCGAGTGAGAACTCTTTTGGTGAGAACCACGTGAGAACTTTTGTTTGGGACATTTGTTGAAAGATCTGAACCGTTCATTTTGATCTACACGACTCAATTAGTCTATGTACGAGAAATCAAGTCATTTGAGATTTGTTTGCCCATGCATTGAAGTGTTACAAATTGTGTGGCTGAACAATCGTTTTTTTTATAGTGACATGATGCATGGACAAACGAATATCAAATGATTTGATTTTATATTTCTAGACTAATTTAGTTATGTTAAACAATGTGAACGGTTCGGATTATCCATAGGATGGATAGGCGTGGAGTTCTCACGAAGCTTATCGTGAGAACGGTTCTCACTGGATCGCTACCCTATATATATATATATATATATATATATATATATATATATATATATATATATATATATATATTTAACATGGGGTGTTACAGACACCCCCTCCCCTTCAGAAATCAGCGTCCTCGCTGAGCACGGGCATGCACAGTCTAATGCAGGATCTCCTTTCTAGCTGATGTGGAGGGAAGTACCCTGATTCTACTAGCTGCACTGTACCCTGATTCTGCGGGTGGTCCACTATTTCAGGCCGCCACCTCGCTTCCTCTCAGGCATACCCGACGTACATCTGCTAGCTCCATCTCAGGCATACATCTCGCCCACTCTTACCCACACTCGGTGTCGAAAGACGGCTCTGATACCATTTGTAACGCCCATACCCCTTAGCTCAGACAATTTATACAATTTATACAATTTATAAGACAAATAAGATACTATGTAGTACAACTACCCACCATAGGCTGCCACTCAAAAGTTGGTTAACCGATTAGGTGACTCTTGATCATAGGCTATTATATTTTAATATTATTTAATTACTTTTCAATCCCGATATGGGACAATGTTCACTCATTCTTACCTCTTTCTCTCTCTGAGAAGTACACAACGGAAGCTTGCCTTCACAAACCGAAGGTGGGCCCACTCCTCCACGTCATCATGTGGAGTAATTCAAACAGCACAATACTTGCTGTTTGATCCACGGTGCACCCCCCCCCCCCCCCCAATTCCAAATCAATTCACAACATTTTACCATTATACGACATCATGCATATATTTATACAACCAGTCAACTTATACTTTTTTTGATAAAAACGGATAGAGTCTGACGACTCCAGCCACACCAAAGTATAATATATAATCTCCAAAAGTAATGTACAATAACCTGTTTTACCAGAGGTAAAACACAGAAAAGAATCGCAAAAATACAATCGGATAACAAAAATAAGACTAAACCAATAGAAGACGAAAGACTGGGGCGATGAAAGCTGAAGACATCGTGGGCAGCAGCGAAATCTCTCGAGGCTGCAAGCAAGCAGAGCAATGAAGACTTCACAAAACGCTAGAACGTAACACGACCGTCAGCAAGGTGAGGACACCAGTCAACTTATACTACTTTAATTTTTTCAACATATATATATATATACTAGATTTGCCCGTGGGCACGTGCCTATGGCACGTCTTTAGAACGATAGAGAATATGAAAAGCCTTGTAAACAGTAAATCAACAATTATGTAGCTCAAGTTTGAATAGTATGACAATAATTAGTTGTAAATAAAAGTCCATATTTTCATTAGTATATGTTGAAAAATAATTATGAACTGGGGTATAAAATGCCATGTTTCCATAAGTGTGTGTGTGTGTGTGTGTGTAGAGATAGAGAGGGAGAGAGAGAGAGAGAGAGAGAGAGAGAGAGAGAGAGATAATTAAATAGATAAAGAAGTCGTTTTGGAAGATATTTTAACACGGGGTGTTACATATAGCGTGTCAAAACCAACCCAAAAAGTTCAGGACCAAACTCGCTGAACTTGAAACCATCGATGTCGAGGCAGCTAATTGGTTGAAAGAGAAAGCAGTTGAGAAATGGGCACTTTATGCAGATGAAGGTCAAAGATACGGCATAATGACTACGAACCTATCAGAAGTCTTCAATTCAATCTTGAAAGGTGTCTGTAGTTTGCCGGTAACTGCGATTGTGGGGATGATCTTCTATCGTCTAAACTCTTAGTTTACTACTCGTCGACAAGAAGCAATAAGCTTTTATCTGAAGGGAAGATTTTTGCTCGAAGAGTACATGAATTGATCGATAGCCGTCGTGAGAAAGCAAACCGACATGAGGTTACAATGTTTCATCTTCAACCTAGAATTTTTTCTGTCAAAACGGGTCTACGCATGGTAAGTGGAGACATGAAGGGTGGGAACTTGCACACTGTTAACTTGGGTTCCAAAACATGCACATGTATGAAATTTCAACTATATCATATTGCATGTTCTCATGTATTGGCAGCTTGTGCATATCGTGCAATCGATCACAAGCCTTTTGTTAATAAATTTTACCGTGTTACTTCATTAGTACAAACATGGGCTCCCGACTTTCATCTTACTCTTGATCTAGCATATTGGCCTACTTTTGATGGACCACGACTCGTACCTGATGCTAGTTTGCGACGTTCAAGAAAAGGCAGGCCTAGATCTACGAGAAATCACAACGACATGGATGTTAGAGATAGGTCTAGCAGGGGTACGGGGATGAAATGTTCGAAATGTGGGTTGCATGGACACAATAAGCGGCGTTGTATTAATTGAGGATCTCAAAATATTTAATCGTTGTATGTTTGTAATTGTACTATGTAATTTGGACTTTGTAATTGTACTAAACCATATGAGTTTAATTTTGTAGAAGCGTTATTCTCCATTTGTTATGTATGAGTGTGATTGTTGCGTGATGAGTATTGTAAGCAAATATGAAGATGTCATTTCTAAAGCCTACACTCGCTTTTTCGAAAAGCGAGTCTAATAATGATCTTCTCGCTTTTTGAGAAAGCGAGTCTTGAGCCTACATGTTTTTTTACAAGCAGACAGAAAGCGAGTCTAGTAGGGAAATTCCTCAGTTTTTCGAAAAACGAGTGTGGAGTAGAGTTTTATCCAGAGATCAGCTGATCTCTGGATAAGACTCTACTCCACAGCCGCTATTCGAAAAGCAGAGATAGTTTTAACTAGACTCGCTTTTCAGAAAGCGAGTCTTGGATTTGCTTGTAAAAACATGCAGGCTCAAGACTCGCTTTCTCAGAAAGCGAGTCTAGGTGAAACCACCTCGCTTTCTTAGAAAGCGAGTGTTGAGTAGATACTTTTCCAGAGCTGAAACTCTTCTCTGGAAAACTAACTACTCCACAGTCGCTTTCTGGAAAACTAACTAACTATAATAAAAAAACAAAATCGTTCAAAACTTTGAAAAAAGGAAACCATCACACACTCACACACCCCATACGAACATTTCATTCTTCATACATTCCAAATTTATAGCATGATTACAACATCGAAACATACATTACAGAACATTCAAAAATTAATAATACAAACATTACATAATACAAACAAGTTCACAACATTGAAAGAAGCTTCACGGATCGGGGGTGAAGAAGGTGGGAGGTCTCCTTTGCCTTTTACCCCGTTGTGGAGTGTCCTGTGTCACACCAGACATGGGAATCGGATCCTCTTCTTCTTGTTGTTGTGTCCCCTCAACTTGTATCTCACCCTCTTCATCTTCTTCTTATGACTCGTTCCTAAGACGACGTGGGGGTTTGTGGGCAACTTTCTTCCTACGAGGACCATGTGCACTTGTTCGATGAGCGGGATTGGTTATAATAGCATCTAAGGTTACTCCCTCTCCCACAACATTAGCTTGTGCACGACATGACGTCAACATCTCATGTGAAAGGTACTTAACCGCATCCGTGACATTGCTCCTCAACACAGCAGCACAATTTTTACCCATAGTCCAAGTCTGGCTCATCTACAAAACAGGAGAAGTTGAAATATTAAATACAGTGAATGTATATGTAAACCAAAACACTAGAAAAACTTTTAAAAATACAACAAAACTTGAAAACTTACAATTGTACGAAGAGCCGATGCCTTCGGTTGGAACATAGGCAAATTCATCGAATATTGATCTGCTAGTTCCGCTACTGGTCGATGAATCGGGACTACCACACCTGTAGGAGTCTGCACTGTCGGAGATATATAGCGTCTCGTCATCCTCCCGTACCAGCCCATGTAATTCGCATGCATCGTTCAATCAAACGGAGGAATGTCACTAATGATTTCGTTGAACCGGTGCTGATTCCATCTCTCGACATATGTAGAAAAGCTTGCGGCCCAATTATGTCCGGATTGTTGACCCATTCCAGTAATAGAATGCATATTGAATGGTTCGGCAATAGGAATTATTTGATGTAGACCAAACTGAAATAGCACTCTATTCACATAGTAGAACTCAAATGCCGAAGTTGATTAATGGTGCTTTAGTCAACCACAGATTGCGCCTGAACAAGCAAATAGGCAGTAGTTGAGCAATACGCACCTCCGTGTAGGGCATCCACATGACGAATCATCCGCCAACCTATCCAACTCATCACGGAAATAGGTCAGGCATCTATTGGGGTTGGCAGTCCATGTAAGATTGCCGGACCAGTACATACCGAGTGGAGGGAACATGTGCTGGTCCTCGGGGAGATGGACCCAATGGGGTGATTGCCTCCGCACTACGGGCCGACCCACGTGAAATACGCTCCCAACTCCAGACTTGTAGCAAGATTATTGGTCCATTCATCTGTACCGAACCAAGACTGCACAAACACAAAATCCTGTAGAGGGACGATAACGCGGCACTACCCCAACTGTACTGTCCAACTCGTCCCAGATCTGCAATCAATGGGAGGTACATCAAGAAGACAGAATGTCCAGTCGAATTTGGGAACATCACGCCTCCAAACAGTATAAGGATGTAGGCCCTGCAGTAGCACTGAACCTCCTCATCAGTGGAATCTTCATTCAATCAATTCTTGAATGTGTCCTTCAACCACTTCAACCGAATAAATTTTCCATTAACTGCTCCGATTTCCACTTCGACGCCGAGGTACTGTTCTACTAAATATACTGGGTCGAAGTCCATTGCGCCTGTCACCGCCTGCCCATCAACTGGAAGGCCAGTGAGTACAAAGACGTCCTGCAGTGTCACTGTCATCTTCCCAACTGGCAGGAGAAAGGTATGTATTTCAGGACGCCATCTCTCAAGCAGTGCGGTAAGAAGAGGCCGATCACACTTGATGGAGCTCATCAGTGCAATACCATATAATCCACAGTCCCTTAGGATCTCATGAATCTGTAGGTACATAGGTAGTGGATGACCCCCCTCCCCCTAAATGTACATTCTTTCGATTCACCTTCCCACACATCCTTCGAATGGTGCTGCGACTAGAGAGTAAAGAGTGTAGGGTCGAGAGGACCTGGGCCTCCTAGAGAAATATGAGATGATGAAGGGACTAAAGAAGAAGTACCCGTCACATTTGGATTAATTGGGACCTATACAACAACAACATTTACATCAAAAGACCAATATAACATTTTATTGTATGATAATCAAACTAATCGAATATAAACAATTATAAGCTTACATTAGTACGCTCAATACCACCACGACCACCACCACGTCCACCGCGAGGAGGTGGGCCAAAAGAAGTGCGTAGTCCATCGCCGCCAGGAGGTCTACTACTCTATCCTTCCTCTGCATTCCCCATCGTGCGTGCCATTTATAATAAAATAGAGTATACTACAACTAAAAACAATCGTTATTAACTATACCAAAATATATAACCTACATATATACAATCGTTATTAACTATATCCAATTTTTATCCCCAATTTCGACATATATACAAATTTAATCCATAACTTTTAACTACATATATCTACATATATATACCGCAAGCTTTACCCCCAAATTCGAAGCACTCCACCTCCACCGCAAGCTTCATCCCCAAATTTGAAGGACTCCACCACAATTAGCCCCAAATTCGAAGGACTCCACCGTAATTACCCCCAAATTCGAAGCACCCCCAAATTTGAAGTGGACAATCGAACGAAGATGACAAATGGAAGAATTTCGTAAGTGATTCGACGAAATTTGGTGGGTTAATGGCTGAAATTAGACTTCAAAAACATGGGTTAGGATTTCGTGTCGAAGGAAGATAGAGAATAATGAGATCTGATTTCGAGTTTGGGGGTTAACGACCCAATCGACACTCGCTTTTTCAAAAAACGAGTTTGGGATAAATCCCCTCGCTTTTTGAGAAAGCGAGTGTAGGCAGGTGCAAAACCTAAACCTAAGACTCGCTTTCTGAAAAAGCGATGAGGATTTAGCCAAACTCGCTTTTTCATAAAGCGAGTACGACATTTCGGGAATTTTTAAAAAAAAGTAGGGCAGTTTGGGAAAAACTTTCAAAAAGTGGGACTGTTTGGGAAAAATTTCGGAGATGAGAGGAGTTGAAAGAGTGTTGACATTTTTGTTCCTTTATTTTTTTTTCTTCCTGGGTTTTCTGAAAGGGATGATGATGATTTAGAGCTGTCTTTTAAGTGGGTGATGGACCCATTAAACTGTTCTTTGTATATCTCAAATATTATCGAGGGGGTAAATCACTAACCTATACCCATATTTCACCAATTTATCAAAATGCATACGATATGCACGTTTAAAGCTTCCACAATAGTTGTTGTTATTTTTTGACAAAATGGCAAAATGACAAATGACAAATGAGGTGTTCTTTATAGTGGCCATTTGCATAATTTTGAAAAAGTTATAAAAAAAATTATCGGACGGAACATGTTGCTGATAGATATTATTGTAATTTTCACAAAAATTAAAATAGGGTTAGTTATTAAATACTCATTAGTTAATTAATTAATGATTGAAATAATGTTAAACCATGATTAAATTACTTAAAGTGAGTGATTAGGGTCTTAAATTAACCCTTAAACCATTTAAAAGCGACATTTGAAATTGGGATTTCTTCAAACATAACGTGTTGTCCTGTTTGCCACATTTTGGAGCACGGACAGGACAACATGTCCCGTCTGATGCATGTTTTTGATTATTTCTTTTTTACGGAACATGTTGTTCTGTCCGATAATTAAAAAAAATATTAAAATATTCTTGGACGATACAACTTGTATCGTCCGATCAAATTTAATATATGTATGTATGTATATATATATATATATATATATATATATATATATATATATATACGGAACAATATGTTTCGTCCCCTACATTTTGAGAATTTTTTTTTTTTTTACGGAACATGTTGTTCCGTACGATAATTAAAAAAAATATTCTTGGACGATACAACTTGTATCGTCCGATCAAATTTAAAAATATATATATAGGGATGGAACAATATGTTTCGTCCCCTACATTTTGAGAATGGGTAAATTGTTTCTCAAATACGAGAAGTTACTGTAGCAAATTTCTTTTAAAATGGCAAAATAGCAAACCGATGTGGGGCTCTTTTTGCCAAAAAAATGGCAAAATTGACAAATTAGAAAACCGTTGTGGATGCTCTTGGCAAAAATATTTCGCCAATTTGCAGATAACTCTACTCATATCTTATATATGCGGAGGTGTGTACTCTGTCCATATTTTGTGTGGAACGGTGTACTCCGTCCATACCTTCTACTTCTGCAAAGAAATAACAAATAAGAAAGTTAATGCTGAAATCAAAATAACAAAGCAGAAACTAAAGTCATACTAGGGTTCATTGGGCTCAACAACCCTGAGAAGAGGACCTCCTCTATCAAGTCTCTCCACTTCATCTCCCCGCACTTGAGAAGAGTGCCGCTCACGTTCTCCCCCTCTTTAATCACCTCTGGTTCGGCCATCACCTTCTTCAACATGCTGTTCCCTACCTTGTGGGAAATCCCCACAGATCGGAACTTTGGATAACAAAATATTTGCACTTCCAATGCTTTATAGATTCAGGGTTTCTGATCACTCCTCATCCTGGGTGGGGAGAGATATAATACAAGTTATCCTCAATCTGTTTCTTATGGATGCTAAAGTGCCCCCTCCATATCCACAACTTCGGCTTGGTGCCAATCTATGGAAATACGTAAGATGTCTCTACAGCTTAAGAATGAACTGAACGGGACTGAGCTCATATCAATTGAGCATTGCCTTTATGAATAGATTCATGGGCAAGCGCAACCCAACATAGAAGGCATTGAAAAGAAACATGCATAACTTACTTGACATCCTAGAGAATTCCTTGACTCGGAACCCGAAAGGTGCAACTCATATTCGAGAGGGGATCCCAAAACCAACCCTGGTCTTCATGAGATATTCCTTCACAATAATAGTCTAACATGATCGTCTTTGTAAATAGGATAGTTCTCTGGATCGCCAGACCTTATCATGTACTACACTAAATCTTCTAAGTCCTCTGGATATTGGCGAACTGAGAGCGGGGTATGCGGAGGATGAGCCCTGTGAAAAAAACCCCATATCTTCTTTCGTTTACGTGATCTCCTCTACGATAACTGAAGAACTGACCACTTTCTTCCCTTTGCAAGACCAAGAAGCCGAAAGCACTTCTTGCTCTTCGTGGTCAGAAGAAGAAGTAGAGATACCCGATTCCACCCTAGACATGGCCGGATTAAAAAAATTTCAAATAATACACGATCGTTGATGAAGAAATCAATGAAGAAAATAGCCGGAGACAAGCTCTTGAAGCAGAGGAGCAAGTTGGAAGTGAAGAATTAAAAGTGAAGTGTGAAAAAAATGAGTTGGGGTTGGTGAATTTTCAGGGGAGAAAAAATTGGTAATCTAACGTGCAAATCAGGTAAAAAAACATGTAACCGTGTTTCTACAGGCAAACCGCGTGAAAAAATGTATAACCACATTTTTTAAAAATGCTGATGTGGTGTTTGACCTACTCGGCATTGACGTGGCAATCGACCGGGTCGAAACTGCTAACATGGTGGCTGATGGGGCAGATGATGTGGCAATCGGCCCAGTCAAAACTGATGATACAGTGGATGATGCGGCATGCTAATGTGGCAATGGCAAGGAAATAAGCCCCACAGGGCCGCACTCGTGGCCCCCACCACTGAACTGACGTGGCACCATCTTGGTTGTCTGATCGCCCTCCTCGGCAGCGATCACATCATCGAGGAGGTCGACATTTTCGACCGCCCATCGTCGTCCGATCACATCAATTTTAGTGTCCGCTAATTTTGGATGTTCGATATGCTTCAAAATTTGTGCTCACCACCTCGGTATAAAAGGACAAAACTGATTATGTCACACTAATGTCAGTGACCTCCTCGGCGAAAAAACCAGTCGTCCGAATGGTCCAAGATTCTCACCCAATTTTAATTTTTTGTTAAAAAATTGGAAATTTTAATTTTAAAATCTGAAAATTAATTAGTTTGTTTGAAAATCTAGGAATTTTTTTGGGAGTTCTACAAGATTGCTGCTACCTTAGGAGGCTCTGAACAAGATTTCAAGCATCCTTGAAGCTCCAGTATGTTCTCCTGATTACCTGAAAAGTGGAGAGACTCATTGATGGCTGCAATACCCAACCTCCATGAATGGGGGACTTATGATATGGGTATAATTGTAAAAATTGGGGTTGTATGATTATGACATGCATCTCAAAGCATACAAGGGTAGAACTGTAATTTCAACAGTAGGCATGCTAGATGAGTATGGGTTGTTTCCCGGTCCACCAGGTCAATCGGACACACAATCTCGGTTTACTTACTTCCTAAGCAATAGTGAACTTTCAGTCTATTAAGGTTGTTAGTCTCCCTCCTACAGTAACCAACTCTATCTCTCCAACGAGGGAAGATAACTAACTCTATCTCTTTACTAGGGGAATCTCCAAAGATATATTTTTAATGTAAATCTTCAACAACTAATCCTAGACCTATAAATACTCCCCTCATTTAGTAATAGGTAATAAATACTTTTCCACTAAAATTCGAATCTTCTTTCTGAGTTACTGACTTGTGCATCAGAGGGCTGGGGCCAACCCTGGTGTTCATAGTTTGTGCAGGGTTCGTCGGACGTTTTCGGTTGTTCAATCCAAATTCGGGCACTTTCAACCATTCAAATTTAGATCAGGTAGTATCCAACCTCCACAGTTCAGATCAAGATCAACGGTATAGATCTTTAGTTTTCCCTTAAAATCCAAACTCATCATCTAGTTGCTCCCACATCAGGAAAATGCAGCAACACTATGTATGGATATGCAATGGAGTCACGTACAAAGGCTAAATAACTAAGGATCATTATATACTTTAGCTTTTTTTTAATATCCGTCTTAATTTCTTTTAGTATATGTATCCTCTTAAACTTTTTTTTTATTCTAGAACTGTAAAACTACGATGAACTAAAATAGGTGTTTATAAATATGAAAGTTGGAAAGAGTTTCGCTTATCAAAACAAAGTTAAAACAATTATTTGATAAAGCCTCAAAGTTTACGACGATAGTTCTATGTAATTTAACCCTGAGTTAATACTAGAGACTTCTGAAACCTCCATACACCACACACGGCTTCTCTAATATGCCTACTCCCCAAGCTAGTTGTTGTTGACCACTTCCAAACCAGAATCTAAAAAAGGGTACCAAAAAAACCACACCAAAAAAAAAAACATCTACTATCCAGCAGGCATTCAACAATTGTAAAGTGAAACCGCCAAAGGTGCACTATATTACAATACGCTAATGATACTTTATTATTTGAAAATGGGGATCCTGAGGAAACTATTACCTTCAAAGGTGCACTGTACTGTTTGAAACCTTAGTCGGCGCTACGAGTCAACTTCCAAAAGAGCACTCTTATACCGATTGCTATGCTTGAGGAGGAGGCAAGGGAAAATGCCGAAAGTCTAAATTGTCAACTTGATAACTTTCCTGTCAAGTGCATTCAGCTTCCACTCAGGCCATGTAAACTAAAAAAGTCCGATTGGTTGTTGATTATTAACCGGGTAGAAGCTAGGTTAATACGGTGGAAAGGAAAATTCTTATCCTTGGGGGTAGAGTTACTCTAATCAACTAAGTAATTTTCAATCTCCCAACCTTTTACTTGTCCTTCTTAGAATTGCCAAGATGTGTTATTCAAATGATCAACCGAATTCATAAGTGATTCATGTTGAAAGGGGTTGACGCTAACAGGGGAAGCTATCACCTTATTACGTAGGAAAAGACATGCAGGAGACATGAACCTATCACTCCTTGGAAAGTGGTAGTGTATTCCATCCGAATGGAGAAGGTTGACAGAAGTTTATTCAATCATATATTATAGGGAGGGGAACACAAACCCCGGGGTTTCGTGTTGGTCAGAGAGTCTCATGATTTTGGAAAGAAGTTTCCAAAGAATATGACATGTTTAATATCCGTATAACGTCTTTTATCGGCAACAATTGTTTGGCAAAATTTTTGTGGAACAAATGGTGTGGAGCATACACCCTCAGAGAATTGTTTCCAAATCTATATGACCAGTCAATCCAGCCACACATCACGGTCGCAAAAACCTGGTGGAGCCACCTTTCAGATCTCGCCTCAATTAGGAACTCCAACATAGATTTGAGGAACTTCAACTACATAGAGCACAATCAGGGGTGAAATGTTCTCAAGGCCTAGATCGGAGATCCTGAGAGTTGGAAAAGAATGGAACCTTTATGACATGCTCACTCTATAACTGTATCCACTTCAGAGGGTGCAGATTGAGATGGTCATCAATAATCTGGAAAGCCAAAGCTCCTCTCAAAGTCGAGATTTTTCAATGTCTAGTACTAACGATGTGCTAATCACAAAGGAAAATATTGTTAAAAGACAACCTAATTTTGCGACCAATTGCAGATTTTGCAATATGCTCATTGAGTCTAGAGACCATTTATTCATAGGGTGTCATAGAAGTAACGCAGTTCGGGTTGAGGTCCTGAGGGCCCTCTGAACAAATGACTATCTCCTACTTTGTGATGACCTGTGGATAGGTCCTAATTTTTCTAGTGCTAGAATAGAGATGAAGGAAGCATGGTATATTGGCACCGCCACAACAACCCGAGTTTTATGGCTTGATAAAAATAACTTTTACTTTCGTTTGACATGACATAGTATTTCTGGTATATTAACTTAGATCATGCATCTTATTTCTTTATGGACCGTAGCTTCGACAACGAGACCGAGGGGGAGTATCGTTAGAGCTTTCCAGGTTGATGAGTAAAATGATGAAGAGATAGATTTTGTGCCGACACTTGATTGAGAATCCCACTCTCCAGTGATGTTGTTGGAGGGACCTCCACATTCCCCCATGCATCTTATTTCTAGATGTGGCAACGAGGCCGAGGGGGAGGATTGCTAGAACTTTCCAAGTCGATGAGTACTGTCACACCCCGCTTCTCAAAATACGGAAGCGGGCATGCAAATAAGGCCCAGCGAATGATATAAATATACCAACTCATATAATCCATAAGTTGTACAATACCAGTAAGCTCAACAATACAGGTAATAATAATAATCACATGAACAATATTAGAATCAATAACCAGTACCTAGAATACAAGAACTTTGGATCAAAATGCCCGAAAATATACAATGCAGTGGACAATTCGCTACAACTAGTAGCGAAAGGAAAGTAGAGTAATACTAGTAGCAATTTGATCATGACCATCAAAAAACCTGATCATCCAGTTCCTTCGGTATCTCATCGTCTGTACCCGTATAAACATTAACTAAACAATAGAGGGTGTCCATTAGAGCAAGCTTCGGTCAATAAGTAGCAACAAGCAGTGAAACAAGGAAGTATGATATAACATGGAACAAGGAACAGTATGATCAAGTACAATACAAGAACATGTGTAAACTTGTAAACTTGTAAACTTGTCGACTGGAAATGAGAAACATGTGAACATGATTCAATGTATAATCATTCGGTAATAAGGAATCATTTAACGGAAAACATGTCACGTAAACGCGAATCATGCAACTTGTAAATGAGAATCATGTAAACTTGTAAACAGAAATCATATAACTTGTAAATAGGAATCATGTAAACTTGTAATCAGGAACATGCACGTGCTCAGTGTTAATCTTAAGTCTATCATTCTTTTATCAATCCTATCTAATGCACATAATCCTGTATCTCATACCACATGTTCGGGTACATACAATTATGTGAGCGTTTAGACTCTAGTGGTGAATTCTATAGGATTATGTACTCGGGTCTTGCAGTGACAATAATAGGGATCATATCATGTAAACAGGAACATGTAACAAGAAATCATGTAATCATGTGATAGATTCTAGAGGTGGCCTCCGTCGATTCTACGACGTGGCACTTAGTTCTACGTGACACTTAGCTCTATGTAGTACTTACAACATGTAAACATGAGTCACTATTACGAGAAACATGATCCCCCTTCCAAGTAAACTCTTCTGTATTGTCTACTACTAAGTTTTACCCTTATTACTTCGACTTGTTATTCATTTACAATAATTATACATGAAAATGCAACTAATGGAAACGGGTGTCAAGACAGTATCAGGAAGGTATCAAGAGTTATGCAATGTATTGTATAGAGTGCAATTCATTACATGCAAAAAAAAATATTTATATTTAAATACATTGTAAGCTCTATTTTCATATTTTATTATATTTTGTATTCTTTTGATTATTGTATTTGAATTCATTTTTTATTGTGTATTTTGTCTTATCTTGGGTTCTTTTGTTCTCTCTTGATCAATCTGTGTTCTTTTGGCTGGATCCTGTACTCTTTGCAATTTTGCTCTTTCTATTTTGAGTTAAATTTGTTCTCCGTTATGTTCGTCTCATCTCATTGCATTTGTTTGTCTCTTTTTGGAGCCAAAACCATTACCCAGAACCCACATAATCTCAATCCAAAACCCTAATTCTTGATCCCCTATAAATAATCCAATTAAACCCTAATAATTTACTCTCTCTCTCTCTCACCCGGCCGTTACCCTCTTTCTCTCTCCCCGATCCCTACCTTTTTTCTCTGTTTTTGCTGAACCCAAACCCAACCGCAAAAACACCCTACCCCCGTCGCTTCTCGGATTTCCCTTCACCACCATCACCATCTTCATCATCGTCTCCATCCCCTCATCTCCACCATCTCACCGTCGTTGTCCCCCATCGTTTTCGCCAACCCCAACCTAAATCGATCACCGAAAGCTTCACCATTGCTGTAACCCCTCACCGTCGCCCTAACCCATCTCCATGCACCCTCATTGCCCTCGTCGTCTCTCGCCGCTCCACCGGAGTGCCCTAGCATTGCCGTCGAGTACCGGAGTCACGTTCGCCGTCGTCTCTCTGTTTCCAACCGAAAAACAGAGTTCACCGGAGTTTCTTCGTGGTTGCTGTCGCCGCTGTCGCTTCCCGACCGTGGTGACAACGCCACTTCGCCCCTGCCCCGTCGCAGTTGCCGTCGAAGATGCCGTCTCTCTCTCCCCTTGCCGAAGAAGACGACCAACCATTGGTCACCGCCGCTATCCCGTGTTCGGCCACATCAGATCCCTCTCTTTGTAACGCCCCAAATCCCAAATACAACTGAATTCGAGAGTTCTACAGGATCTTTCCACTTCAATTAGTACAATTTTACAAGGAAATTTGAACTTTTCACTTTACATCAGAGTTTACATAAAACTTTACTCTTTACATTGCACAGCGGAAGTAAAATTTACAACAATTAAATAAATGTACAATAACATTGAATAATCTTTAAGCATCTGTTCCTCTTTAATCTTTATCATATCATTTCTCCTGCATACAAAACTGTGGGTACGTCAGTTTATTCAACCTACGAACATTATACACGGCCATCCTCTCTATGTCGGAAATAGTATAACTCATTTTCCATATTTAACAAACACAAACTTGTCACATATCAAACTAAAAGGGAATACCCTAATGATGTCGTGTTGTGATTGTGCACTTAGTCCTTAATGCAGTTGTTTATATTATATGACACTAATGCACACTTGTTCGGATTCTATGCATCCCATACTACATAGGTCCGAGGGCAAGCCTCTTATTCGTTCTTCATCTTTGTAGGGTTCAATCCCTCGCCATGACTTAATCTACTACTGTAACTACGGTAAGTATCCTAGATGTTCTATGAGTTACGAGCTCATGTCCAGACAGCCTGGAGGGAAATCCCACGTCATATCACGATGCATCGTGAAGACAGCCTGTGGTCAATTCAGCCTCCGTCATGGGACATGACACCACCCGCAGTCACCAAACATCCCACGAGCGTCGCCACCAGGACGGTACTCTGGAACAGTATCCACGTCATGTCACGACGCATCGTGAAGACAGCCTGTGAATACTCTCACGCCGCCAATCCAATGGCCCTCATACTCATGTTTTTCTCCTACTTTTATCACGTCTCCACTATGTACTAATCCTTAGTTTTTATTAGAATCATGAACAAAATCAAAGCTCTAGAGTTAGCCTCTCCACTAAACCGGACTTATTCATTCATTCAAACATGACCAACCTTGGTCTTTCATTTCAAATTTCATTTCATTTATTTCCAAATGCCGGGGGAGACTTAGCTACTCTTTGTTTCAATTCCAATTCACAATTTCCAAATTTGAGCATGTCCAGCTCATAAGTTCATTTTCATAATCATAATAGATTTTCTTTTTCAAAAGCATGATCTCTAATTTATTCATAAGTCCATAGCCATACATGGAATCATATACTTCATCAAATATCAATTTCACATTCCATAGTTTTTCACATTATTCTCAAATGAGAATAATCTACATCACATCACATAATATAATTCCTATCTTTATTTCACTTCTTTTCTAGTATTTTATTTCAAGTCCTTTTTCGAAGTGTAACTTTCACAACATACAAGTAGGACATTAATTCTCAAAACATACTCCATTTCATGTAAATAATTCCCAAATTATTTTTCATAAATCCCCCTTATTTTTAGAATAATAAATATATTTTTTTCCATAATTTTTCATTCATCAAAAACACCAAAAAAATATTTTTTCCCAAAGTTTAATACCGGCCGAGCCCCAGATTCGAACCAACAACCACCGAGAAGCAAACCCCATGCTCTGGCCACTAGGCCGAGTGTGCCAATCGATATAAAGGGGGTTGAGAGCTTTAAATGCTCTTGGCTGTAGTATTTATTTTTTTTTCAAAAATACAAAAAGTATGGTGCTAAAGGGATTCGAACCAGCAACTCATGAGACCCGAACCCACTGTAGCGATTAAAGCCATCCCGACCACTTGAGCTACGCGCTCAGGTTGTCAATAATGCAACTCGAAATTTATTAAAAACAATTCTCTCTGTTTATTAAACATTTCGATGTTCAACAAGCTCTCATTTCATTTTGCTTTCATAAAAATTACTATAAATGTCCAGATTGACTAATATCATCATAAATTATACTCCAGTATATATAAAATAATTTTTTTCAATAATTAAAACGTGTTTTTCATACAACTAATTCGAACTCTAAATTATCACTACCACATTTCTTCTTTTTCAACATTTCTTAACAATTAATATTACTAGTATCTTTATTAGCAAACTTCATATGAATTTCCTGTTTTTAATCATTTATCAAACATACAAATCTATATTTTAATTCATTCATTTCAATAAAACACAAATATTCATTTAAACACATAAAGTAGCATTGTTAATCTACTAACTTTTATTTATAATTCTTGATGTAGATAATGAGATTTTCCGCAAGCAATCCATGGCCATATTCAATTCACACAAAATCTAGACTTTACTAATGGAACCACATACAATTTCATATCAACATTTCAACAAATCAATAGATCATGTTTCCAATTAAATGTGTGCTCTTATTAATAGTTTTCATGCTTCATTCTTGCCATTCAAATCTAGCATGCATTCCTAATTAGAACATGGAAAATTTACCCACCTTAGTTTAGAGAGAAAAACAACTAGCAACCTCCTAAACGAATGTCCTTGCAAACGAACGATCATCCTCCTAGAAGCGTGCACACTAGCCAAACCCGAGCACTCCACAATGCCAAACCGAGAGCCCCTCTTTGATGCCGGCCTCCTTTGATTGATGCAAGCACAATTCTCCCACACACTCTCAATCTTTTACTCACTTGCTAAACTACTAGATAGTTGTATTTTAAACTATAAGTTTGGAGGAAAATAATTTGCACAAAAGTACTAGCCAAAAGGGGGGGTATTTATACTAGAAATTTAGGAGAATGGATGGCTAAGATTGAAGTAGGAGTTAGGAACAAATGGCTATGATTTAAGGAGGAGTTACACTAACTACCCATGATCAAGTAACCACCATCACCATGACTCCACTCAAAATTTTGATTTCCCTCCTAAAGTCACAACCGGCCAAGCAAGTGTGCATTTGCACGTGTACGTGTTGTGCACGTGTATGCAACTTGGTCTCCAAAAATTTGTACATTATATTTTACATAAAAATAAACTTTAAATTGTATCCTACATGACAAGTTGTATTTAAAAATAAAATAGCTCATGGGCTTTAGTTTTTGGGCCAAAATAATAATTATAAAAATAATAAATTGAATTAAATTTGGGCTTCAAGAAGAAAAGGCTTTTTGTCTAATTGAAAGAAGGCTTTGTATAAAATAATTAAAAGCACATATTTAAATATCTATACTCATCATAATAAAAATAATCACCAAAAAATATTGCACGTGCACACTACGTGCAAAATAAATAATTTTTCATTAAATTAAAATCGGGGCATTACACTCTTGTTGTCCCCTATTTGGATCGGATCAGGTGTGAGGAAGAGATCCTATTGGTTCGATTTGCTGTTCTGTGTTCTGGGCGCGTCAGGTCCAGTTTTGCCGTTATGTGTTCTGTCCCGATCCGGTGTGAAGTTTTCTCTTGGTTTTTGCTGTTGTTGTTGGTTCTTCGCGCATATTTTTGGGAGATTTTGCCCGAGATTCTGATCCTGTTATTCCTATTTAATTATATTTGCAATATAACAGGCAAGTCTCTTCTTGAACCCTTTTTATTGTTTGTGTTCAAGATTATTTGATTTCCTACAAGTAGATCTGTCCATTTTGTTATCAAAAAACTGCTTTTGAAAATTCCATTAAGATTATCCAGGGTTTACACGAGCTAACCCGACGTACTCTTAACATCATGCTATCTCTTTGATCTTAGACCTAGTCCCCATTATTTTATGCATATGCACATTTAAATAACTAGATTCATACATATGACTGCATGATAAATTGGGCATTGGAAATTGTATGTGCTAAATTGAAGTTGCTCGATGAATTGACATCATGACTGTGATAATTGTATCTTAAACCTTAGAAATTTACATGTTGACACCTAGGATTGCTTTGATTACCAATTTGCATGCTATATGTGATCGTATAATTTATTTGTTATCTTTTTATGTTAAGTTGATTTCTGGACTGATAGATGTTTCACTTTGAATTAGATTTTTAGCCATGCTAATGACATAATTTGAAAGAACTTGCTGAACATAAAATGTAGCCCGTGATGTCTAGATAATTTTCCCCTAGTGTAGATTTAAATTCCAATTTGTCATCTGTTAGATATTATCACTTTACTGCAACTGTGTTAGTAATTCCAGATTCATAATTTCGTGCGTATCCTACTGTTTCTTATTTTATTTGACCATGTTAACAGGAAAAGGAAAATCTGAAATAAATTAGGCTGGACCTAGACATGTATAGCTACTTCCCTGAATTTTTGTAGATTTTATTAACGAGTTCTCTGACCCGAAACAATTAGTTGAACACAACCTACTGCATGCTGACTGAACATAAAACCTGATTAGAATAGAGTTTTTACTCTAGTTCCTATATCTTTTATATGCTTTAATTATACTCGCTAGAACCGCGTGGAAGTCTACTTTCCAGATCTTCCGGCAGATTCAGATTTACTATTATGTAGTGATCATAATCCATGTTTTGGTACAGCAAGGTCATGCTGTCCTGAATTTGTGAAATGTGTTTATATGATATGTTTGCTTCATGCTTTGTCTGTAGCGCATAGAATTAGTCACACATAGTAATATAAAACATTGATACCCTATTGCATGCTCACATAGGATGAAAATAAACTATTAACAAGCCGGGATATTATGGGTAGACTTGGTAGTGAACAATCGGGAAATGTACTCGGTAAGGCCTTCTCGCTTGCACGAATACTTGACATAGAAGGAGGAGCATTGATTGCAATGATTGAATGATGATTCTTGCAGATAAATTCTTGTTATCAATGCCGAGTACACTAACCGTGAATTCACCATCGGTCTAAAATGATCACTGTGCTTGCGCGGAACCTGTGGAATAGGACGCAGCAGTACGTGCACTAGATAGATTAATAAAATACTTAACAACCTGCATCTCATGCTTGATCTTGACTTGACATCACTCATTACATATGTGATTATTGTACACCTTTGATACTATTGCCTGCTCTTTATTTTGTTCTTTGTCTTTGACCATGTTCCTTTCCCTTGATATTCATACTTTCCTATTATCCTTTGTTTTCTCTACTTGCCGCCCACGACTTGCTCTTAGGGCACTCTTTTCCTTTTTTTTTAGATTAAGATTTTACAGGAACTGAAGGATCTGTTTCCGAAGGAATTGGTGAGCAACGTTTCTAGTGTTGGATCCAGTCTCCGCTGCGTAGTTTTTATTTGTTGCTAGATTTATTTTCTGAACATTGTTATAACTTGTACTTTGTTTTGGGCTCTATGACCTGTAGTTTGTTTTGATCCAAGATGTTGGATATTTATACTGTTGGATTATTTCATTATTATTGGAATTTATCTTTGTTTCATATGGTTATATTTCTTGCGTGGTTCTATTTTTGTTGTTCTTATTGCTGAGTTAGTCTGGTATAGCTTATGGATCGATGGTGTTTATATCATTCGCTGGGCCTACATTACGTACTCGTATTCTGTATTTTGGGAAGCGGGGCATGACATACATGAAGATACAAATTACGAACAATAATATGTTGTTGTACAAAAACTCACTTACCCGCTACTAGGGGAAAGCAAAACTGATTCTGTCATGGGTCCAGAAACTAGACTCCATGTCAGTTCCAACACATATTCACATGATAAATTCCAGTTGTAGTAGCTAGGTCTATCATCTGATTCTTTACTGGTCTAATTTTCAGTCTCAGTATATGGTTGTTCTATTTCTTGCGTGGTTCTATTTTTATAAGATTTGTTAATGATTATGAGTCAAGTTCGTATTCATATACTGAGACTGAAAATTCATTAACAAATCTTATAAAAATTATAAAATGACTCATAATCATGTTCAGTATCATCCTGATTAATCTTAGGTCTTGATTCTACTGATAACATATTATTTAAATCAATTAATCATGACGATATACTTCTGAACAGTAATATAGAATTAAAACATTAGAGTATAAAAATTAGGATATCTTGCACTCTACAAGTCAGATTTCAGATCCGTCAAATGTTCTGAATTCTAGACACAGAGGGCTACAACTTTTATATATAAAGTTCTAGATTTCAGTATTGGAAACTATGTCAAATTATCAGTACAATTTCGGGAAAACGACAGGACAGAACTTTCAAGTATTCGATAGTACGATATGAAGTGTGAACGGTTCAATATTTGAAACTATGATATGACACAATAAAAAAAACTATTATTCCGATTCGCTGATAAATTAATAATAGTTTTCCTTGAGATACGACAATTCAATGATATATGATAATCAATATAAAGAACTACTTGCGATCAATAAACGTTTCTTGAATATGAACAATAAAAGAAGTTCAAGAGGTGCCTGCTTTTAACGGTAAGTGTGATCAATGACAGGACGATAGCAACGCAACCACAACAGCTATCAACAAGCAAGAACGACGACAACAACAAGGGCAAGGGTAGCGAGTACGCGCGACAACAGCAAAACACTGCAACAGTAGCGGCAAGAATGGCAACGTGACAAGTACAATAGTGAGTAGCGGCAGCGAGAAGCAAACAAGAGCAAGGAGCATCAAGTTGTTTGGGTATTTCAGTGCTCGTGTAGTAGAGGCAACAAGTGGAGACAGTTGCGATGGAGTTGTAGGGATGCAGCAAGGAGATGGGTCAGCGGGTTGGTGAATTGTTGGCTGCAATGAATGATGGATTGAATGACGATGGTTGTGCCTTGCTGGTGGTGTTGTGGGAGGAGCATCGAGGGGGCGGTGTGCAAGGTGGTCGGGGTATGCTGGTTGTGCCAGCAATGGTGCAGCCTTAGGAGGACTCAGTTTGTTGGAGGAGATGGTCGAAGATGAGGTGCTTCGGGATTGGAGTGATGCTCGGGTTTTAAGGTAGTGGAGGTGGCACTGGCTTGGAGGACGAAGGTAAAGAGATGCGGGTTTGCGGGTGGCACTGCTGGTTGCGGAGTGAGGCTCAGGGGAGTTGAAGGTGGAGTGAGAGGTAGGAGGGCTAGTGGCGATGGAGGAGAACTCTATCGGGTACTGCAGTGGGTTAGGTAGCGGCAACAAGATGGAGGAAGAAGGTGGTGAAGAGGCAATCAGTGGAGATGAAGAGTTTGGTCTAGGGTGGACGTGCAGGCTACGGTGGCGGTCGTGAGGTTGACGACAGCGAGGGCTTCAGGATGTGGAGATGTTGCGGGCGAGGGATGCAACAGTGGTTTGAAGGAGATGGAAGGTTAGGTTTCGGAATGAGGCAAAAGTAGAAGAAGAAAAAGAAGTTGGGGGGGGGGGGGGCTAAAGAAGAGGAGCTTAAAGGGGATTAAGGAGTGGTTAGTTGAAGATGGTGGATTAGTGGGGAGGGTGGTGGCTGACAGAAGGGATTAAGGTAATTAATGAGGGATTAGTGATAAGGGTTAAGATATATAGTATGAGATTGTGGGCTTCGGTTTGCAAGGCTTGGATTGGGCTTGTTGAGTTTTTAAAAATAATTATAAATCAAATAATATATGGGTTTGGGATCCAAAAGAAGATCCAAGAAAATGAATTAAATGCAAAGAATAAATTCAAGGGAATAAAAATAATTTATAAAAAATGAATACAAAAATTCACAGAATATTTGTACAATCGGAAAATCAATCGGAGATGGGTTAGGAGTCTGGGCTCTAACAAAATAATGAAATATTCAAATGAATGCAATTGGGTTCAAGGGAATAGAAGAATTTATATGTGAGCTAGGGTTCAATCAAATAGGAAATGTAAAAAAAAAAAAATTAAACGAAAGATAATAATTTAAAAGGAAATTGAAATACAAGAATACGAAGAAAAGAAAAATGAAAATCCTTATAATCGGAAACGAGAGTTACAAGTACGATGACGAGAATATATAGATTTGGCCGACACTTGACTGAGAATCCCGCCCTCCATGAATGTTGTTGGAGGAATCTCCCCTTCCCCCTTGTACTCTAGATATTGTTTTTCATTGTTGGATTTATCCCACCCTCCCAAGGATGTTCGAGGTTTAATATTTCTTTTTATAATTTTTATACCATTATCTTTTTATGAGTTTATTTTGTTACAAACTCTACTATGTTAATGGGAGAGTTAGGGTTCAAACAAACAAACAATTTATTATTATTTTTTTATCACCATACAAACCCGTGCATCGCACGCACACCTCCATATCCATTTATTAACTTGTACATCGCACGTGCAAATCAAAGTTTTCAAAGTTTTTTTTGGAATTACGTGTATTACCCGTTTAACTCTGACTTTTTCAAATAAAATATATTTTTTTTATCAAACAAATCCGAGCACCGCACGTACAACTCCAACTCTTTTTATTAACACGTGCATCTCATGTGCAAATCAAAGTTTTTCTTCAACATCCTTTAAAACTTAAGAGTATCGCCCGTTCAACTCCAACTTTTTGTAAAAATTAAGACATTCATCGCACGTACTAATTACTACCGACTTACGTTTATCGCACGTTTAACACTCTGCAATTTTTCCTTTAAGGGGGTGTTTGGTATACGGTAATATACAGAGGAATGTAGGATTACCGTTTGGATTACATAGTTTCATAAGATATGAGTATAATTTTGGAATGATTCTTAAATTCCCATGTGAATCAAAATTCTTTATTAGGAAGGATATACATTCCTATTTTAAAAGATGATATTTGTGGATTCATCCACCTAAAAAGTAACTGAGGGGGACATTTGGTACGCAGACTGGAGAATTTCTTGAAATGGGCTGATTCCCGAGAATGTGAGGGTAGGAATTATGATTCTCAAGAATGTAGTAATAATGCGTTTGGTACAAGACATTGGGTTTCAGGGATTATTTTATTACTGTGTTCGATGTAGACAAATTCATTCTCATCAATTCTTCGCTATAGTAGCCAAAACCGAAAATACCATTTTGGCTTCATTTAAAAACAAACAAACAATATAACTTTTATCTACTTTAGTAATCGATGCATATGTGTGATATGTGCATAAACCAATATTGAGATATATATGTTATAAAATCTGAGTACATTAACAAATAGATGACTCAAAAAGTTACATTATGATTCTAATATATTCAACGAGGTAGATAAAAAACATAACAGAAATAAAAAATTGAAATGCACGCAGTACAAACACATGATCTTAGGCATACATAGATTATGCTTATCAATGAAATATATTATTTATGACTTAGTAGATAGAGAGTTCCCCTTCAAATTATATATATATATATATATATATATATATATATATATATATATATATAGGCAAATGCTCCATTGAAAACAGGTTTGTTTTCACGGATTGGAAAACACAAATCTGAGCCATTGGATCGCTCATGATCTCGATCAGCGGCTCAGATTGCCTCCGCCCATCACCCAATATGACTTAAGTGGCGGAGGGTTATTTTGGGAATTTCGTCCCAAATAACTCTTCGCCTGATTCGTTCTGAAAAAATGATATAACCTAGGCCTAGGTTATAAAAAATTGAATCATAGGCCGTTGTTTGGCCTTGTTCCAAATTTTTATAACCTAGGTCGTTGTTCCCAACAATGGCCTAGGATATAAAATTTCTATAAATTTCTATAAAATTTTATAGCCTAGGTCATTGTTCCCAACAACGGCCTAGGTTATAAAAATTGAGAACAAGGTCGTTGTTCCAAACAACGGCCTACGATTCAATTTTTTATAACCTAGACCGTTGTTCCCAACAACGGCCTAGGTTATATCATTTTTTTAGAATCAGTGAGGCGAAGAGTTATTTGGGACGAAATTCCCAAATTAACCCTCTGCTCATCAATTGAAACGGGTGAGGGGGGGGCTCGATCTGAGCCGCTGATCGCGATCATGATCCAATGGCTCAGATTCGTGTTTTCCAACCCGTGAAAACTAGACCCGTATATATATATATATATATATATATATATATATATATATATATATATATATATATATATATATATATAGTCCCCTTCGGTTGCACACTACTTTTGGTGAGCACTCCATGAGCACTCCCGAACTAGAGACCCTATGAAAAATCCGAACCGCTCATATTGTTCTATATGCCTTAGATAGCCTAATAATAAAAAATCAAGTAATTTGAAGTTCATTTGCCCATCCATCATGCTGTTAGAATTTTCAGCCATACAATTTTGTGATGATGTAAATCATGGGTAAATGAACTTCAAATTACTTGATTTTTTATTGTTAGGCTATCTAAGGCATATAGAACAATATGAGCGGTTCGGATTTTTCATAGGGTCTCTAGTTCGTGAGTGCTCACGGAGTGCTCACCAAAGTAGTGTGCAACCGAAGATTTCTATATATATATATATATATATATATATATATATATATATATATATATATATATATATATGGGAAATGCTCCATTGAAAACGTAAATGTTGTGGAAAACGTGAAAACAAGCCTAGGCCGTTGTTGGAAACAACGACCTAGGTTATAATGTTTCCAACAACGGCCTAGGCTTGTTTTCACGTTTTCCACAACATTTGCGTTTTCAATGGAGCATTTCCCATATATATATACTAGGTATGCCCGTGGCACGTGCCTACGGCACGTATTCAGAACTGCATATAAATTTATTTGGAGTTATTTGGTTGGATGAACTGCATATAAATTTATGCATTATACATGCTAAGATCAAAAGTCATTCACTATACCTCTTTATACATCTTTAACAATTATTCATTAAATTGTTTCAGTTTTTTAGGAATTTATCTTTATTGCCCTTAAATATCTAAATATTGACTTATCCAATTCTTTAAAAAGCTAGATTTTTTTAAAGAAAGGTGAGAACATTAATTAAAAATATGCACCATGACAGGAAAAAAAAATGATTGTAAACAAATACAACCACCTTTCTAATACAATCATCTACTATATATAGAGGCCTCCTTTGAAATTATATTGTTGATTCTCATATAAGACTTTTGGTGGTTAATTCTCTCCTTTGGTGTGTTGGTGTAGGCAGTGATGCAAAACACTATATGATCTGAATAATTATTTCAAGCTTGAGGTATTTATTCTTGATTATATATCTATCATATCCTAGTTGGCGCGACACCCCAATGCAGCCCTAGTTATGAATGAGCCTACTGGTTTTTTTTAAACCACATGTTCAGTGTCTGTTGTTCTGAGCTTTCAAAATTTGAAACTTCATGTTCAGCTTCTGTTTGTCTTGAGCGTACACAATTTGATACTTCATGTTCAGTTTCTGCTGTTCATTTTCTGTTTGTTCTAAGTTAACAAAATTTGATACTTCATGATGTGTTTCTGTTTGTTCTGGGTTTACCAAATTTGATACTACATGCTCTGTTTGTGTTTGTTATGAGCTTACAAAATTTGATACATCAGGCTCTGTTTGTGTTATTTATGAGCTTACAAAATTACACACTTCATGCTCTGTTTCTGTTTGTTTTGAGCTAACAAAATTTGACACTACATGCTCTGTTTGTGTTTGTTCTGAGCTTACAAAATTTGATACTTCATGATCTGTTTGTGTTAGTTCTGAGCTTACAAACTTTGACACTTCATGCTCTGTCTCTGTTTGACACTTCATTTGTAAAAAAATATTAACCATTTTACATGTCGCTAGCCAAATGACCAAGATATAGTTTGGAATCATAATAGATTTTAAGAAATTTCTGAAAATTTCGACAGAACCTCCCTTAAAATATTAGCCATTTTACAGCAATTCCTTACAGAATTCTGCTCACAATTAAAAATTTATCATCACATTCAAGAAATATAAATCCTCCCCAGGCCAATCCAAGCAACATCACATAGACATTATATATATAGGGCTCTGGGAAAAAAAAATCTTCATATGACTAAGATACAAAATAAAAACCAAGATATCGTTTGAAAACATAATAGATTTTAGAAAATTTAGTAAAAATTTTGACAGAACCTCCCCTAAAATATTAGCCCTTTTACAGAAATTCCTTACGGAATTCTGCTAACAATTAAATATATGACATCACAGGCAATAAATATCAATCCTCCCCAGGCTCAACCGAGCAACATCACACAGGCATCATATATATAAGGCTCTGGGGGGAAAAATCAGAATATAATGCAAGATACAAAATAAAAACCAAAAATTCGTTTGAAAATGTAATAAATTTTTTGAAAAACCTTCGAAAAACCAAACACATAACCCAATACTTCACAAAATTGCGGGCACGGGTATTAATATAACTATATTATATCATCATTATATACAGTTACATCATCTCCCAAAATGCTAAATATTACAATTATTACAACTATTACATCCTCCACCATACTAAACACCAACCAACTGAATGAAAAAAAAAATTACATGGTTGTCGGAGAACACAATGGTTGAAGTCTTCAAATATAGGACCAAACAGTGAGCCTAAAAAAATAGTTGAGTTTTGAATCAAATAGTAAGAGTTTACAATAAACAATTAAAACAATAGTAATAATTTTGAAACCATTACCTTTCAAACAGAACAATGGCTTCAACCAAACATGTTCCTCATCACCCTACAAAAAGTTAAACTGTCAATATGTACATGACGGTTTTGAGTGTGGACGACAATCTGAGAAAAAGAAGAAGAAGCATTAAATTAGCAGCTATTAACGGTTAACATAGGGTGTAGTTGCATTTATAAATTTACCTTATTGCAACCCCAATTCATCAATATAGTTGCATTTATAAATTTGAGGTCCATGTCAGCTGCTTCCCAGTTCTATTAAAGTTCAAAAGTAAAACAACAATGAAAATAAGTTTTAGTAAGATAAATCTATCATATATAAATGGATTTTTTTTATTTTGTCGTATTGTTTCATTAAAGAAAAAATAATAAGTTAATAGACGACCCTCTTTCTATTTTTTTCTTCTTATATATGGTGTCAATATTTCATTACTGATAAGTTAATTGATTTGAAGAGTTTGCTGGCTCATTATTGATTAAATGTTTGCCATCAAATAATAGAAAGGGTGATACTTGTTTTTGCTAAAATAATTGTTTGTTATTGCAACTCCAATTGCTATATAGTTGAAAATTTAGCATCGTCTTGTAGAAAAATAAAGAGAGATTCAATATATATATGCTTGTGTTTAAGATAACCATAGTTATATTTAATATCCATCTCTATGAAATAAGTAAAGAAGTTAATCTATGCTGCATTGTTAGGTCTTCCATTGATCATAGTTATTTTATAGGTAATCATCGATCATAGTTAGTAATAGCAAGAAAGATTATAGGTAATCATCGATCATAGGTAATCATCGATCATAGTTAGTTAAATTGCTTTAATCTTACTATCCAATGAGGTCTTCCATTAGCAATTTTACTTGTACTTGTTGGACCTATTTGTCCACCCTAATTCAGTATTATCTTGGTTAATTTCCGTTCGATTTCTTAGAGCCACAACTGTTTGTAGTATTTTGCATAATTCTTTCCATAAGAAGTAGGAAGCAGAAGTCGTTATTATTAAAACTGTTGGACTGCGATTTTGAATTTTAAACGCATTATTTTGTTTCATTTTCAATCACATGACCATAGCTTGAAATTGTAGCATAATCAACAAATCTTCTTCTTGGGTTAGATACTTTGGAGGGAAGTCAGCATATGCATCCAGAGGAAAAAAACATTTCCCTCTTGTTTCTCTGTTTGTAGTTTCTTTTGCCCCTGATGTAGTTGTTTCAACAGAATTGGCTAACTTTGTGAATCTATATAATAAAACACAAAGAAAGCTATCAAGTGGCTCTCCTTCAATCTCCCAAAAAATCAAAGGTCTAGATCTAATCTTACAAAACATATTTTCCCTCCAAAACTCAAATTCAAATCTCCCACCCAAACCAACTCCTATATATTTTTTTTTTCTCTCTCTCTCCCTCCCTCTTCTATTCAAAAAATTAAAAAAATCAAAATTTAAAAAAAATTAAAAAATTAAAAAACTAAAAAAATTTAAAATTTTAAAAACTTTAAAAATAATTCCAAAAAAAAACAAAAAAATCATATAATATGTTTTTTGCTCTATGTTTGCTACTTCAATTAATTTGCTGGACCTCCAAAACTATTTTATATAATCAAACAAGGTGCATCGTTTCGAAGACGTGCCGTAGGCACGTGTCAACGGGCAAACCTAGTTCATTTATATCATTGAATTCAATCAGAAAACTTACTGGATCAGACTAATTCTGCCAACACGATTTGAGATGTCTTTTGCTGTTTTCTCTAGTAGAGATTAAACTGGAATGGTTTTGTTAACTTTCTACCTGCTTTGCTTTGCTTAAATTGGAATTGGCACTTGCTATTGAGGACTTTCATACAAACAGTATGTGATGCACATATGTTCTGCAATGAAATTAGAGATTTCTTTTGTTGTTTTCTCTGCATAAGAGACTGTATGATTTCCTCCTTTGTCTTCTTAATTAGAAGGCTTTTCTAGATTCATGCAATAGTTGTTAATTTTACTACACTTTTGTGACTCTTTCAGGATTCATGCAAGAATGTGCTTTCAAATGTAGTATATTGCGGCCATTCAAGTGAAAGTCATTTAAAATTGAACTATGGAAGTGCATTTTGGAAGTAGGAGTTTTTGTGAGGGATGGATTCAGGGAACATAGTGTAGCAGGGATAGATATGGATAGACTTGTGTTATCATGAATGTTGTATGAATTTTTTGATGTTTCCAACTATCTCGTATTTCTCATATTTATATATATCTAGTAGTTTAGACGTGCGATGCACGTCTTAATAAATATAATTTTTTTTAAAGTAAAAATTCAGACATAGTCTGAATTTGATCTAAAATCTCATTTACAATAGTTATGCACGTGTGTTGCACGGGGTGGTAGGTGGACAAATTACGCTAAGGCCTTCTCCCATTATAGTAGTAGAGATTTCTCATATTTATATATATCTTTTTAGCATATACATGAAATTTGGAGATCTACCTGTAACCTGTAGTATTAGCACCTCCTAGGTTGCCAATCCATAACTACAACTTTTAGTCCATATGCAATGTAAGTCTAATTTATATATTCCTATCCTATATTTGGTCGTAATTTTGTCTGTTTCACTCAATTTATTTCTACTTTGTATTTATCCAATATGACTAATTCATCTTCTGTTTCTTTTTGTGCTCGAGGATGCAAATCAGTGTCATCAGAGTAAGCGAACATCCCCTTCAATGGTCAAATGGTGATAACTGGTTATCATAATGATACAGAGCAAATTGTTTCTCCATTATATTCATGTAAAGCTTCTATTTGCTGCAATCTCGACAATCATATACTGTCTGGCACGCGTTTTACAGGTGACTTCCATCCAGTCCAGGTGTCTATTTTCTCTGGTTTGGAGTTTCAAGTTAATGGTCCTGAAAATCATTAACAAAAGGGCGTGGTTTGGGTGAAGACTTAGGGTCGTTTTGATGCATGTTTTAATTTATAGTTCTTATACCTGGCTCCATGTTTCAGTACATGGTTCAAAAACAAATCAGTGTTGACACCAGATATCGGCCTGTCATTTATCATTGATCAGAAATACCACGCATATCAGTATGTTGCATTGTTATGACATGTCCTGATTGTTAATTACATGCAAAACCCTCATCTACTATGGAAAATATTTTTTCAATATGATTTGGCAATTTTTAGGTCTTCATCTATGTTGCATTTAGGTCTTCATATATAGTTTATGAATTTTGGTCTTCATCTATGCTGCATCTATGATGTAGCTTTTATCTCTGCATCCTAGACGCTTATTATTTACAGTTTATGAATTTTTGTATTAACAACCTTTTGCATAGATAGTAATTTAAGTATACATCATTTCGTATATACATTTCTAAACATACAATGTTTTCTTTTTTATATTTTTCCGAGGGAATGACATTACCTCAAATTGGCGAAGCCAATTCTTTCTAGCCTCGATCTTCTTGGTTATCTGACCCAATGAAGCTTTTCTTTTGCTTGCCAAGATCACGAAAGTACTCTTTTCCTTCTTTTGCAGTGCTTGTTCCCAACCCCTGAAATGATAAACATATGAGGAGAGAAACCAAAAACATTAAAGTGCTAACAAAGGAAGACATAACTTAGACAACATACCTTATAGTACTTTATAGACCAGCCACTGGCATTCCCACTGAAGCTTTCCTTCCATGCTTTATACTCGGGAATTGTATAAAAGGCCAATACCTTCCCACTTCTATGTGTTGCCTGCAAAAGCTGATACATTAAATTGAACTCATCCAATAAATCTATTGAAAGATCACCTAGAAGTGTGAAAGAAAGTGACATACTTTCACAATAGGGGTGATGAACTCCACCATGAAACCCTTAATTTTAAGCAGTGATGGTCAAAACGAATGAATGAAATTGATTAGAAGTCCCTTGATGTGGGAGCCATCATGATCCTATATCGACAAAACATGACATGAAAGTATTAACAAACAATACAGATTCCAAATTAAAGGAAAGATCAAAAGGTAAGAATTATTAATAAGTTAGATTTTTAACTCAAACCTGATCAGTCATAATCATGAGATGACCATATCTCAGTCCCTTCACACTATCATACTGTTTCCCGTGCTGCAAACCTAGAATTTGCTTTATGTTTTGAATTTCTGCATTTTCCATTATCTGTTTGTGGCTTGCTTCTTGGACATTGAGCAATTTTCCTTTTAAGGGGAACACACCATAATGGTCCCTTCCAACTTCTGTGATGCCAGCCACCTAAATATAAACATAGAAAGAATACGATTTATGATCCAACCAATAGTAGACACAGTCCTAATTGGAGAGATATTATTTAGAAGCCAAGTTTCTTTTCCTTCAGTCAACTCCGCTTGTTCCAAATGCACTGTATGAGCATGCATAGAGCAAGAGAGCTATTAAGAGAGAACAATACCAACAGTGAGAAAACTTGAGCGATTCTTGGCCTAGATGTAGATCTATAAAAGAAATGAATGTATGTACATACTCATTCTATTGCTTTTATCTCCTTTCAATGCTCATCTTCCAGTAAATAGAATATCATGTCCTATAACCTGACATGTGTATGATTCGAACCCAAATAACTTGCATCAGAAGAGACTTCATTACTGTGGGATAGTGATTTCAAAGCAGTGCAAGATTATAATAAATGCAAAACACTAAGTATTGATCGAGAAAACTGTGTAAACTAAATGAGAAGGTGCATACTGCTTTCTTTAGGTAAAGAAGAGGATTCACTCCCTTTAACTTCAAAGTTTTGTAAGCTGTATCATTAGTAGTGTTGAAAAGTGCCATGAAGCAAATCTTCATGTAATTTGGAAGTTGTTCAATTGCAGTTGCATCCCACCTAGAAAAAAATACAATATGAGAAATTCATACATAATTACATCGATCACAAAAGAAAATAGAATAATAAGTTCATCTTAACCAATTCTTCTAAATTTAATTCATGTCAGTTTAGTTAGAATACGTCCATTACCTATCAACAACTTCAGTAAAGAGTTCAAGTTCTTCCAGTGAACCATATACATCGTATATGTCATCAATGTATGTTACGAAACAGTTTGCCTTGGTCATTGCTTCCCTGCTTCTCCAAAATTTTGGCTCATAAGCCCACCCTACTACCCCAAAGTAGTTTTCCACTAATCTATCTCTTGCAACACCCATTGTGTCCTGAAGTTCGAGATTGATCCACCACCTGCTTATCACCAAAAGACATGACATTGGCAGCTTTGAAAGTGAACTTTGTTAATGAAAGCAATGATAACACTTCAACTAACATTATCCATCAACTGTAGGTCTGGTATTCCTAGCAAAAATTATAAATTTAAAAATATATATATCACTCATGCCCAAATGCCATCTCCATAAAACTGTCAAGTTTCTGGTAAATAATTGGATAAGTTTGTCAGGTAAGAATGCTTAAAGCAAGCTTAAAATGAATTGAACGATGTAGTACACAAAGTACAAAAGAGAAAAAAAAACTACAGTTATTGTGTTCATTATAATTAAGAGATTAAAATTATACAGGAGTACTGTAAACCAAAACATGCATAAAATTCAACATTGATCTGGAAATTATCAGTGTCAAACTCGAACGGGCTCCCTACTCTATCGGTGCTAAACAATGGAAATAATATACTATATGATAAGCACTCGGAGAAAGTTTCACACAATCAATGGAACACATACTATAATTTCTATAAATTATCTTGAATAACAAAGAAAAAGGAATAAGGCAATACATACAAATGATAAATTATCCCGAAAGATACTATCTGAATAAGTTATGAATACTTCAGTTAACAAATTAACTAACTTGCCAAACCTTCGAGGGAAGAGCTTCTCAGTTGACCGAACCTTGTTCAACCTCTCTTCAAAAGGAAAAGGAGTGGCCAGTCAATCTTTTGATCCTACCACTTAAACCGATCTCGAAATGAACATCATCTTCATCAACATTACAGAAGAAAATTTGAAAGAACCAACACCTCCTATCACCCTCATTAAATTTTCTCCCAACACTAAAATACTCCAAAATTTGAAACAACGATGATTATAAAACCAGATTAACAATCAGGATAAAATAAAAGTTAAATACTTATAAGAGGGTTCCATTCACATTTAATATACAATCACACTGAAGGACTAAAAATAATAATCTATATAATAAAATTAATCTAATCGAGCTATTTGAAAGTAAATATACAAAGAACAAAAAATTGTAAATTATGTTCAGTCGTCTATCTAAGTAACCCAGTCTAAAATGCAACAAATGAAGGTTCATCATCTCGGATATATTGTAAACAGAATGTTTTTGAAGAAAAATACTATAAACATGATAATACCTAACAGTTGTGATTATTGTAAACATCTAATGTACATTATTAAACCTGTCTCAAATTTATGAAAATTTACACATTTCTACTCTCAAATTCAGGGCTTAAACTCTTCTTTCACGCCATTAATTAAACCTCGATAGCTCTTTCATGCAAAAAGCCTTCTCAATTAACCTAAACCCTACAAAAATTCCTCTTTTTAACCCAAAATGCCAAAAGTATGTGAGATTTTAGGGTTTTCAACCATAAAGGACGAAGCTTTCTAGACTAATTGATGATAAAAAGCAGTTACCCTAATAAAATTGATACTAAAATTGATGAAATTAAAGATAAATTACCTTGTGAAAATGGTGATAAATTACCTCAAAATATTGCAAACATTTCTACACTCAAAATAATGTAAACAAAATCTGAAACATGATAATACCTAACAAACACTGCTGACATAATTTCCAATGATCATTAACAATAATCACAACTGCAAAAAATCTCACCTGATCCATGGTGAAGTCGAAATAATACCCCCATCGACCTCTCAATTATATGCCTCTCATGAACCATATGATGCACCTCCGCAAAAGCTTGGAATCTAGCGTACAATCCAATTACATTCACACTAAAAAAGTTATTAAAAAAACAATTTACAATTTTGCAACAAACCCCCTTTTATATAAACCTAATTTACAAATCAAGAACACAGAAACTCCTCACCTGTACTCATTATAGTGAATGGAGAGTCCAACCCTTGAAACAAAAAGTGTGGCGGCGATGAGTAATTACCTGTAAGCAATGATTCTAAAACTGATTCTGACATTTAGATGGGTAATTACCTGACATATCTGCATCAACTGGTAGTAAGCAATGATTCTAACATTCATTATGAACTCCCCAACTTCATCCATGGTTTGATATCTCCTCAGATTGACCGCAACGTACATTCTCAATTGTCCAAACCCAAATCACCTGCACATAATTAATTCATTCACTTACTCATTTTAAAAAGAAAAACCCCAAAAAAACAATGACATGGAAGAAGATGACCAAGTAAACACTGTGCAATTCTGAAAGTTGGAAAACATGGAGACCTTTGCCATGTTGTATTCTTCAATCAATACTCAATAATTATGTTCAACAAACCCTCATACCTTTGACCCATTGACTGTGTTTGTTGCGGGTCCCATTCACCAAACGCACTTAATGAATATATGAAGATCTGATTATCAAGAACTAAGAAACATGAAATATCATTAGAGAAGATAGCGTAAACAAACAAACAAAAATTATTAAAATTTCACAGTAAACGATGAACACACATATTAACTCATATGATTAGGAAGATGCTGAAAAGCCACACGGATGCTCCGTTCTAAGAACCATGAGAAAGGGAAGCACCACCCAGAAGGCCCATCCAGGACTCTGCAAGGAAACAACAAACCATAAAGCAGGAAACGGTAAATTTGAATGCATTAAGAAACAACCCCTAATTCTGCTGCTATAAGAAACGAAACCATTTTAGGAGTAGTGATAGATTTGTGTTCATGACCCAACTTTGTAATTTGTGTTCATGACCCAATTGCAAAATTTTTGGATATTTTCAAAGTAAGTATTATTTTCTTTTAGAATCGGATGTCAAGCATCTTCATAACGGTACACCATGTCTTCCTATCAACCAACTACATCTCTAGAATCGGATGCCAATAAATCTAAGAACAATATGCAATCTAAGAAGAATAAATCTAAGTACCAACTGACTAAAGCAGCATACAATCATTCAAATAAACTCAGAACAATATGCAATGAAAATCAGAAAAGCATACTTTTGCTGAAGAAAAAAAAAGGAATTTTCAACGCATTTTGTAAACCCCAAACAACTATAAAATTAAGTATACCTGAGATGGTGAAATCGGTGGTCGGGATGAACTGAGGTATTCGGCACGAAATCGGTGGTCGAAATCGATGGTGAAATCGGTTAGGGGTCCGATGGTTGGATGGGGATGAGAGCGGAAGGGAGGAGGAGGGGGGTTGGCGACTGGAGGTGGGGGGGGCAATGAAGAGGCGGCGGAAGGTGGTGGGGCACTGAAGAGGCGCCGGAGGTGGCCGGTGGAGAGAGAGGTGGTGGTCGCTGAGGGATGGTCGCTGAGGGATGAGAGCGGAATGGAGGAACATGGGGTTAGGATCTGGAGGTGGGGGGGGGGGCGCTGAAGACGTGCCGGAGGTGGGGGCGCTGAAGAGACGACGGAGGTGGCCGGGGGAGAGAGAAGGAGACAGTGAGAGAGAGCGGGGAGATAGAGAAAGGGAGACAGTGAGAGAGAGAGTGGGCGGGATTAGAGATAGAGAGCGGGGAGAAAGAGAGAGAGAAAGGGGTTTATTTTGGGGAAAAAGAGAGAGAGAGAGTGTGTGTTTTTGAATTTGTGTAGTTTGAAATTTGGGCGGGAAAATATGTTTTGTGAGAGCAGATCTGGTCCATTGATTTTGGGATAGATTGAATGTGAGCCACTTGATAGCTTTCTTTGTGTTTTATTATATAGATATATATATTGGTTTTGCACGTGTTATGCATATACATCGATTATTAAAGTAGATAACAGTTATATTGTTTTTTTTTTCTTTTTTTAATAAAGCAAAATTTGGTATATTCAGTAATGTCTATTATAGCACAAGATTGATGAGAATGAATTGGTCTATACCAAACACAATAACAAAATATTCTATGGAATGCAATGTCATATACCAAACACAATATTGCAATATTTTTGAGAATCACGATTCCTATCCTCACATTCTCGGGGATCCGCTAATTCCAAGAAATTCAAATCCGCGTACCAAACGCACCCAACAAAAATTGTAAAGTGGGGCCTACAAATTGTGGGCTAGCCTAAGCCACATTTCTTCTGAAATGTCACAAAATTCGAACCCAACTGACCCGATTTCCTATGAAACTTATAATATTTCGATTTTTTTGCTATACTTGGCCACTTTTTGAAAATATTTGCGATTAAGGGCCAATTTTGAAACAATCTGCGCTCGTGGGCTACCTGGTTCCACATCAGCAGCGACCGCTATTCTCATTAGCGACATGTTCCATTTAGAGGTCGCTAATAGGAATAACGGTCTCTATTTAAAAAAAATTGCTAGCAGCCTCAGTTTTAATTTTTTTTAAAACTAGTCTTCTACAGATGTCTTCTACTGATGTCACTATCCGAACTAGCAGCCTCAGTTTTAATTTTTTTCCCCAAAAGAGTAAAAGTTCTCTAAAAATCGCTAAGTGTCTCAATACATTCTATATATACTTCGGTTGTTAGTGGAAATAACGACAAAAAAAACCAAATATTTTAAAACATAGGCCGCTTTTCCCATTAGCGACTTTCAAATTGAAGATGCCGCTAATGAGAATAGTGACCACTGCTGACGTGGCATCAAGTAGCCCATGAACGCTAAGAGTTTCGAAACTTGCCCATAATCGCAAATATTTCCAAAAAGTGGCCTAGTACGGCAAAAAAAGTTATCATCTTTCTCTTTCCTCTTCATCTTCTTCATCGATTCCCTCTCTCTCTAAGAGCATCCACGGTCGTTTGCTATTTATCCATTTTATGCATATTTTAGCAAACGAAGCGCTGTAGTCGTTTGCTATTTATGCATATTTTGACGATTTGGCAACAATAGATTGCTATATATGAGAGCGGAAATGAGAAAATACATATTATACAGGACATACAAGATCCGTCCCACTAAAAAAATTAAAAATTTTTTCCTTCATTTTTTTCCTCGGACGGCACTTGAAGTGCCGGGCTTAAATACTCAATTTATTGGTTAATTTAGGAGTTAATATTAATTAGTGGGTTAATTCAGGGTTTATGTGTGTGAAAGCGGCATGCCAAAGCTTGAAGATCCGTCCAAGGCTTAATTTTTTATTTTATATTTTTTCACTGAAATTTTTTTAATATTAAAAAATCACATTTTTTTTAAATAAATTGTGGGACGGATCCTAAAATCCGTCCGATCATATTTTATTTTTGTTTGCTATATTATAACATTTTTACCACTACAGCAAACTCGCTTTGCTGTATGTATAATATGCATTTATCCATTTATAGCAAATGAGTGGATGCTCCAACAAACCCTTAACCCCCCACCCGCACACACAAAAAATAAAATAAAATAAAATAAATAAAAATTCAGAATCCCATTTCTAGGGTTTGCGAATACCTTACGATGATCTTCTTCAAGCTCGGCCAGTCCTTCTCCCGATCCGCCCGTTCCAGATTACAACCAGTAAGATTCTCTAATATTCCGTTTCAAACCCTATATTTTATCCATTTCGTTTCGTCTAAATTGGTGTTTTTTTTCGAACCAGGGAGCTCTTTTGGGCCGTTACGGCGCGCGACCGAGCGAGGTAGTGTGCAGTTCGCCGCGATTTGGGAACGGAGAGGGCGATATAGGGTTTCTGAGGAGTTACTTAACCTCGATTGGAGCGAGTAGGGGGAGTCTTGGTGATGGAGGAAGGAGTTCGGTTGAGGAGTGGAGAGGGTTGCTTGGGAACCCTAGTTTTAGGCGGTTGTATTCGAGTGATTCGTCGAATAAGAAGAGTAAGTAGAGGGGTTAGGGTGGTTTGATGTTTTGATGGTTGGTTGTGGATTTTGATGTGTATTTGTTTGTTTGTTTGTTTGTTTGTTTTGTAGGTTATGAGAACTATTATCCAAAGGGGAAGAAGGAAACACCAAAGGGGACTGAGAATAAAAAATCGGAATCAAAAGGTTTTATATGTTCTGACTTTGTCAAAATGCATTCCCTGTTTAGATACAAAGATCTCCCATTTTGGCGTAAAAGTAGAAATTTTGGTTGAGTTGGAGTTTAGGCACCTATAATTATCTTAACTTTGAGGTGCGATAACTGTAGGTAGCTTTAACTCTAAAGTATGATTGAAGTGGTTGTAGTTTAGATATTTGCAGATGTACAACCGTTTTCCGCTTACCTTAGCTAACCTTTGTATCCAAACATGGAATTTTCTGTTGTGCTGGTTATACTTGCTAGTTTAAATTGACAAACATACCCTGTGTATAAGGGTCATTCTCAATCTTTAGCATTCATCATTAAACTGTTAGCTTATTATTAAATTGTTTCAACTTGATGGAGAGGTGTGTAGGTTTAGTAGAACTAAAAAATGAGAAAGTAGATTTTGTTAAGGTGTGAAGTGGGTGAAGCACCAAAATTAGCTAATGGCAGGAACCGTTAGGAAATCAGACTGTTTTATTTATTGTAAGCTGTTTTCTATCAAATAAAGGGCTTCCTTATAGATATAACTCATAGAAGGAGAAAGAAGCTTCCTAAACTTCATCTTAAAATCTAGTGATTGAATTGTGTTGAATGGTGAATAAAGTTTTGTATGTTCTATAATGTAGGTGCTTGTTAGGATCCCTGTCAGACAAGCTAACATAATGGCAACTTGTTATTTGTAGGGCTTGCATGCACGGTCAAGTTTTAGCCTTAAGATTTGTTGAATTGACAGCAGGAGCCAATGTATGTGATTGTGGAAATCCCTTAGTACTATTATATATTGTGTAAGATATTGTTTAAAACATGAGCATTTATTGTTTAGCACCATTGGAGAAAATTTTCTTATGGAAATCTTATATGACTACTGGGACTACAATGAATCATGTTTGGTGTCAAACTAGTTCTGAAGTTTGAGGAGGGTATCATGCATATTATATGTCAAATGAAAGGTTTTCTTTATTAGTTGGGAACTTGGGATATCTCCACGGTGTAATTAGAAGTTTGGAAGATTTTTTTTGAGGAGCAAGCCTTCACCCTCCTTGCGCATTTTCATGCACAATAATCAAGAGATGGTGTAGCCGATGTTTTTATAAGATTTTCACAATAGGGATTCTTAGTAGTGTTAGTTACGCCTCTCGCATCATGTACTAGTAAATTTCACTCTACTAGTAGATTTTAATGTACTAGTGGTTTTCCTGTTATAAAATGAGTTGTTTATGGAGATTAGGATCAGCCAGTGTTTGCCCATAATTTAAAGGTTAATGTATACTAATATAAATGTAACAAATATTCTTGTCATTAATTAATTAAATTTTTGTATGATCCCCCCCCCCCCCCCCCCCCACACACACACACACAAAATCACACATGCACTCACGCTCTTTAAAGTGATACATCATTTACCTTCTTCTGAATTCTCTAGAGTAATGGTTGTTCATTTGCTTTGCTAAAATAAATAAATGTAACTTTGGTGAATAAAACTTAGCTTTCCATGCATGCCAGTCTCAATGTTACTAGGTTTGCAATACGCTTTGTTTCGTGGCACGGGATCGTAGCTCGTTACCCTGAGCGGTTTGTTGTACGGAGGGGGTAGGATGAGTTGGGACTTTCATTTGAGTAATATATACATAATTGTGTGTGCGTGCATAGAATCTGAGGAAAATTAATATATAAGAGTACTAACATAATTAAACTCCATGACTAATTGTGGAGAGTTTGAAGAGAAGTTCATGGGTTAATGAATAAATGTATTCATTTCGAAGATATGCAAACAGTGTATGTGGATCACTAGCTTAAGAGATTCGGATTGAGAACCCACTATAAATCAGATCGCAAGGTTCGGATCATGGTTCGGAGGGGGTTGGGAGAACCCGATAACATTGGCGAGTCTTAACATTTCTTTGTTGTGTCAAATTATGACCAATCATGATTTTTATAATTTATAATTTTCACATCTCATATAATCATTATTTGATGATAGAATTCTCGCACTGTTCTAAATATCGGCCTAGGCAACGCCTAGGCGCTAGGCGGCCCCTGGGGCGACTCGTCTAGGCCCCTGGGCCTTTTGAAAATTTGGTTTGGCTTTCTAAGCGTGTCTAAATGGGCCTAGGTGGACCTGGACCAAAACCTGATTTTTGGTTGCTTTCTTTTTTGCTTCATTTCTTGACTTGTTGGTTCATATGAATGAATCTGGTCTTTTGCGCGTGAAGTGGGCGTTCAGTCCATAATAGTTAAGGCACTTCTTGTTGTTGCATAAAAGTGAAATTTTAAATCCATTGAATTATGGTTGTTTCACTAAGAGCATCCACAATGGTGTTTCTCATATTTTAGAAAATGACAGCTACAGTAATAGAAAATAGGGTATTTGTCTGCAGTGGTTGTTTGCTAAAATTTTGCTAAAATTTGAGAAAGACGAGACATGTTGTTTGTCCGGTTTCATTTTGTTTAAAGAGTTATTTAATTAGTGATTAGATATTAAAATAGTTTAATTAAATAAATTAAATAATAAAATATAACCTAAACCTAATTAATTACACACTAAACTAGTTTACCCACTAACCTAAGCTCCCTGATTTGCTGGACGGGAAATTTTGCTTGAAACAGGACAACATGTCTCGTTTCAGCGTTTTTTTTTCTTCTTTTTTTTTCAGGCGGTACATGTTGTACCGTCTGATCATTTAAAAAAATTTGGGACGGAACCAGGCCCGACCGAAGGCCCAAGCCACTAAAGCCCTTGCTTTAGGCCTCCATTTTTTCCCCCCTGTTTTAGGCCTCTATTTTTTTTTTGTTCTGCTGAAAATATGCCTATTCATCTTCCTTGATTGTCAGTTTTAGGCCTCCATTTACTCAGTTGTCTACTTGAGTCTCTTTGGTTTCCAAAAATGGCTCTTTGATTTCCAAAAAAGCCTCCTAATAAATTTCTCTAATTAATAATTCCCCAAACAAATCCCAATCAACTGATCCAGCCGTTTCATCTGATCATCTCTAATCTAATCTCTCTCTCCGAATTACTCTTAAATCTCAAATTCCCAATCCGCTCTCTCTCCCAAATTCTCTCTATCTCTAATCTCTCTCTCCGAAATTCTCTCTATTCTCTGAGCGAATCTCCGATCGCTCATCCCTCCCAGTCTCCCTCAACGACTCCAGGCACTTCCTCGAGTTCCCTCGCCCAGTCGGCGTGCCATCGGCGCATTGCCGCTCCGCCTCGCATCGCGGCTCCACATCGCTTCCAGCCTTCCCCCGCTCCGCTCGAGTGCAGCCACAAGGCCCACAAGGGCAACAACCTGGCAACCTGCGACTGCTGCGAGTCTGCGAGGTTGCGTTGTTGCGAAGTCTTCAGTCGCCGAGTGCGAAGTCTTCAGTCGCCGCCTCGCAAGGACCAGTCGCCAGTCGCCAGTCTTCCATTCGAGTGCAGGCGTGCAGCGCAGCAGCGGCTCGCTTCCAGTTTCTGGCGATTAGGTTGTATTGTTCTAACTCCTTTATAACTCTATTTAATTTGAATTCTATATATCTAATTAGACTAATTTTCTAATTTCTATAATCTTTTTATCCAGTGTTGTTTTATTGTTTTTTATTTTTAAATATATAAATGTCAACTAGGAAATTTGAATCGGGTTATTCGAAACTCAAAAAAAAAAGAGTTGAAGCATTAATTGAATCACAAAAAGGTGCTTTAGATAAATTTGTTAAAACAAACAAAAAAGATAATGAATTAGTTAATGAACAAATTAACAATGTAGACACAAATGAAAATAGAGAAGAAACGTTAATTGATGAACAAGTTACTAATGAAAATGAAAATAGAGAAGAAATGTTAGTTGATGAGGAAGTTACTAATGAAAATGAAAATAGAGAAGAAGTATTAGTTAATGAACAAGATTGTATTGTTTCTCATACTCATAGTGAAGATAAAGAAGAAATATTAGAAGAATCCACTATTAAAAATATATTTGATCCAAGTCAATGGACAAATATTGATACAAGTTTGAGAGATTTATTAGTAGAAAATGGTCCTATTAAAGTTACCAATATAGATTTTCCTAAGGATGAATTTGCAAGACATTTTTCGTCATCACTTTACATTCAAAAGTTGTCCAACGGAGAAAAGCGTGAAAGAAGATGGCTGGTATATTCCCAAGATTTAGATAAAGTATTTTGTTTTTGTTGTAAATTATTTAATGCTCTTTCTAGTACAAGTAAATTAGCAAGTGAAGGTAATAGTGATTGGAGAAATATTAGTTCTAAGTTGAAGAGCCATGAGATAAGTAATGAGCATATCACTAATATGAGTTTATTGAGTGATTTAGAAATGAGATTGTTAAAAAATAAAACAATTGACAAACATGTCAAGAAGGAATAAATAGAGATAGGGAGCATTGGAGGAATGTATTATTTAGAATTATTTCAGTTGTTAAAACTCTTGGAAAAAATAACTTGGCCTTTCGTGGGACAAATGAAAAGATATATCAAGAAAATAATGGAGATTTTTTATGCCTAATTGAAATGATTGCAGAATTTGATCCTATAATAAAAGAACACATTCGTCGAATTAAAGATAATGAAATTCATAATCATTATCTTGGACATAGAATACAAAATGAATTAATAAATTTACTAGCAAATGAAATTAAAACCAAAATTTTAACAAAAATTTTGAACGCAAAATATTTTTCAATCATACTTGATTGCACTCCTGATATAAGTCATCAAGAACAAATGTTTATTGTAATACGATGTGTGGATACTTCTTCAACCAAAGTACAAATCAATGAATATTTTTTAGAATTTTTAAAAGTAGATGATACAACTGGAAAAGGTTTTTTTGATGCTATTATTAATGAAATAAATACTATTGGACTTGATATTAGTAATATGAGAGGACAAGGTTATGATAATGGGTCTAATATGAAAGAAAAACATCAAGGTGTTAAAAAAAGATTTTTAGACATTAATCCTTGATCATTTTATACGCTATGTGGTTGTCATAGTTTAAATTTGGTACTTTGTGATATGGCTAATTGTTGTCATAAAGCTACATCTTTTTTTGGAGTGTTGCAACGTATATATACACTATTTTCTTCAACTAAAAGATGGAAAATTCTACAAGATCATATCCCTAGCCTAACTCTTAAATCATTGTCACAAACACGTTGGGAAAGTCGTGTTGAAAGTGTAAAAGCTTTAAGATTTCAAACTTCACAAATAAGAGATACTTTATTGAAATTAGGTGAAGTTAATGATGAACCTAAAATAAAAAGTGAAGCTGAATGTTTAGCGACTTATGAGCTTGAAAATTTTGAGTTTTTATTAGGCATGACTATTTGGTATGAGATATTGTTTGCGGTAAATTCAGTTAGTAAAAACTTTCAATCAAAGGATATGCGAATAGATGTTGCTATAGAACAATTGAAAGGTCTTATTTCTTTTTTTGAAAAATATAGGGAAGATGGATTAGAAAATGCTATAATTTCTGTTAAAGAAATTGCTATTGAAATGGATATAGAACCCAAGTTTCGTGAAAAACGTGTTATTCGTAGAAAGAAACAATTTGATGAGATTATGGACAATGAAGTTTTAAAATCTCCTGAAGAATCATTTAAGACTGACTACTTCTTGTACATAATAGATCAAGCAATTATTTCATTCCAAAGTAGATTTGAACAATTTAAAATATATCAAGATATTTTTGGTTTTCTATTTAGTATTGAGAAATTAAGGTCATTAGAAATTGAAATTTTAAAAGAAGATTGTGTTAACCTTGAACGATCATTAAAATATGACGACAACTCAGACATTGTTGGGTTAGATTTATTTTTAGAATTGAAAATTTTAAGAGAAATTATACAAGTAGAAAATGATACACCAATTGACATACTTAATTATATTAAAAGACTTGATTCTTTTCCAAATGCATATATTGCTTATAGAATAATGTTAACAATTCCCGTAACTGTTGCTTCGGCAGAAAGAAGTTTTTCAAAACTAAAATTAATAAAATCTTATCTAAGATCAACAATGTCTCAACAAAGATTAAATGGATTGGCTTTATTATCAATTGAAAAGGAAATGTTAAGTGAAATTGATTATAATAATATAATAAATGATTTTGCATCTCAAAAAGCCCGAAAGATAACATTTAAATAAAATATATTAATTTTAACAAAATTTTATTATAAACTTTTAAAAGGCCTCATTTTGGAGTTCGCTTTAGGCCTCAATAAGTGTTGGGCTGGCCTTGGACGGAACAAGTTGTATCGTCTGACGATCTTTAAAAAAATAACATAATTGGGACGAAACATGCTGTCTCGTCTCTTATAATATGAGAATCGCAATTTGGTTTCTTATAAATGAGAAACGACTGTAGCTAGCAAACCACAACAGCACCAACTCTCTCAAAAAATGTGAAATTGGCAAATATAGCAAACCATTGTGGATGCTCTAAAAGTGTAGTTGAAGACATTGTAGTTTTTATCAGATTGGGAAGAGATCACATTTTTGAATATTTCCCGAAATTGTTTTCATTAGAAGGATTACACACAACACAACTTTACAGGTCAATTGGAGTTCACTGAAAACCACTAATAGAACACTGTTTGCCTCTAAGATATCAAATCTACCGACGCTTTTGATTATAAAAAGATAAGTCAATCCAGATTTTAAAAGAGAGACTAGAATAGTATAACAGTTGTTTTCTTGAAACATCTAATTAAGACTTTGAAAATATTGATTATTATCATGACCAGTCATCGCTCTACCCAAATTTGTTACCAAAACAAACACATTCACGCAATTGTGTCCTTTGGACTCTCTAAAGGACACAAGAAAAAATAGCCTAGCGCCTAGCCGCCTAGTCCCCGCTTACAAGGTCTAGGCACTAAGCCCCCATCAGTCGCTTGACTACCGCCTAGCGACTTTTAGAACATTGAATGCTCGTGAACTCTGCATATAAAATGACTAAAATATTTTTGATGTTTAAAGTGTAGTGCCCTAAATCTTTGATCTTGAAGTTTTTTTACTTCAAGAAGAGCAAATAGGTTATGGTTTGTTGTGGAATTTGAATTAAACTAATGATGTTGAAAGTTTGACAATATTTAGTTGCTGGTCAATCTGCTGCAAGAAGTTAGTTTACATTCGTGTAAGTGAATTAGACTTTAAATGCATAATCCTAGTACAATAGGGAAATGTAAGGGTTGTACTGTTGTTTTTCAAGGGCCTTTCATAAATAACCTGGTCTGTTGAGTAAAGTTCTATATCGGTATCAGATTAATGTGGGGATCACTCACTGTAATCAGATTATTGTATTAGCAACATGATTATGGATAACTCAGTGTTTTAAGGGATAATCAAAGTACAAGAAGGGAATTGTAAGGGTTATATTGAGTTTGATTGCTCAGGGGTTTGTCCTGAGGAAACTAATATGTTTATTTATTTATTTCTTAACAACTTATTACATTTCATTAAGCATCATGGTTATATCACTTTTAGTAGACTTGTAGTTTATCCCCGAATTTTAGAAGTTTGAATGATTCACCTCTCTGTTCGTCGTATCATATTGACCAGGTTTAATTTTTTCTCTCTTCAGAGGAATCAAGTACAAGTACAGACGATCAGCCTAATTTTGGAGAGAATTTCATGAAGCAATTATACAATTATATTACTCCTGCAATATTTGTTGCACTGCTATTTTCATCATATTCTTTTGGTTCTGAAAAGAAAGAGGTTAGAGTTTTTCTGACTCCCCAGTTCGCTTTATCCACCTTATTTTACTGTGCAATGTTGCCTTTATAGTATCAGAATACTAAACAGATACACACTCATGCACATACTTATCTGTATGCACATGCATAGATACTTTAATTATGTTACTAGAGAGCACCGAACCCCATGTATTTCATAAATTGAACCATTCTGAATTGCAATGCATCAGCTATTTTGGAATGATGGAAACATACTAGTTGTATTTGCCAATTTTTTAAAAGCAATTCATATATGCATTTGTTCTTTTGTTGCATTTATATTGATTATTTAATTAATGCTAAACTCCACACCTCATATAATTTAAGTTCATTGTCAATTAATGAGATATATGATGACAACTATATAAGAATCCTCATGAGTTTTATTACATTATTAATATAATTAGTATAGTATGCACAACTGGTGTGTAGCCTCTATACAAGTCATTCCATGTTCAAGATAAACATATTCCGCTCTGATAGAATAGTCAGACGATGCCTACTGCCTATCCCTAGCATACCAAGTTAGGACATGCTGTCTTCTTCGTTTCTGGTTCCATTCAGTGGACCATCTACTAAACTGTCTCTCATTCCTGGCAACCTTTACACATACATATATACGTAAAAACCTTTATGGTTTATTTGAAGTAGATTACAAGACTTACTGAGGAGATTGTATGTACTGTAATCGTTCAGACAATAAATGTTGTTCAACTCATGTTCGTTTCTTTTTAATTTTCGGGTCATGATCTTCAGCATTTTCTTGCACAAAAATAGGTTGACTAGTTGAACTCCGTGCTTAACTTCCTATCTGTTTGCTTTTTCATGTATCGAAGAGTGGCCATGTTCTAATATATATTGTCATTAAATCTTTAACTCACTTTCCTTACTCTCTTAGCAGGATTTAACAGATCCATCGACATAGTTTTGTTGCTGTAAACCTAACCCACTTTTCACTTTCCATAACTAGTTTTGTTGTTTTGTTGTTCATTGCCTGTTACTGTAATGAAGAACTCAAGTTGAACTATTGATATTAGCATAATAGCCATTCACAAAGCTAGTAATTATCCAACTTATTGTGTTCCAAGTTTATTCACATCATAGGTAATTGGGTATGGACATATGTACGATTGGGTATCGACCACAAGTATAGGGAAATTCATGACACAGGTGAAGGGGATACTGTTTGTCTTGGATGTATTATCTTAACTACGAGCGTATGGTATAAGTGCATGGAAACATGTGTACATTTATTTCCACCTTCGAAGATGAGGGCCTGATCATGAAATATCAATTAAAACTTAGGCTGAATCCCATGTAGGAGATTTCATCTTTCCTTGTCATGTATACTTCTATACAGTTTAGGGAGACTTAAAATGGGTTACTATTCAGTTATAAAACAATGTGGTGTGTGTGCATGTAAACATGTTTAAAGGTTTCCACCTTAGAAGATGAGGCCTGAGCATGCAATATTAATTAGACTATAGGTTAAAAATCCCTTGTACGATATTTCATCTTTCTTCATCAGCTATACTTCTATACAGTTTAGGGAGACTTAAAATGGTCACTATTTTGTTGCATCTGTACCATCTTGATGTTTTTATGATACCTGATTTTTATTTTTTGTTCACAGATTAGTTTCCAAGAGTTCAAGAACAAGCTACTGGAACCTGGTTTAGTCAACCATATTGTCGTCTCCAATAAATCAGTTGCAAAGGTATATGTCAGGAGCTCCCCTAAGAATAACAACCAAACCCAGCCCAGTGATATGGATGGATCCACAGGAAATGTTACAGCTAGGAGTACTCCTAGCCAGTATTTGTACTATTTCAACATTGGAAGTGTAGAATCATTTGAAGAGAAGCTAGAGGAAGCTCAAGAAGCATTGGGAATAGATCCTCACGATCATGTCCCTGTTACATATGTCAACGAAGTCATTTGGTACCAAGAACTGATGAAATATGCTCCCACAATCCTACTTGTGAGCCTATTGTATGTAGTTGGGAAGAAAATGCAGGGTGGAATTAACATTGGTGGGGGTGGAGGAAGGGGAAAGGGGATATTTAATATTGGAAAAGCCCATGTAACGAAGTTGGATAAGAACTCTAAAAACAAGGTTTGCTCCTCACTTAGTGTGCTGCAACCCTCTTTTCCCTGCTCATACTTCTCATTATTATTTTTTAGCTCATTGCCTCTGCTGAACTTTCCTACTAAAATTCTGTTTTATTGATCCGGAGTTGATGAAATGGATTATGTTGTACAATCCCATCATATAATTGCACTGGGATAATTTATATATGTATATGTCAATAAAGCAAGTCCTATAATATCTAAGAGGTCAACCTAAACATTACATGTTATTTCATTATATAATGGTCGAGCACTCTTCTTGATGATCCTCATGTCCTGAAAGGCTTGTGTAGATCATGTGAAGTGGTAAGTGCAATTTTAAACTCATCAAATGATCGCAAAATGAACAACTTTTCAGTATTAGATCAAATTTATAACAACAACAACAATAACAAAGCCTTTTTTTTCCAACTAGTTGGAGTTGGCTACATGAATCCTGGTTTTTCATTCTGCTCGATTTAGCGCAATATCTTTTGGAAAGTTACAAATTATCATATATTTTTTCACCGTTTTCACCCAAGTAAGTTTAGGTCTTTCCCTACCTCTAACTCTACCCTCATTACTTATCAAATCACTCTTTCTGATGGGGGCACTATTCGGTCTACGTGTGACATGTCCAAACCACCTGAGATGATTCTCTCTTAACTTATCTTGGATAGGAGATACCTTTAGCATGTCTTGTATATGCTCGTTTCTAATTTTATCCTTGGTTTTACTACACATCCATCTTAACATCTTCATTCTGCTACACATTTTTTGGATATGTTGTTTCTTTGTTGCCCAACACCTTGCTCTATACATCATTGCTGGTCTAACAGCCGTTCTATAAAATTTTTCTTTCAACTTCAAAGGTATACGTCTGTCACACAAAACACCACTGACACTCATCCTGCTTGGATCCTATGTATAACATCTTCACAAATCTCCTCATTTCTTTGTATAATCGAGTCTAAATATCGGAAATAGTCTTAGGTATCTCTTGACCATCAAGCTTCACTACTTCCTCAGTTGTGTTTTGAATATCACTAAAATTACACTCCATATACTGTTTTAGTTTTACTTATTCTAAAGCCTCTAGCTTCCATAGTTTTTCTCCACAATTCTAATTTAGCATTGACTCTTACTCTAGTTTCGTTCACTAAGACGACGTCATCGGCAAAAAGAATACACCAAGGCACCTCATCTTGTATTTCTCGCGTCAATTCATCCATAACCAAAGCAAATAGGTAGGGGCTTAATGTCGAACCTTGGTGTAAACCTATTGTAATAGGAAAATCACTGGTCTTTCTTGTGGTTCTAATTGTGGTTCTTGTCCCTTCATATATATCTTTGATTACCTCAATATACCGAATAATTACTCTTCTATTATTTAACTCCCACCATGTCTCTAGGGATTTATCATATGTTTTTTCTAGATCTATAAACACCATATGTAGATCTTTTTTATTTTTCATATATTTTTTCATAAGTCTTATCAGTATATAAATTGCTTTTATTGTTGACCTCCCACGCATAAATCTAAACTGATTCTAAGACTGTAGTTTTTTGTCTCAGTCTATGTTCGATCACTCCCAAATTTTCATCGTATACCTTATTAATTTAATATCTCAATAGTTGGAGCAACATTGTATATCTCCTTCATTTTTATATATAGGTACTAAAATACTCTTTCTCCATTTATTGGGCATCTTCTTAGTTCTCAAAATTCCATTAAATAATCTTGTTAACCAACTCACTCTTACATCCCCAAGACACTTTTAAACTTCAATGGGTATACCATTCGGTCTTAAAGCTTTTCCTATTTTCATCATTCCTAAAGCATTTCGAACCTTCGAGGTCTTAATTCTACGGAAAAACATATGCTCTCGACTCTCCATCGAGTCCTCTATATTTAAGTTGCCCACAATATTTTCATTTAATAACTTTTCAAAGTAATTTCACAATCTTTCCTTAATTTCCTCATTTTTTTAAGACTCTTGAATCATCGTTCTTAATACACCTAATTGTATCAAGATCTTTTGTTTTGCTATCCCCTTGTTTATCAAGCTTATAAATGTTGTTTTCTCCTTTTGTTCCTAATTTTGTGTATAAATTATCATAAGTTTTTTTTTGCATCTCTTACCGTTTTCTTAACTTCTTTTTTAACGGTCTTATATATCTTCAAATTCTGTTCATTTTTACTCTTTTGTCATATTTTGAAGGTGGTTCTTTTTTCTCTCACAATTTTGGACTTCTGGCCACTACCATATTTCTTTAGTTAGCAACCCTCTACTTTTTGATTCTCTAAGTACCAAATTTGAAATTTCTCTTATGTACGTAGCTATTTTAGTCCGTATCATATTGCCTCCTCTTCCTGATTCGATGATGCTCCTTTAAGGGCTCATTTAAGGACTTTATCTCTAAAACCTCTAGGTGCTCTTCTTTCAAGTTTCACCACCTAATTCTTGGGTTTTTAGTCTCCTTCGCACATGTGTTTTTCAATCTTAACATCTAACACCATTAATCTATGTTGTGAGGTTAAACACTCTTCCGGTATAACTTTACAATCTTTACTTGTCACGCGATCCACCTTTCTAGTGATGAAAAAATTCAATCTGACTCTTATTTGCCACTCTTTTAAATGTTATTAAATGTTACTCCCTCTTCCTAAAATAAATATTTGCTAGTATAAGATCATAAGAAGTTGCAAAATTTAAAAGTGCCTTTCCACCATCGTTCTTATTTTCAAATCCATGCCCTCCATGTACCCTCTCATATCCTATGTTATCTTCTCCTACATCTCCATTGAAATCTCCTCCTATAAATAATTTCTCACCTAAGGGTACTCCTTGAATTATCTCTAACATATCTTCCCAAAATTTATTTTTAGCTTGTGCATCTAATCCTACTTGGGGTGCATAAGTACTAATGATATTAATTATGTTTTTCCCGAATACAAACTTAATTTGTATTATTCTATCCTCTTTCCTATTAACACCTACTATATCTCCTTTGAATTTCTTATCTACTAAAATTTCTACTCCATTTCTATTTCTAATTTTACCTGTATAATATAATTTTAAACTATCTATCTCTTTAGCGTTCTTCCCTACCCACTTTATTTCTTGTAACCAATCTATAATAATATTCCTTCTAATCATTGTATCTACTAGTTCTATGTATTTTCCTGTCAATGTTTCTATATTTCAAGTTGCTACCTTAAGCTTATTAGTCTGGACTAGCTTTTTTACCCGCACACGTCCAGATTGGTGCAGGAATCTTTGCTCATTTTTCACCTTACCCGAGCGCCGGTGCGACGCCCCTTGCACATTTTTCGAAGCACCCTGAAGCAGACACAACGCATCGCTTTCAGGGAATGCCCTAGCATTTGCGCGTATATTATTAGGATTTATGTTCATAGGATTTGACAAAGTTTTGTGCTAGTTGTCAACTGCCTAACGCAACCCTCCTCATTTACAGTAGTATATTTTGTACAGTATGCCCATCTTGATAAGTGATTTTGATTATGCATAGGATGACATAACATGTTTTACTTTAGGCCAGCCTCTTAGATAAGTTATCTAAGGTGTTACTCTAGGTTCTCTATCTCTGCATGTTTGTCATTGTGTTTTTTGTGGCATTTATTTTATGAGGTTTGATAGGAATCAAGAAGTCTAAATATACATATATGCTTCAGGTATTTTTTAAAGATGTTGCTGGCTGCGATGAAGCTAAACAAGAAATCATGGAGTTTGTACACTTTTTGAAAAATCCAAAGAAATATGAGGAACTTGGAGCCAAAATTCCTAAAGGTGCTCTTCTTGTTGGCCCTCCTGGCACAGGGAAGACGCTTCTCGCAAAGGCAACTGCCGGTGAATCTGGAGTGCCATTCCTCTCAATATCAGGTTCTGATTTTATGGAAATGTTTGTGGGTGTCGGGCCTTCCAGGGTTAGAAACCTTTTTGCAGAAGCTAGACAATGTGCTCCTAGCATAATTTTTATTGATGAGATCGATGCAATTGGTAGAGCACGAGGTCGTGGAGGTTTCTCGGGTTCCAATGATGAACGTGAAAGCACTCTAAATCAGTTACTTGTTGAAATGGATGGATTTGGGACCACAGCTGGGGTTGTTATTCTTGCAGGCACCAATAGACCCGATATATTAGATAAAGCTTTACTACGACCTGGTCGATTTGATCGCCAGATTTCGATTGATAAGCCTGACATAAAAGGCCGTGATCAGATTTTTCGCATTTATCTTCGTAAAATCAAACTTGATAATGATCCGTCATTTTATTCGCAACGATTAGCTGCCCTAACTCCTGGATTTACTGGAGCTGATATTGCCAATGTTTGCAACGAGGCGGCTCTAATTGCTGCAAGAAATGAGGAAGTAAAGGTTAATATGCAACATTTTGAGTCTGCTATTGATAGAGTGATTGGTGGTTTGGAGAAGAAAAACAAGGTAACTTTTGCAGGAACCCTTAATGTTTTATAGTGGTTACTTGCCTATGTTTTCATGTGCATTTTGTTTTACTTGTAGGTTATGTATATGGAAGTTATATGCATAATCTATTTGTATTTTTCAATTTAATTTTTTCTTTCACTCGTTTACGGTTAACTTGCAGATTATATACCTCTATACTATTGGGGTTTGCAGATCACCCTTATCATCTGAAGTTGCTTTCACATTAATCTCTCCGATGCTATTCCATTTCTTGGGTGGTAACCTCTTAGATATTCCATTAAAACCTAGTCGTGTAGACATGTACAAAGCATGTGTCCTGCATCTGTCCATTTTCGAAATGTCTACCTCAACTCTCAGCTACTCATGTACATTTCACTTGAGGGATTGCTACAGATTTTCCATCTTTAGCTGGTTATGTCCTTAGTTTTGGAGTCTTTACTCTTTAGCAGGTTAATGAAATAATATTTGCTATACTATTTGCTAAATAGAAAAAACTGTATGCTGTGCCTTAGTGTTTTTGCACGTCGTTCCTAATGTTCCTAATATGAGACTGTACACATCTCGTTCACTTCTGCTGCTGTTTGTAATTGAATTCAATTTCCTAACCAGGCAATGTTTGAACTTTGAACCTTCTTCAATATGCTTGTACGCAACTTATGATCATTTCTTGTGATTATAGCAGAAGCTTCTGATATGTTTTCTAATATCCTCATGTTATCAAACCTTTTATTGGTTTTTTGATTTGTTATTGTTGTTTTTAAACCACTCCCATCAAAGAGCCATTTAATTTAAGCATTTTTTGAAATGGAGGATATATATATATATATATATATATATATATATATAAGTGCACACACTACGGCCCTGAATTTAAAGACGAAAAAGAACCCAAGTAACCAAAATCGATGTCACACAATTTGGCGTATTGGAGATACATGCCACACACCATTTCCAATCACAGGCTTTTAGGGTTAGAGTTTCAGATGGAAGGAGAAAAGAAAAAGGGGACGATGAGCTGTGTTGTTCTGTTTCTTGTTTATATCACTTTTACTATTTTAGCACTAGCCATAATTCGAGACCATTCTCATTGATCATTGTCATACATGAAGGTTATTAGCAAGCTTGAGAGACGAACTGTTGCTTTCCATGAGGCAGGCCATGCAGTTGCTGGATGGTTTTTAGAGCACGCAGAGCCCCTGCTGAAGGTTACAATCATTCCTCGAGGAACTGCAGCTCTGGGATTCGCACAATATGTTCCAAATGAGAACCTCTTGATGACCAAAGAGCAGCTATTTGACATGACATGTATGACTCTTGGTGGCCGGGCATCTGAACAGGTATAGTTTTATCACCCCCCATGCTTTGCTCTTTTTTCCATGTATTCATATTACCAAGTACTGAGTTATTTGACAGGGTTTCATATCAGATATGAATGATTATGGTGCATTATGTCTCATGAGATGTTAGATTTCTCTTTGTATTTGGTTTGATCAAGTAAAGATGTTTTGGAAATTCCAACCATTCCATTCTTGTACTTTGGGGTGGTCAGTTCAATTTACTTTAAAAAACCATTTACTAAATCAGTAATTTTAGAAATAATAAAGCATAGAACATATAAACTGGAAAGGTTCCTGTGTCGGAGCCGTGTCATTGAACACTAGTTCTCACAAATATTCTACGTTTTATGAGATGGTATATTTTTGAAATATTTTTGTCAATTGTTACAGACTACTTGGAGCACATTTTGAACACGTACAATAATTTTGAACAAAATTTCATATTGTATGCTCTTTAACTTATACATGGAATCATGGACTATGCTTCTCACTTTTTGTAATTGTGCACCGCCTATGAGATAGTTATCATTCCGATATTATCATAGACCTCTTATTTTCTTAATGCAACTGAAAATTATATTGTTGGGCAGCATTTACATTAAATTTTTGCTCAAGTGGTGTGCCATGGTTGCTTTTTGGTCACCTGCATTTCCAAAATTTGTCATGCCTAATACTCATACCTACTTTGTATTCTGTACCTGACCCTTACTGTGCCTCCTAGTGGCTAATCATGATACTGTGTTTCACTATTGGTTTCAGGTATTGATAGGGAAAATTTCGACTGGTGCACAGAATGACCTTGAAAAGGTGACGAAGATGACCTACGCTCAGGTTGCCGTCTATGGTTTCAGTGACAAAATCGGACTCCTCTCTTTCCCTCAACGTGATGATGGCTTTGAAATGAACAAACCCTACAGCAGCAAAACCGGAGCCATCATCGACAGTGAGGTTAGAGAATGGGTTGCCAAGGCCTACGAGAAGACTGTCTCTCTCATAACCGAACACAAGGACCATGTGGCCCAAATAGCTGAGCTCCTCCTGGAGAAGGAGGTGCTTCACCAAGATGACTTGGTCCAGGTCTTGGGCGCACGCCCGTTTAAATCGAGCGAACCCACAAACTACGATCGTTATGTACAAGGATTTCTGGGGGAAGAGGAGGATAAGAGCACAACCGACACTCCTAAGGTTGCCGGCGTGGACGATGGTTCTGGCTCCCCTCCCCTTGAAGGGGATGTTGTTCCAGCATAGAAAAGGGGATGATCAGTTCATGTGGGCGGGGGTGTATATTTGATAAATTTATTTGGGTTTTGTAGGGTTTTAACAAATTGTACAAATTTGATATCAACTTCATAAGAAAAAAAATTATAGCATGGTGTAATTCAAGTTTTTTTTTTTTTTTTTTTTTTCTGGAAGAGAAGATGACCGGGGCATATTCCTTGTTCCTACAGGGCATTTGAATAAACCCGAAGAGCCTTTTTTTTAGCTCCTGTGATTAATTTTCAGATTGTGTGGTTTTGATCATTCTCTTCCTGCACAATCTTCAATCAAACTAGTGCTGACAAGTGATGCCCCATTGTCAATAAATTTTCAAAATTTGAAGGAGCTATGCATTCCGTGTGTCCAGTATCAGTAGGCAATGGTTCACACTCCACATCTTAGAAGCCAAGGTATGTTCCATGGTAATCGCTACCATTATGTTTGATATATACAAAGATCCTGTTCTGAGACCTTTTGGTCCGAATCTTATTCTGGATTCTCAATGAGAACATGCGTGCAGTATCTTCATTCTGTAGAAAAATAAGCAAATGCTATCTGATGTTGTCGTCAATGAGAAATTAACCAGACAACAACAAACAAGCAAAGCATTTTTAGTATGTTGTATTGTTGTGAGACGGAATCTCAAACAACCAAAGGGACAGTTTTAGATGGCCAATGGAATCCAAAATCGTCTTACTTTAAACTATAGACGTACAGAAAAGGTCCAATATGCTATATAGAAAAGGTGTAATATACTACGACGCTTACAACGTGTGATAGTTAATTATTAGCCAACCATTGATGACTTAAAATAGCATGATCTTATTTTATTGTAGTACAGACCAAGGGATATGAAGCAGCCCAGAATGGTGACAATTTACTAATACATATTGCTTTCTTAGAGCATCCACTATCATCTGCTAAATAGTTAAAAAATGAAAAATTTAGTAAAATCGCTGCCACTATCGTTTGCTAAAAAGTTATATTTTAGAAAAGTGGCGAACAGTGAGCTGTTATATTTAGAGACTAAATATAGAAGACGGAAGATCTTATTCCGTTTGTCAATTTTTTTTCAATATTAAAAGAGGACGGACGAAAGATATTCCATCCGCCAATTTTTAATGCAGAAAAGTTGAGAGACGGAAGAAGATCTTTCGTCCTTTAGTTTTATTATTTTTAAAAATTAATAAAAGAATCTTCCATCTCTCTTCTTTATTATTTTAAAATATGATAAAAGATGAGACCTTCCGTCTCTCTTCTTTTCATAAGATTTTTAAAAAATTTATATTTTATATATTTTATATTATTTTAAGGTCCCACACATATTTAATTAATAATTTTTTTTTCCTCAGACGGGGCAATTTTTTATAAATTTACGAAAATGCCACTCTCTATTTATAAAAATGCCATTATAAAAAAAGAAAAAAAATGTTGGGGTTTTTCAAAACTTTTCTTTTCATATTTATGAAAATGCCATTGCATATTTACAAAAATGCCATTTTCAAATTTTTGTTAAAAAAATTGTTAGGCCTATTTTTTGTCTTTAAGGACTTCAACACTCATCTTCTTTTTCTATTTCCTAAATGCTGTATATGCATATTTTAGCATCAACGATAGTGGATACTCTTAGGAAGGGTAACTACTAATGCTAAAAATAAATATAAAGTCCATATAAAAGATGTAGTAGATTTATTACGTAGTAAAAAGAATCAAAATGATTAAACTTTTATAATATGATTCATCTAGACTAGCAGGGTTAGATTGGAACCTAGATAAATTCATTGAACCTACTAGAACTATGGTACCACAAGATTCTTTAATCTATATAGATACTCAAGGAAAAACTAGTGTTAGATATACAGACTATGTCCCTCAAGTTAATAGAAATATGAGTGACATAGAAACAGACTTAGAATCAGACATAGTTCATATAGAGTGTATGCATACAATAGAAGTAGATATATATAAGATATTATGTCCCAAAGAATTAGGGATAACCGAACTTAATAAAAACGAATTGCTAGAATTAGAAGATATGCATTATAAAAACAAGTCTATTTAGAGAATGAATATCTATATTATGATAATGAAAGAAATATTAGAATAAGAAAATTAGCAGAAGAAATGATAGATGATCAATTGACGCAAGCGTAGGATATATCTTATAAAAAAGAACTAGCATACATAGAAGAAACTAGTACCTCCAGGGACGAAGTCAGAACAAAATTTTCAGGGGGGCCATGAAAAAATTCTATAACTATATATAAATATATAGGTTTTTTTTCATAATTTTAGGGGGACCAAATAATAAAATTTAATAGATTTAAGGGGGGTTTTTAAAAAATTTCAAAAATTTTAACGGGATTTTCAAAATTTTGGGGGGGGGGGGGGGGGGGGCCCGGGCCACCCCGGGCCCTCACATAGCTCCGCCACTGAACATCTCCATCTTCATTCCATAAAAGTGTAGCATTTGACACTAGAAATTATACATGAGGTAATATGCCCAACATCCCATACTCATCATATTAAGAGTCTGAAAACAAATTTAGGTCAAAAGGGAAAAGACAACCCTTAGAACAACCTATCAAATTTTAAACTAAGGTAAAACCCCAAATTTTAAATTTGCTAGAACATGATCCACAAACTTGGTAGATGTCTGGAAATATACTTTAATAGGAGATTATTATAGATTAACCCTAGACATGGAGGCAGAAGAAATGTATAAATATTTAGAAACGTATTTTGGAGAACGTACAAGAGCTCTATGAGAATCATATAAAATAGCCCAAAACAACAAAATATAAGGAATTACTTGCCTTAGGAGCTAACCCATATAATTTTGTAAACAAAATACAGAGCTTAGTTACAGGAGAAGATCCAAACTCAAGACATTTAGGGTTACAAAAAGATACCATTAGAAATTTAGAACAATTAAGTATCTATAAATGGAAGTATATAAAAAAGTTCCTTAATGATTATCACTATTATGTGTGTATTTCAGAAAATGAGTTTAACCAGGAATTAGAAGAAAAACTATTTAGAAAATTACCAGGAGGCTTAGGAATAGAATTAGCAGAACGATGGAACAATAAGTAAAAGCCGAACCTACTAGATTTTGGACAATTGGACACCGTATTCAACATATATACTTAAAATTCCAAAGGAAAAATATACAGAAATACAAATACAAAAACAGCTAATACATTTATATTATAGCTTTTGTCGAGTAATATATACAACCAAGACATATGGAATTAATGATAAAGAACATAGGAAGTATAAAAGAACTCATAATAAACATAAACACTACGATAAAAGAAGTATTATTTAAGAAAATCAAATAAAAGAAAGCTCTAATTAGATTCACATAAACATGTTAGAAAATTCCCAAAAAACCTTAGATTTGAACAACCCTAGGGGCGGCGGCGGCTACCCCTCTTCGCCCCCCCCCCCCCACCGTTCCTCCACTACTGCCGAGGCGTTCCTCCTTCATGTCGCAGCAATGGCGCCAAGAAGTCGAGGCGTTCCCCCTTGAAGTCGCCACGAAGTCGCGATGGCCTTTCTCCACGAGGGGCGATGGCGGTCCTCCAGCGAAGCAGCGACGCTCCTACCGGGGTGCCTTCCCGTCGCTCCTACGGGCGCGCCTTCCTGTCGCTCCCTCAGATGCTCCTTCCGTCGCTCAACCCTTAGCCCCACGACGCCGATGCCACACGATGATCTTCCGTCAGATCCGTGGCGCCCTTGTCTGTCGCTCCTCCCCTCCGACGACAACGACGCACCGACCATCTGATCCAGTGGCGCCCTTGTGCCCACGGCATAGCCGGGATCGAAGGGATCGACGGTGGAGAGGTACTGATTTCAGTTCCAGCATCTTACCTTCTACCGATGTTGTCGTCCGGCTCCATTACCGTCGCCGGAACGGTTTCGTCGCCGCCACCACCATGTCCACGCTCTCGGGGCTGGTTACGGTGATTTGCAGCCGTGATTTGGGCCACCAGGGTTGGTGTAGTCGGCGAAGTAGTCGGGATTTGTGTTGATGGCAGACCAATAGATTGAGGCTGGAGTTTGTTCCTCGTTCTGTTGGGTTGAGATATCGATAGGCGGGGGCTGCGTCCGGGTTGCTGCACCTTATGACCACACTTGACAGGGCACCACCACTACTATGCCCTCATAATGGAAGCCGACGCCCAACGCCATCGCCCCTTGTTGCGAGAGGAGAAGAAGGTGATACTTCATTTTGCTGGGTCTTGTATTGGCTTTCTGATTGAGAGAGAAAGTGAGAGAGTGAGTGAGTGAGTGAGTGATGATGTTGCTCCTTATTACTCTATGTTGGTATTGGTCTGTATTTGTAAGAAATCACTGGAGATAGCAAGGGCGTGAGAGAGGCGAAGGTATCCTCTTCACGACTCTATCCTTCACCGCGATTTTTGGTGGGGGAGCGATTATTGCAAGAGTATGGATGGATAGGAGGTGTAGACTGAGCTTGACGGTTGTCAGGTCTCTGCTTGCGGGGCTTGGGCCCAAAGATGGGGTCTCCCCAGCGAGAACGCAGGGATCGAGGGTGTTAAAATCCTACCAGAATAGTTTCAGGTGGGTGTGCATGCGCCGTGGAGGCCGTGTACGAAGCTAAACTGACGTACATTCAATTTTGTTGGTCCGAGCTTATTTGTCGGCCCACCCTCTAGGATTGTTGGAGGGACTTGTTGTCTGTACGGGTCATGTTGCTTCATATATGTTTTATTTACTGTATGTAGTTTGTAATTCGGCTCAGTACTCTGAGTTTGTATCGTTAATTTCTTATTAATGAAACAGGATGACCATATTTTACATTTTCTTTAAAAAAAAAAAAAAAAGTTAGAAAATTTAAATCAAATTGACTGTAATGATATGGATGTTTATATCCTTTATTTATTGTCCCTTTTAATTTTGTCTTACATATCACCATCTACCTTGTAAGTTGTATCGGTGGACCGTCCACATTATCTTGCTTGCATATATAAACAATAAATACATAAATTTGTATTAGAAATAAATATGTCAACAAGTAAATAATTTCTGATTCCTCATAGTATTATTGTTTTGTGCATCAAGTTACATCATGTCATAGCTGACGATCTCCAAATTATTGGCTCCTCCCCCCTGGTCATTGTCAAATAAGTAACTAGTGGATGTAAATTAATTAACGTCACTACTTAACTAATTTTTAATTAACTGATTAATTAATTATGTGTTATGCACCAATAATTTCCTTGATCTGTACTTGTCCGACTTATTTCTGAGGTTGAAGTTCTCCCCCAAATAACAACTGCTTGAACAAGTTCTACTTTATTTATTTACATCACCAAGGTCATTGTCAGAGTTGCCATTTGATATAACATGTGGTTCATGTGAGATTTGCAATCCCTGCACTTGCACGTGCGAGAGAGCATTAAAACTTACTTTATTACAATGTCAAGAAATAATTTATTATATATACCTTTATAATTTTTATGATTTTTTCAATATAGGATTAAAGTCCCTCAACTAATTTTCAGACATCAAGTAAGTATCTCATTTTGGAAGACAATTTCTCAATCACGCCATAGTCATTTTAAGCAAGTAAAAATATGATTTTGATGTACTCACGAAGAAGAACACAAATCCATAAAGATCTCTCACTAATTCATAGTGGATATTACTCAAAAAAATTGTCTCAAAACTGGTTCGTAAAATGATGTTAAAACACCCATTTTCTAACATTATGTTTGTTTGATTGTTTGGTTGAGTATCTAATTTGATTAATGATAGTGAGATGACCAAAAAGAGTGTTGGAGTTATATTGAAAATCTGGAAATGAACCATATATTTATATAAGAAAATTTGTAGCTGCAGGTTGCAGTTGAAAATATCATAACTACACTCGCTATCTGAGATAACGAGTTTAGTTCAAAGAGGCCCGCTATCTCAGATAGTGAGTTTAGTATTGATAAAATTTTCACGAGACTTCAAACTCTGCAAAAATCTCTACACACACAGTCGCTATCTGAAATAGCGAGTGTAGTATAATGACGCTCACAATCTGAGATAACAAATGTATGTTTTTGATTTTTCCAGAGACTTTGAGGAAGAGGAAGTGGGAGTTGAGAGTGCGATTAAAAAAAAAAATCCAAAACGAAACTCGCTGTCTCCAGTAGCGAGTATAGTTATGACATTTTCAACTGCAACCTACAACTACAAATTTCTTGTATATATATATGGTTTATTTCCAGATTTTCAACACAATTTCAATACTCTTTTTGTTCATCTCACTATCATTAACCAAATTAGAAACTCAACTAAACAATCAAACAAACATAATGTTAGAAAATGAGTGTTTTAACACAATTTTATGAACCATTTTTGAGACAATTTTTTGAGTAATATCCACTATGAATTAGTGAGATATTTTTATGGATTTGTGTTCTCCTTTATGAGTACATCAAAATCATATATTTACTTGCTCAAAACGATTATGGGGTGAATGAGAAATTGTCTCCCAAAGTAAGACACTTGATGTCTGTAAATGGGTTAAGGGACTTTACTCCCATATCGGAAAAATCATAAGAATTAGAAAGGTATATGTAATAAACCCTTTCTTGGCATTGTAAGAAAGCAAGCCATAATGCTCTCTTTCGCGCGCGCAGGGGAGGGGGGGGAGGGGTGCAAATCTCTGACCGATTATAAATGGCTTGCGTGCGTCCTGCAGACACGAATGCCGGACCATCTGAACCCCTACACTCAGACCATCTGTGAACCCCTACACTCGCTCTCTCAAACAGTGATGATATTTTCACCAAACTCGCTATTTGAGATAGTGAGTGGGTCATTTTGATAAATACTTTCAAAGGGTGGGTCATTTTGAATTTTTTTTTGCTTCTCACTATTGTTTGTCATCCTGGGAACAAATTACGAAATGGATTGTTCTTTTTGTCTCTCTTAATGATTTTATTAGGTCATGCATTCACATACTTAAATGTAACTGAGAAACACTACGAACTACCCTAACCAAGTTACCCACTATTATAATTGACGTATTGAATTCTTACGTAATTTCTAATTAACGTAATTTATATACTATAATTGTTTGTGTCAATTTGATTCCACGTATAAGTTCAACACAAAAATTACACTAACGAGTACTTATAGAACTACTTAGTGTAAATCATATACTAATTATCAAAGCTTTCTTACCAAAATACAATATTCATATATGATCCCAAAATCACTTATACATAAATTTTTAACTGCCTAGGGAACGATTTAGTGACTAGAGTGGGCTTTCGCTAGGGGAACACTCGGACCATCTGTGAACCCCTACACTCGCTCTCTCAAACAGTGATGACATTTTCACCAAACTCGCTATTTGAGATAGTGAGTGGGTCATTTTGATAAATACTTTCAAAAGGTGGGTCATTTTGGAAAAAAATTCCTTCTCACTATTGTTTGTCTTCCTGGGAACAAATTACGAAATGGATTGTTCTTTTTGTCTCTCTTAATGATTTTATTAGGTCATGCATTCACATACTTAAATGTAAATGAGAAACACTACGAACTACTCTAACCATGTTACCCACTATTATAATTGACGTATTGAATTCTTACGTAATATCTAACTGACGTAATTTATATACTATAATTGTTTGTGTCAATTTGATTCCACGTATAAGTTCAACACAAAAAATACACGAGTACTTATAGAACTAATGAGTGTAAATCATATACTAATTATCAAAGCTTTCTTACCAAAATACAATATTCATATATGATTGCAAAATCACTTATTCACCAATTTTGAACTACTGAGGGAATGCTTTAGCGACTAGAGTGGGCTTTTGCTAGGAAAAAAATCTGAGATAGGTTTTTTGAAATTTGCTCAAAATTAGGATTTTCTTTTTCCTGTTTGCTCCTTAGCCATTTTTTATGTATAACATTAATTACCATAGTAAAATGTTGATAGTATTGATATGGGTACAAATACAATAAAGTTAGGACCGTTCAAATCGGGCACGAATCTTAAAGCTCTTAAGGTAATAGTAAGTTTCAACATATACATGTCTGATAGGAGGAGCTGGGCCACTTTCAGACCCATCTACCCGATTTGGCCTGCAATGTAGAGCTACCAAAATAGTCCTAACACAATGGAGTGTAGGTGCATTTGAAGAACCAAGTTTAAACCCCTTATTTGAGGGGTAACCGATTCTATCCCTCCATACACAAGGGAGAGTTGGAAAAATCTATCTCTTCATCAAAGAGAAGAGTCTTGCCTCGATCTGTTAACGTGGAGAGAGTAACCAACCTTATAAAAACACCAGGAAGTAGAGATAGATGAATATCTTTAACCACCCCCCCCTCCCCCCCCCGGAGCAACTATATATATACCTCTCAGTCTCTTTTGGAACCAAGTAATTGCAAACTCCGCTCTCAAAACCAACCAAATCTCTTGAGTTTCTGACTGGGGCATAAGAGAGTTTGTCCGCCGAGGCCAACCCTGATATTTCAGGCTTGTTTTGCAAGTCAACGGGAACAATATCAGTTGTTCCTAACGATCAGATCTCAAAGTCAAGTGCAATTTTTGGCGGTCAACATCGGCAAATAATGGATGTTTTGATCTTTATTATTTTTATTAAAAGAATTCACATATATATTTGCTCCTACACAGGAATTAGCAGCAACATATTGCCACCGTTCATGGAAAATAGAAAAGACCACTGATCCAGCTTTGCGATAAAAAAACTACCATCTCAGCCATGCCTCCCAAATGGAAAGGGAAGGCGGTGGCTACTAGCTGACGAGTCAACCCTCTTCATCCGCTTCCTCCTTATACGGAGGACCCCCTTCAACCACCTCAACCGGTTCAACAACATCCACCAGAACAGCCCCATCTCTAGTAGATTCAGCCTCCTTCCAAAGGAGTTGCACCGGGGGACTCCCACAGAAGTCGTCCCAAATAGCTCCTTGTGCCGCAAGTGGTCGAAAACATAGGTTATGTCAGCTAGAACTCCATCAAATCATCGTCAACCAACAGCATGGGTCTGAACGAGTTCGCTTGAACGAAAGGCGAGCCCATGATGAAGTACCCTATCTAGAATAACAAGGAAGCAAGAGAAGCCTCTCTCTTCAAAGATAGAGTTTCAGAAGAACTCTCTTTCTCAGGGGGCGAAGAAGATTTCCCTCTGCTAGGCGATGAAGAAGGTCTTCACCCTCTCGGGAGTGAAGAAGTCAAACCGCAGTGAGTCGAACGGTTCACAGGACCAACAGAAAAGAAGAGGCGCCCTTCACCATGGCAGAATTCCAAAATTTAAAAGATGATATCCTCCAAGCCCTTAACGTCACCCCAAAGTAGGGGCCAACAAAAAATTAGTCGCCGCCTCATAACCATACATGAGAAAGAGTTCTGCGGGTTGACCGGATCTGACCAAAGGGAAAACCTAGTTCTCCGCCGCCTCTTTGAGATGGAGGACCATCTTAACAGAATCAATCATGAGGTAGACCTTCAAGCCAGAAGTGTAACACCTCGCAAAATTGAAAATGACAATTTTGCCATCGGGTGTTACGCACGTACATTTTGTACCATTACTGGTGATATCCGTAACGTATTTCGATATGTATTTTAGATTCCGATTATTTATGCATTCCCTTATTCTTAAAATCCCATTTGAGTCAACTCAACTGCTAAATTTCAATCTTTGTATTTTACGTGCTTTTTACGTATTACCGATGCACGTGTCGATTTCAGGTATTATACCGTTACGTGCAATATTTTCGAAGGGTTTCAATTATTTATTTTTATAACGTGTTTAAATTATTTTTATAAATGGAAACTTATTTTCTCTCATTCTTATTTAAATATTTTTATACGTGCAATGCGCGTGTTCTCTATACGTTTGAGTACATTATCGAATATGTATATTAAATATAATTTTATGTTGTATTCCGATTATTTATAAATATTTTTTGGTTGATAAAGTCAATTTTGTATTTTTGAGATTTCACGGACAATGCACGTGTTTTGGTGCACGTGTTTAAGCAGATTTATGTTCAAAATAAATTTTATAAAGAGTGTTTGTCTATTTTTATCGTGCATGAAAAGTATAATTTTTAAGTTAATTTTATATGTTTATTATATATATAAATAATTTTTTTAAAGGAATTAAATAAATAATTCATTTTGGGGTGTACACAAAGCACGTGCACGTGCACACGTGCGATGTGCACACATTTTGGGGCCGGGTTGTTTTTAAGAAGAGGGAAAACAGAATTTTTGGTTTTTGAAAGTAGGAGGGAAAGCCAGTTTTGAATTTTAGAATGTGGGGTTAGTGGTGTTCATGTGGGAGGTGGTTATACTAACTACTCTACTACTCTCTTATAAAAATACTCCTAAGTCTCTCTCACTCTCTCATCCCCCCTTCTTTGTTTTCAATTCTGTAAGCAACACACAATCCAGCATTCATGTTTAGCTTTTCTCCATTATACAATTGATGTATATGTATATACATATACACTAAACAACCCAATCACCTTTTCACCATTTCTCCTTTCCCCTCCCTGTCCATTCCGAAACCAAGAGCCATCCAATCCAAGCTAGCTCACTGTGTACTCCAACCTACTCCTCCTAATACACATACATATGTTAACCTATTCTAGCATATATATATATATATATAGTCATATGTATATATATGTGAAGAAGAGATGCTGGGTGTTGCTAGCCGAAATGAGATGGAAGTGATGATTACTTTGTCGAGGAGAATTGGGGGATCCTTGGGCGCGGGAATTTTGAGGAGTTCTTCTTGGAGCTTTTGAAGGAATTTTCTTTAGGAGCTCCTAATTCTAGGAGTTCATTTGAGTACAAATTCTTCAACTTTGGGTGGGTGTTTCTTAAATCCTTTCTAATTTAGGAGTAGAAATTGCATGATAGATAATATACAATTATTTGTTAATTGGTATGATGAAATTGCATGCTAGTTAAGGTTTAAATTGCTAAATGTCAATCGGTGTGGTAGATGTGAATGGCTTAATCTATTCTCTAAAATTATTATGATTATTAGTTTAAAATGCTAGAATTTAAGAAACATGATTTGTATGGAAATTGATGCATGTTAAGACATTGGTTAAAATAATGCAAATGTGTAGAAAGGAATTGTTTGATGCTAATGTGTTAAAGAAGTACGGATCTAATCTCACTAATATTCGTTTTTATGAGTATAGAAATTTTATAAGAAAAGTTTTGGTGAAAGACAACATTTTTGGGAAATTGATTATATCTGTTTTTATGCATTTCTGAAGAAAAGATTTTATTTTATTGCAAAAATGAGAAACTTATGAGTTCGAGAACAAGTACGATGTTGCTTTTCAAAGGAATACATTTCGGGAATGACTTATATTTTTATAGAAGTACAAATCAATTGAAAGGTCAAAAATATATTCAGAATCCACTTTAAACTGCAACCTGGTGCAATCGACAGTCGACCGAGCTAGAGTTGACAGTCGACTGTCAAATTATTAAATTTCGGATTTTTTGCAGGACAGTCGACTGTTTACTTTTCCACAGTCGACTGTTACTATCTTGATTATTGGTTTTTTTTGAGTTTCAAAGTTTCGCAGGACAGTCGACTAATTCTTTGTCAACAGTTGACTGAACTGACTGGGTTGTATTTGAGCTTTCAAAGTTCGTAGGAAGGTTGACTGGACATTTTCCACAGTCGACTGAACTGGCTTTTGTTCTTGAGTTTTGAGGTCTCGCAGAACAGCCGACTGGCCACTTTTAACAGTCGACTGCTACTGTCTTGACTGATGGATCTTCTTGAGTTTGGATTTGATTTCTTACATGTGAAAGTTGAATAAGATTGAATACGAGATTTTAAGATTATTAATACTTGATTGAGATTATTTTGAAATGCACACAAGGATACGAATGATTAAATTGATTAAGAGGTTGAATTGCCTTATGTTGTGAGATTATAAAGGAAATGTTTTTGAGAAAGAGTTTGTGAACAAAAGAAATGGAAATGATTATTTGAGATTGATTATGGCATATTGTTGATCTCTAGAAAGAGATAGTTGTTGGAATCTAGAGGCTAAGCGAAACCCTAGTGACCGGCAGTATTATTTATGATTTTGAGAGCAAAACGTTGAGGGTTGGGCGTCTTTTGAAAAGTAGCCAGGTAGGCTGACTGTCTCTTTTGTTTTGGTTTAAGTCCGGTAGGGTAAGCTAGCTCTAGGTTGTGATGATTTTCTTTTAAAACAAACATTGTAAGGATTAGATACATAGTGAAGATGTGATGAAAGTAAGAGAAAAATACGAGTATGAAAGTCATCGGATTGGCAGTGTGAGAGTGATTCACAGACTGCCTGCTTGATGCGTCATGACATGGCATGAGCACTACTCCGGAATTATCGTCCCGGTGGCGATGCTTGTGGGTTGTTTGGTGACTATGGGTGGTGCCATCGTTTCATGACGGAGGTTGAATTGTCCATAGTCTGCCAGCTTGATGCGTCATGTGAGTGCATGGGATTCCCCTTCAGACTGCCTGGACATTGGCTCGTAGATCATAGAACATCTGATACTTACCGTAGTTACCGTAGTGGTTTAAGTCATGACGAGGGATTGAACACTATAAGATGAAGTACGATTAAGGGCTTGCCCTTTGACCTATGTAGTATGGGATGCATAGAATCCGAACAAGTGGGCATTAGTGTCATGTAATATAAATAACTGCATTAAGGACTAAGTGCACGGCACAACACGACATCAATATGATAGTCCCTTTGTAGCTTTATTTGTGATCGAGTTTGTGTTTGCTAAAGTTTTAAGAATCGTTATACTGTTCGGCATAGCGAGGATGGCCGTGTATAATATTTCGTCGGTTGTAAGCAACTGACGAGCCCACAGTTTTACATGCAGGACTTGGAGTTTACAAGAAGATATAAAGATGAAATTGTTGCTGATAATTATTCAAATGTTAAAGTTATTACAGTTGTACATTTATTATTGTTGTAATTCATTTATTCCACTGCGTATTGATGTAAAAGACTCTGATGTAATTATTGTTTAAATAAAGTTTTAAATTCCTTGTAAAATTGTACGAAAGAAGTGTAAAGATCCTGTGGAACTTCGAATTCAGTTGTATTTGGAATTCGGGGTGTTACAGAGTGGTATCAGAGCCATGCTTCATAAGTAGTACAAATTTATAAGGAACGACACATTAGGGTGGACATTAGAGTGTGAGTTCAGTTTATAGAGATTTAAATGTAAGTGATTTACATTTGTGTTGCTCTATAGGCTGATATTTTCTTTTCCCTTTCCTCTTTTGGATGGCTGGAGTCGTGAATGAAGTAGTTATCGAACTCTCATTCATGATGTTCTCCTCGTATACATTGGTGTGAGATTGTATGCGAGCATATTTTTTCCTGGGTATCAGAGTGGTGCAGTGGAAGTGTGGTTGGTTTGAACCTACATTCATGATACCTTACACGTAGACACACTTCCCTCTCAAAACTTTCTTCTTGAATTTTTATTATAGTATTTTTTCAACATTCAATATTTCTTTCAAATAAATATTTTCTTATATTATTGAATCAATCAGATATGTATTCTTTTTTTTTCTATTTTCCTTAGTCTTGATTCTTTAAATTTGTTTTATTTGTCTTTTAGTCTTAAAGTTTTGTCTTTTGTGTTTTTATGTCACTTTATGTTTACCCGTTTATATCTTTTATTACTTTACGTATTTTATTTATATTGCAACTATTATTTTCTTTATTTATTATTTCTATTATATTTTGAATTTTGCGTATGAAGTTTTGCTTATGTACATTCATTTTATATAATTTGATTTTATGACACTATATTTTTCATTATCTTATATTGTCTTATATATTTCAGTATATTTTTAACAAAATTGAAATATTCTACTCATTAAATATGGCATACCATTTTGTTTTATCGCCTGCATTCGATACTACTGTTGTTGCACATTTTCTACTAATTTGTTTTGTTATATTCATTAATTTTGTAGTTTACGCTTCTTTAATATAATGCATATACTCACTATTTATACTTTACTTTATTCTCAAATTTTAAAATTGTCCTTCCATTCTTAGTTACTACATATAGTTTCCATTGATTTCTATATATGTCATGTATTTCAATATCCTTCCTATACCTATCATTTCACCCTCATCCAATTACTACATTACTATTTTTATATATAATTGTTTATGTCTATTGCCCTAATTTGCTACACTACAAAAATTATTGTTTTCATTTTCAGCTCGTGCATATATTTTACATTTATTTTTTTTATGTTATGAATCAATTTCATCACTACTGATTGAGTACCATTTATGTTTAATATACCCTATTCATCTATTTTGATATTTCATCGTGTAACTTCTTTTACTCCTATTTTTATATCATTGATTTCAAACATAACATCACACCTTATTAAAAACCCGATATCCAAATACATATGGAAGATTCCATCTTTCCATTTTCCGTTTTGGTGCAACCTGATGTCGAGATGGCAAATCTGCAACTAGACATCATTGGAGGCGAACTGCAACTGGACGTCGGGGATGCAAAGTCTGCAACCGAATGTCCAAAACGCAAAGTGCAACCAGATATCGTAGAAGCAATTCTGCAACTTGAGATCGAGAAAGGCAAGTCTGCAGTTGGATACCAACGAGGCGAACCTACCCAGAAGGAAATATTATACTTAGATGATCCCTACTTTGTGTTCTATAATATTTACCCACCACTATTCTATTTTTGTACTGGCTTATACTATTTTACCATCTAGCATTATATTGTTTATACTGATTTCTATATCTATCAAACTTGTGTATTTACCACTTAATCTCAACTATCTAGCCGTCTTTTCCTTATTTTGGATCTTTTCATGAGTAAGTATTTCATACAACTTTATCGTATTTTGCTATTTTAGATTTGGTGGCTACTCACCTAACAAAAATAAAATTTGTATTTATACTTTTCTTTGATTCATAATTTATTTTCTATATAATTAGTCTCACACTATTTCAATAATATGTTATTACTTTTACTACTACAATGTCTTGTTTTACTCCTACAAATCATTTATGATTTTCATATCATGCTATTTGTCTCACCTCTATAATTTTGATGCCTATGTATATATATGATCTTTGTATATTGGTTTTCTTTCTCTACTTGACAATTCGAAAGTATTTCGATGTATGCCTTCCGTATCTTTAATTTTCAAATCATATGTAGTTACCTTGCAAATTATTTTATGATATTAATTGGTATACAAGATCATTTGATGTTGCCTAAATTTTTTAATGAAATTTCATTCTCGTTTACTTTTCAAAACTATTACCCAATAGTCTTCTTTTTAAATTTCTAATTCAAATTTTCTTGTAATATACAGTACCAATTTAGTTTACGATTTTCTACCACTTATTACTTTGATGAATTTTGACTACTAAATCTATTTATAATGTATCTATTGACTATGTATTGCATTGTTTCCCGAGACTAATGAATATGTGTACTTTTTACATTTTTCTAATGGTTTGCCTCATATTATTATTTTGTATGGAAATTTCTCTCAATCTATCCCATCTTTTGTCACATTCATTTTCTTATGCTACTTTCTAGTTTTCTTGTCCCATCCTTATAAGATTTGGATACCCATAATTTCCTTATATAGTGTTTTTCTTATTTTTCTCCATTACTTATTTTGTCACGCCCCGCTTTCCAAAAGAGAATACGGAATACGGATATGCGACAAAAGCCCAGCGAATGATTTTCATCATCCATAAGCTGTTCAAGAATCTTTACAACATTCACAAGAATCATCAGCGTCGGAAGTCAGAAAAGTCAACTACATGCATATATGAACCAAATACCAACAAGAATACTTGAAATAAAATATATTAATCTCAAATAGTCATGAATTGAATTACACAAATAATCCTAGGTCACATTGCCCAAATACAAGAATAAATCCATGTACAAGAATACAATATTGTTCAAGCAAGAAAACAAGAAATAATGATAACAAGACTCCAGCAACTAGTATCTCATGTCACCAATACCATCTGGAACATGTTCTCCAAAATCTGCAATTCAACGAATGCAGAAAAGAGGAAAAGAGAAAAACAAGTACCCGTCAATTGCAAGTTACGGGCCACTTATAATGTAGGATACAAGCACATGGAGAAATTAACTAGCAACATGGTATAAGTGTGATGTCAAAATAAACAACTAGCATGGTAAAGTGAACAAGTGTACATGGCATAAATCAAGTGTCAAGTAGTCAAGTATCATTATTTCCCGAGACTTCGGGGTTGTTTATTAATCACTTATTAATGAAATAGGGTGGCATTATTCCACCTTTTCTTCAAAAAAAAAAAGTAGTCAAGTATCATGTAAACATGCATCAAGTGTCAAGTGTCATGTAATCATGTATCATGTAGTCAAGTATCAAGCAAGCATGTATCATGTTCAAGTCTTGTAGTGATTACTATTTAGGTAGCACTTTATGCATCCCACACGACATGGTTGCTACAGCAAAACAGTTTCGCTTTAGATTTCATAGGGGACTATACAGGGTAGTATACTCGGGTATTCACAGAATCACAGAACTTGGTTGGTAAACTTGATCGGTAACTTGATCGATAAACTTGATCGGTAAACTTGTCATACAGGAATCACAAGTCTCCTTCCGAGTACACGTTTCTGCACTATCCACTATTAGATCTTTCCCATTAAAAACCCCGGCTTGATTATTTATTATTATTCTCAAACAGGCAGGTATAAGCATGAAACCGTGTCAAACTAACATAGTATAATCAGTATCAGGTCTAGGGTAACAAATAAGCATGCATAGATGATAGACAGTCACATAAACGAGCAAAACAGTGTATGTTCATATTCAGGACAGCATGACAGTACACTACTAAAATAGTGATTTCCGCTACTATAAACATCCAAATCTGGATCCGTCAAAGGATCTGGAAAATAGACTCCCACACGAATCCAGTGAATATAAATAAGTTATATAGTAATTCACAACATCATAACTCAAAATAAGCTTGAATCTAGAAAACATGTTCAGTCAGAAATCAGTAAAACGAATTCTCAATCAGGAAAACCGCATCAAAACCTCTCAAATAAATTCAGGAAAAATCTGGGGTATTCCCCTATATGTCTATAATCAAAATATAAAGTTTCATAATATTCCAGTAAAATTTGTTTAGTCATCAAAACTAAGAACACATCAAGAAACAGAACTCTGGCAAATCTGGAATTCCCAACAATGCTGTACGAAAACTGAATTATCTCGCAAGCCGTGAAACAAAATCCAAATCCGCCAAAGGGAGATGAAAATAGACAAAATATATTAACTTTCATATTTCACAAATATTTTTCATACAGTAAAAGGAATCATAGTGAAAATAAGGTTCTTTACAGATCAGCGAGCGAATTATAGCAAGTATAGATTTCATAAGCGAGCATGAAACAACACATAAACTCATCAATAAATTTCACCAAAATTCTGGGTAATCCCTAACTAGATAAAGAAACACTGACCAAAGTTATGGATCAAAATATTATATGTAGCATATGTAACGCCCTGAATCCCAAATACACTGAATTCGAGATGTTCTACAGGATCTTTTCACTTCTCTTAGTACAATTTTACAAGGAAATTTAAACTTTACCTTTACATCAGAGTTTACATCAATGTTACATTTACATTGCATAGCGAAAGTAAAATTTACAATAATGAAACAAATGTACAACAACATTGAGAAATCTTTAAGCATTTGTTCCTCTTTAATCTTTTTCATGCCATTGATCCTGCATACAACACTGTGGGCACGTCAGTTTATTCAACCGACGATAATTATACATGGCCATCCTCTCTATGCCAGAAACAGTATAACGATTCTCATTTCTTAACAGATCACAAACTTGTTCACATATCAAAAATAAAGTAAAAGGGAAAATCTTAATGATGTCGTGTCGTGATTGTGCACTTAATCCTTAATGCAATTGTTTATATTAGATGATACTAATGCTCACTTGTTCGGATTCTATGCATCCCATACTACATAGGTCCGAGGGCAAGCCTCTTATTCGTTCTTCATCTTTGTAGGGTTCAATCCCTCGCCATGACTTAATCTACTACTGTAACTATGGCGAGTATCCTAGATGATCTATGAGTACAAGCTCGTGTACAGAAAACCTGGAGGGGAACCCCACGCCATGTCTTGACTCATCAAGCATGCATTCTGTGGCAATTCAGCCTCCTTCATGGCACACGATCCTCTTGCAGTCACCAAACATCCCACAAGCGTGACTAGAGTCCGATCATTCTGAGTTGTGCCCACGTCATGTCTTGACTCATCAAGCATGCATTCTGTGGCTCACACATCCGCACTGTAAATCCTAGTTCTCATACTCGTGTTTTTCTTCACTTTCATCACATCTTCACTATGCACCAATCCTTAGTTTTTATTAGAATCATGAATAAAAATCAAAGCTCTAGAGTTAGCCTCTCCATTAAACCGGACTTATTCATTCATTTCAACACATGACCAACCTTGGTCTTTCAATTCTCATTTCATTTCATTTCATTTCCAATGCCGGGGGAGACTTAGCTACTCTTTGGTTTCAATTTCCAATTCACAATTTCCAATTTGAGCATTTCAACTCATAATTCATTTAATAGTCTCACAGACTTTCTTTATCATGATCTTAGCTTTCATATTCGTTTAATTCTCATTTCAATCTATGATTCATTTCATGTAAATTCATGCAACAACAAATAGAGTTTATCAACATCAACCATAAGATTCACAATTTTCAACATAAACAGAATAAGGTTCTCTAACACATCAAAATACTCTGGACAGTCGACTTGGAGAAGTCCAGTTGACTTGTTCAGTCAATTCAAGTTCTTCATAACCACTCGGGAGAGTCGACTGCTGCACATGGCCAGTCGGCTGCTCCACAACTTTCTATGTTCAAAATATCATTCACGTGACAGTCGACTGTCATTCCATCAGTCGTCTGTTCTGGGTTTTTAACTGTACATTTTCATTCTCAGCCCAGTCGACTTGCTACTCGCATTGAGTCGACTGAACAGGTTCACATTTCAAATTAGGGATTATCTTTCCATCTGTTCTTCCATTCACAAGCATCATTGTGTCTCAATACAATATATTCATACTACATAAACATGTAATATTCTTAGCTGTTCACTGACATACAACATATAATTCCTCATACTAATGTTCTCTTTCCTCAAGGGAATGTTAAACATGCATTTTCTTTTACTCATCATTTACTTGCAGAAATGAACACTGAATCTCAATTTAGCACACTAGAATATTACAATAAAAAATACTTCATTCCATGAAATTTCGGGACTATTCTTAATTTTAATTCCATACCGGTCGACTGTTTACATCAACAGTCGACTGTACGGGTTATTCCCAGTTTTTCTAATCATCACTAGTTCTTTTTCATACGTTCATGTCTCCTCAGTCATGTAAAATATGGGGAGATAAATCTAGCAATCATTCTATCACCTCAGCTTTGCATACTTATACATTATTAAACCATGAAAATATTCGCCTCGTACCAGTCGACTTGTCCACGTGACAGTCGACTGTACAGACCTATTTCGGTCTTATTTACAGTGTCATTACTTCATTATTAGACCTTTACAACTTTCATCATAAGCATACACAGAGTAATTTAATATAGTCAAACTTACTTTTCACAAGCATGGTAACAATCATTATTGCCATAATATAATTTCTACATTAGAAGTCCTGAGAAACACCCACCTTATTGACGAAATAACCGAAATCCAGAAAAAAAGCTCCTTAATGCAATGCACGACTCCTTGCTCCTTGCTCCTTGCTCCACACCGAAACCTTCAGAAGTTAATACTCGGCCTCCACACACAACTCTCTCACGATATATCTCTCTTACAATATGATCTTAGTGTAAGAGAAACAATGAATGAGAGGGGGTATTTATACACCAATTTGGGTGAGATGGAGGGCTAGGATTTAGTAGATAGTTATAGGATCAAGGGCTAGGATGCACTAAGGAGTTGTAATAACTACCCACACTCCAATAACCACCCATGACTACAAAACCACTCCTAGCCCAACCGGCCAAGAAAAGGTGTGCTCTTGCACGTGTGTGAATGTGGGCATGCATTAGTCACCCCAACTTGTACACAAATAAAAAGCCTTTAAAAGTGTTACATATTACAAGTTGTAAAAAAAAATGGAATTAATTTCTGGGCTTAAATTGATTGGGCCAAGATAATTATTTTAAAAGAAAAATAAGTAAACTAACTTTTGGGCTTTAGGAAAAAGACTTTATAGAAAACAATATTCTTACTCTTCATGATGAAAATAATAGCCAAAATATTACACGTGCACACTACGTGCAAAAATAAATAATTTTTCATTAATTGAAAAATCAGGGTATTACACATAAAGGGACTATCCTGTTGATGTCGTATTGTGATTGTGCACTTAGTCCTTAATGCAGTTATTATATTATATGACACTAATGCGCACTTGTTCGAATTCTATGCATCCCATACTACATAGGTCCGAGGGCAAGCCCTTATTTGCACTTCATTTTATAGGGTTCAATCCCTCGCCATGACTTAATCTACTACTATAACTACGGTAAGTGTCCTAGATGTTCTATGAGTTACGAGCTCATGTCCAGACAGCCTGGAGGGAAATCCAACGTCATGTCACGACACATCGTGAAGACATCCTGTGGTTAATTCAGCCTCCGTCATGGGACATGACACCACCCGCAGTCACCAAACATCCCACGAGCGTCGCCACCGGGACGGTACCGTGGAGTAGTATCCACGTCATGTCACGACGCATCATGAAGACAGCCTGTGAAATACTCTCACGCCGCCAATCCGATGGCCCTCATACTCATGTTTTTCTCTTACTTTCATCACATCTCCACTATGTGTCTAGTCCTTAGTTTATTAGAATCATGAACAAAATCAAAGCTCTAGAGTTAGCCTCTCCACTATATCGGACTTAATCATTCATTCAACATGACCCAACCTTGGTCTTTCATTTCAAATTTCATTTCATTTCATTTCTTTCCAATTGCCGGTGGGAGACTTAGCTACTCTTTTGTTTCAATTTCAATTCACAATTATCAAAAATTGAGCATTTCCAGCTCATGAGTTTATTTTCATAATCATAGTAGATTTTTCTTTTCATGTTCATAGCTTTTACATTCATATAACTTTCACAAATTCTAATAAATGATTCACTTCATATAAATTTATGCAAAGACGAATTGAGTTTACTTCTTCTAAACTGTCACAAACAATATTCAACATAAGATTCACAATCTTTATCATAACACAAATCATAGAATTTCTGATATGCCAAAAAGTGATCTGGACAGTCGACTTAGAGCATACTCAGTCGACTTGTTTAGCCAAAGAAAGTTCTTCAATAATTGCTCGGAAGAGTCGACTGTTGCACATGGCCAGTCGACTGTTCCGCAGCATTCGAAGTTAAAATATAAATTACGGAGAAGTCGACTGTCGTTCATATCGGTCGGCTGTTCTGGGTAATTCAATTATACAACTTTTCATGTTCAGTGCAGTCGACTGCTACATATATTTGGTCGACTGAATAGAGTTAAATTTCAAATTAAGGACTTATCTCTTTCTTCTGTTCTTCAAATAGCACATAGCATTTTTATTACACTATAGTATGTTCAATGTCAGCACAAACATGCAATTCTTATTCATTTACCAACATCACAATCTAGTTTACGATTAAATGTAAATTTCACATAGCTAGTATTTTCTTTCATCCAAACATAATTTCTAGTCGTACATTCATCTTTTACACATTATTTGTCTACGGAGATGGACATCAACTCCGAATTTAACATACTAGGAAAGTCAAGATAAGACACACATTAAAAACATCATTTCATGAAATTTCGAACTGTACACATTTCATTTCATTGTACCAGTCGACTGTTCACATGATCGGTCGACTGGACAGGCAATTTCCAGTTCTCTAAACATCTTTAGTTCCTTTTCATTCATTCACATTTTCCACATTATGTATAGCACAGAGCATTTCAACATAACGATCATCCTATCAATCCACTTTTCACAAGTACGATAACCAATCAATATTAATCCTAGCATGATCTCTATACTAGAAGTCATGAGAAACACCCACCTTTTTGAAGAAATAAACAAAATCCCGTAAAGCCTCCTAGTGCGATAGTATGACTCCTCCTTGCTCCTTGCCACACACCGAAAGCTCCCTCTGAAGTGATGGCCGGCCTCCAAAAGCACTCACTCTCAACTCTCTTAAAAATATATTTTCTTCTCATAATGAAATTTAGTGTAGAATACAAGTAAGTGAGAGGGTATTTATACACAATTTTGGGTGGATTGGAGGGCTAGGATTTAGTAGATAGTTATAGGATGGAGGGCTAGGATGAAATAGGAAGTTGTGGTAACTACCCACACACTCAAATAACTACCCACATCTCCATGCAAAAACCGGCCCATTGAAAGAGTGTGCATTGCACACCATAGTGCAAGCACGTGCCACCTAGTCCCCATATAAAAAGTACAATTTTAAAAAATCAATTTGGTCACATTTTGTCTCTACATGACAAGTGTGAGTCCTTTAATTGATTAATTAAATTGTGGACTGCATAAATAGTGGGCTTAGGTCATGGGCCAAAACAACAAAATTAATAGTTAATTAAAATGGGCTAGAGAAAAATTGTGTTTTAGAAAAAAATAAATGAAAACAATTGCTCATGCCAAAAATAAGATTCTTATAAATAGTATGTTTATTAACTTCGCACGTGCTCAACACGTGAGAAAAGAAAATAATAAAAATAGATACATAATTTTCATAAATGAAAATCAGGGTATTACACTAATTCATGATATTTAGACACTTGGTAGAATCAATTTCATATTTAGAGGTGTTCGGATCAATTTTCTTGAATCTATGTTGATTTTGTTTTTAAGGAAAAAATCTATATTTGGACGTTGATCTGCGTTGTTTGCTGTTTTGGACTGTGTTAAAGTCAGTATCTTGATTTCGGTATAAAACATGAGTTTTAGATAATTTTGTCTATTTTCAAACCCTTCTGACCTTGCTAGATTTCATTTTCGTATGGTTGAGTTATGACTGTTTTACTACAGAGGTGTCGATCTTTTCCAGATTCTGTTTTTCAGTAATTTTGATGACAAATTATTTTAAAGAACTATGCTGTAATACCCCAATTTTCAAATTAATGGAAAAATTATTTATTTTTGCACGTAGTGTGCACGTGTAATATTTTGGCTATTATTTTCATCATGAAGAGTAAGAATATTGTTTTCTATAAAGCCTTTTTCCTAAAGCCCAAAAGGTAGTTTACTTATTTTTCTTTTAAAATAATTATCTTAGCCCAATCAATTTAAGCCCAGAAATTAATTCCATTTTTTTTACAACTTGTAATGTGTAACACTTTTAAAGGCTTTTTATTTGTGTACAAGTTGGGGTGACTAATGCATGCACGTCAATTCACACATGTGCAAGAGCACACCTTTTCTTGGCCGGTTGGGCTAGGAGTGGTTTTGTAGTCATGGGTGGTTATTGGAGTGTGGGTAGTTATTACAACTCCCTAGTGCATCCTAGCCCTTGATCCTATAACTATCTACTAAATCCTAGCCCTCCATCTCACCCAAATTGGTGTATAAATTCCCCCTCTCATTCATTGTTTCTTTTACAATAAGATCATATTGTAAGAGAGATATATTGTGAGAGAGTTGTGTGTGGCTGTTCTGTGGAGGCCGGGTATTCACTTCTGAAGGCTTTGGTGTGGAGCAAGGAGCAAGGAGCAAGGAGTCGTGCTTTGCATTAAGGAGCTTTTCTGGATTTCGGTTATTTCGTCAATAAGGTGGGTGTTTCTCAGGACTTCTATGTAGAAATTATGTTATGGCAATAATGATTGATACCATGCTTGTGAAAAGTAAGTTTGAATATATTAGAATACTCTGTGTATGCTTATGATGAAAGTTGTGAAGGACTAATAATGAAGTAATGACACTGTAAATAAGACCGAAATAGGTCTGTACAGTCGACTGTCACGTGGACAAGTCGACTGGTACGAGGCGAATATTTTCATGGTTTAATAATGTATAAGTATGCAAAGCTGAGGTGATAGAATGATTGCTAGATTTATCTCCCCATATTTTACATGACTGAGGAGACATGAACGTATGAAAAAAAACTAGTGATGATTAGAAAAATTGGGAATAACCCGTACAGTCGACTATTGATGTAAACAGCCGACCGGTATGGAATTAAAATTAAGAATAGTCCCGAAATTTCATGGAATGAAGTATTTTTTATTGTAATATTCTAGTGTGCTAAATTGAGATTCAGTGTTCATTTCTACAAGTAAATGATGAGTAAAAGAAAATGCATGTTTAACATTCCCTTGAGGAAAGAGAACATTAGTATGAGGAATTATATGTTGTATGTCAGTGAACAGCTAAGAATATTACATATTTATGTAGTATGAATATATTGTAATGAGACACAATGATGCTTGTGAATGGAAGAACAGATGGAAAGATAGTCCCTAATTTGAAATGTGAACCTGTTCAGTCGACTCAATGCGAATAGCAAGTCGACTGGGCTGAGAATGAAAATGTACAGTGAAAAACCCAGAACAGACGACTGATGGAATGACAGTCGACTGTCACGTGAATGATATTTTGAACATAGAAAGTTGCGGAGCAGCCGACTGGCCATGTGCAGCAGTCGACTCTCCCGAGTGGTTATGAAGAACTTGAATTGACTGAACAAGTCGACTGGACTTCTCCAAGTCGACTGTCCAGAGTATTTTGATGTGTTAGAGAACCTTATTCTGTTTATGTTGAAAATTGTGAATCTTATGGTTGATGTTGATAAACTCTATTTATTGTTGCATGAATTTACATGAAATGAATCATAGATTGAAATGAGAATTAAACGAATATGAAAGCTAAGATCATGATAAAGAAAGTCTGTGAGACTATTAAATGAATTATGAGTTGAAATGCTCAAATTGAAAATTGTGAATTGGAAATTGAAACCAAAGAGTAGCTAAGTCTCCCCCGGCATTGGAAATGAAATGAAATGAAATGAGAATTGAAAGACCAAGGTTGGTCATGTGTTGAAATGAATGAATAAGTCCGGTTTAATGGAGAGGCTAACTCTAGAGCTTTGATTTTTATTCATGATTCTAATAAAAACTAAGGATTGGTGCATAGTGAAGATGTGATGAAAGTGAAGAAAAACACGAGTATGAGAACTAGGGTTTACAGTGCGGATGTGTGAGCCACAGAATGCATGCTTGATGAGTCAAGACATGACGTGGGCACAACTCAGAATGATCGGACCCTAGTCACGCTTGTGGGATGTTTGGTGACTGCAAGAGCATCGTGTGCCATGAAGGAGGCTGAATTGCCACAGAATGCATGCTTGATGAGTCAAGACATGGCATGGGGTTCCCCTCCAGGTTTTCTGTACACGAGTTTGTACTCATAGATCATCTAGGATATTCACCATAGTTACAGTAGTAGATTAAGTCATGGCGAGGGATTGAACCCTACAAAGATGAAGAACGAATAAGAGGCTTGCCCTCGGACCTATGTAGTATGGGATGCATAGAATCCGAATAAGTGCGCATTAGTGTCATCTAATATAAACAATTGCATTAAGGATTAAGTGCACAATCACGACACAACATCATTAAGATTTTCCCTTTTACTTTATTTTTGATATGTGAACAAGTTTGTGATCTGTTAAGAAATGAGAATCGTTATACTGTTTCTGGCATAGAGAGGATGGCCATGTATAATTATCATCGGTTGAATAAACTGACGTGCCCACAGTGTTGTATGCAGGATCAATGGCATGAAAAAGATTAAAGAGAAACAAATGCTTAAAGATTTCTCAATGTTGTTGTACATTTGTTTCATTGTTGTAAATTTTACTTCCGCTGTGCAATGTAAATGTAATATTGATGTAAACTCTGATGTAAAGTGTAAAGTTTAAATTTCCTTGTAAAATTGTACTAAGAGAAGTGAAAAGATCCTGTGGAACATCTCGAATTCAGTGTATTTGGGATTCGGGGCGTTACATTATGGTTTATTTGTGAACAAGTTTGTGATTTGTTAAGAAATGAGAATCGTTATACTGTTTCTGGCATAGAGAGGATGGCCATGTATAATTCTCGTCGGTTGAATAAACTGACGTACCCATAGTTTTGTATGCTGGATAAACGGCTTGATAAAAGCGAAAGGAGAACTGATGTTTACAAATATTCATTGTTGATGTACATTTATTTAAATGTTGTAATTTTACTTCCGCTGTGCAGTGTAAATTGTAATGTTTTACTTGTAACTCTGATGTAAAGTGAAAAGTTCAAATTTCCTTGTAAAATTGTACTAAATGAAGTGGAAAGATACTGTAGAACTCTCGAATTCAGTTGTATTTGGAATTCGGGGCGTTACAATTAGGGTATCTAACATGTTCACGCCAAGAATTTCACATGGGTCTCAACCAAATCACTAATTCTCACAACTAGTCTCACATACATGAACAAAATCAAGAACGGGTAAACCTAAGTTAATTCATGTCAAGATTTGTGTCGTGAGTCATATATGGTCAAGTTTTCACAATAGAGACAAAACCGATCAAGGAAAATACAAATAAGAGTCGTCTCTAGACCTAACTACACTATAGGTGAACTTTTTGACTTGTATTAAACAAATGAATTGGAGTACAAGTAACTTGCCTTAACTGGGAATGAAAGCAACGAAAATCAAGAATAATTGATTCCCGACAACGAGCAAAATCCACAATTGAAAATCTACGAATGAATGAATCCAAGCAAACTTGAGCGAAAATCTCCACACGAACAATTCCACCAAAAGAGAGAGGATCCAGGAGGGATGGTGACAATATTGGCTTGCGGCCACAAGAGAACACCAAGAGAGAGAGGCTAGGGATTATATGGTGGTGTGGGAGAGAGAGAGAGGGATGAGAGATATATATATAAGGGGATTAGGGTTAATGGGTAATTGGGTTGTGGGTAATTAGCAGCAGTAGTAGGATTTGTTTAATGGGTATGAATAACGATTAATTTCATAGGATAACAAATAGGATTTAAATAAAAGATCAAATCGAATAGATAAAGTAATAAATAAAAGTAGGATTATATATCAAAATATATATTGATCTACAAGATAGAAATTATTTGAAATACTACAAATACAAATAACAGTAGAAATAGATTTTTAAATCAACAATCAAGAGTAAAAGATAAAATAACATGAATAACAAAAATAACAATAATCATAAAAAATCATAAACATAAACATAATAATCCAAAGCATAATAAAAATATTTGTATTATAAAAAAAAATATCATTGGGACTAGTTATAAATAAACTATTGATTAAAAATAGGTTTTAAAAGAAGATCTAACAACACATTTTAACAAAGAATTTGAAAGCAGAAAAATTAATTTGCAAAAATTTTAAATATAGAAAAATACACATAAAATACGGGTTTGGAGAAATAGGGGTTACATATTTACAGACTGCATTTATTTTTCTTAAATGTTTCCAGTTTCGTATATATAATAAGGATATTTTTCTTTGGTGTGTACAAAATACAACCTTTAGCCTAGTGAGTTCTGGGGATGGAACTATTCTGGGGGGGGGGGGGGGGGAGGAGAGTGTAACACCCCGCAAAATTGAAAATGACAATTTTGCCTTCGGGTGTTACGCACGTGCATTTTGTACCATTACTGGTGATATCCGTAACGTATTTCGATATATATTTTGGATTTCGATTATTTATGCATTCCCGTATTCTTAAAATCCCATTTGATCAACTAAAATGCTAAATTTCAATCTTTGTATTTTATGTGCTTTTTACGTATTACCGATGCACGTGTCGATTTCAGGTATTATACCGTTACGTGCAATGTTTTCGATGGGTTTCAATTATTTACTTTTATAACGTGTTTAAATTCGTTTTATATATAGAAACTTATTTTCACTCATTTTTATTTAAATATTTTTATACGTGCAATGCACGTGTTCTCTATACGTTTGAGTACATTATCGAATATGTATATTAAGAGTATTTTTATGCTATATTCCAATTATTTATAAATATTTTTCGGTTGATAAAGTCAATTTTGTATTTTTGAGATTTCACGCGCAATGCACGTGTTTTGGTGCACATGTTTAAATGGATTCTTGTTCAAAATAAATTTCATGAAGAGTGTCTGTCGATTTTTATCGTGCATGAAAAGTATAATTTTTAAGTTAATTTTATATATTTATTACATATATAAATAATTTTTTAAAAGGAATTAAATAAATAATTTATTTTGGGGTGTACACAAATCACGTGCACGTGCACACGTGCGATGTGCACACATTTTGGGGCCGGGCTGTTTTTAAGAAGAGGGAAAACAAAATTTTTGGTTTTTGAAAGTAGGAGGAAAGCAGGTTTTGAATTTTAGGATGTGGGGTTAGTGGTGTTCATGTGGGAGGTGGTTATACTAACTACTCTACTACTCTCTTATAAAAATACTCCTAAGTCCCTCTCACTCTCTCATCCCCCCTTCTGTTTTAAATTCCGTAAGCAACACACAATCCAACATTCATGCTTAGCTTTTCTCCATCATACAATTGATGTATATGTATATACATATACACCAAACAACCTAATCACCTTTTCACAATTTCTCCTTTCCCCTCCCTGTCCATTCCGAAACCAAGAGCCATCCAATCCAAGCTAGCTCACCGTGTACTCCAACATGCTCCTCCACTTAATACACACACATATGTTAACCTATTCTAGCATATATATATATAGTCATATGTATATATATGTGAAGAAGAGACGGTGGGTGTTGCTAGTCGAAATGAGATGGAGGTGCTGATTACTTTGCCGAGGAGAATTGGGGGATCCTCTGGTATACGGATTTCGAGGAGTTCTTCTTGGAGCTTTTGAAGGAATTTTCTTTATGAACTCCTAATTCTAGGAGTTCATTTGAGTACAAATTCTTTAACTTTGGGTGGGTGTTTCTTAAATTCTTTCTAATTTAGGAGTAGAAATTGCATGATAGATAATATACAATTATTTGTTAATTGGTATGATGAAATTGCATGCTAGTTAAAGTTTAAATTGCTAAATGTCAATCGGTGTGGTAGATGTGAATGGCTTAATCTATTCTCTAAAATTGTTATGATTATTAGTTTGAAATGCTAGAATTGAAGAAATGTGATTTGTATGAAAATTGATGCATGTTAAGACATTGGTTATAATAATGCAAATGTGTAGAAAGGAATTGTTTGATGCTAATGTGTTAAAGAAATACGGATCTAATCTCACTAATATTCGTTTTTATGAGTATAGAAATTTTATAAGAAAAGTTTTGGTGAAAGACAACATTTTTGGAAAATTGATTATATGTGTTTTTATGCATTTCTGAAGAATTTTTTTTATTTTATTGCAAAAATGAGAAACTTATGAGTTCGAGAACAAGTGCAATGTTGCTTTTCAAAGGAATACATTCCGGGAATGACTTATATTTTTATAGAAGTACAAATCAATTGAAAGGTCGAAAATATATTCAGGATCCACTTTAAACTGCAGCCAGGTGTAATCGACAGTCGACCAAGCTAGATTCGACAGTCGACTGTCAAATTATTAAATTTCGGATTTTCTGCAGGACATTCGACTGTTTACTTTTCCACAGTCGACTATTACTGTCTTGATCATTGGTATTTTTTAGTTTCAAAGTTTCGCAGGACAATCGACTGAACTGACTGGGTTGTGTTTAAGCTTTCAAAGTCCGCAGGACGATCGACTGGACATTTTCCACAGTCGACTGTACTGGCTTTTGTTCTTGAGTTTTGAGGTCTCGCAGAACAGCCGATTGACCACTTTTAACAGTCGACTGCTACTGTCTTGACTGATGGATCTTCTTGAGTTTGGATTTGATTTCTGACATGTGAAAGTTGAATAAGATTGAATACGAGATTTTATGATTATTAATACTTGATTGAGATTATTTTGAAATGCACACAAGGATACGAATGATTAAATTGATTAAGAGGTTGAATTGCCTTATGTTGTGAGATTATAAAGGAAATGTTTTTGAGAAAGAGTTTGTGAACAAAAGAAATGGAAATGATTATTTAAGATTGATTATGGCATATTGTTGATCTCTAAAAAGAGATAGTTGTTGGAATCTAGAGGCTAAGCGAGACCCTAGTGACCGGCAGTATTATTTATGATTTTCAGAGCTAACCGTTGAGGGTTGGGCGTCTCTTGAGAAGTAGCCAGGTAGGCTGACTGTCTCTTTTGTTTTGGTTTAAGTCTGGTAGGGTAAGCTAGCTCTAGGTTGTGATGATTTTCTTTTAAAACAAACATGGTAAGGATTAGATACATTGTGAAGATGTGATGAAAGTAAGAGAAAAACACGAGTATGAGGGCCATCGGATTGGCAGTGTGCGAGTGATTCACAGACCACCTGCTTGATGTGTCATGACATGGTGTGAGCACTACTCTGGAATTATCGTCCCGGTGGCGACGCTTGTGGGGTGTTTGGTGACTACGGGTGGTGCCATCGTTCCATGGCAGAAGTTGAATTGTCCATAGTCTGCCTGCTTGATGCGTCATGTTAGTCGTGGGATTCCCCTCTAGACTGCCTGGACATGGGCTCGTAGATCATAGAACATCTAGGATACTTACCGTAGTTACCACAGTAGTTTAAGTCATGGCGAGGGATTGAACCCTATAAGATGAAGTACGATTAAGGGTTTACCCTCGGACCTATGTAGTATGGGATGCATAGAATCCGAACAAGTGCGCATTAGTATCATGTAATATAAAAAACTGTGTTAAGGACTAAGTGCACGGCACAACATGACATCAACACGATAGTCCCTTTGTTGCTTTGTTTGTGATCAAGTTTGTGTTTGCTAAAGTATTTAAGAATCGTTATACTGTTTGGCATAGCGAGGATGGCCGTGGATAATATTTCGTCGGTTGTAAGCAACTGACATGCCCACACTTTTACATGCAGGACTTGGAGTTTACAAGAAGATATAAAGATAAAATTGTTGCTGATGATTATTCAAATGTTAAAGTTGTTACAGTTATACATTTATTATTGCTGTAATTCATTTATTTCGCTGCGTATTGATGTAAAAGACTCTGATGTAATTATTTTTTAAAATAAAGTTTTAAATTCCTTGTAAAATTGTACGAAAGAAGTGTAAAGATCCTGTGGAACTTCGAATTCAGTTGTATTTGGAATTCGGGGTGTTACAAGAAGCTACCACCCTAGTAGACCTCCTTTATTCAATTCAATCATGAGGCCCTTATCCCTAAAACCTTCAAGCCACCGCACTTTGAGTCTTACAATGGAGAATTCGACCTGGCTGATCATATCGAGAGTTTTATAACTCTCATGATGATCCACCAAGCCACAGATGCACTTCTCTGCAAGACGTTTCATGTCTCACTGAAGGGGTCAACAAAAGAGTGGTACTCCCACCTATATCCATGCTTCATCTTCTCATCGATCAATTTGAGGAGCTCTTCCTCACTCACTTTGTAAGCAGCCGTCAAACTGAGAAGACAAGTTCCTCTTTACTAGACGAGAATCAAAGGGAAGGGGAACGATTCAGGGATTTTGTTCGGCACTTCACAACCGAATCTCGGTCTATTTCCTCCCTCAATCAAGCAGTAGCGACTGCGGCTTTCAGATTCAATGCCAATAATGTCGACCTCAAGGCGTCCATTGCCGAGAAGCCTCCTCAGGACTCCTGCTTAGGTGAGAGAAGCATATCCGAGATTAAGAGGTTCTCAACCCCCCCTCCCCCCCAGTCAAGAAGATCCATCTTCTGGAAACAAACGGAAGAGTACAAACGAAAAATGATCCAAAAATTCTAGAAAGACAACAATGATTAACACCGCCATCCTCCTCCTTGTTTTGAGAAGTTCACCCCTTTTAATGCCACCATATCGGCAGTCCTCATGGACGTAGACAAAGGAAGGGCTACTCCGCGCTCTCCAAGAATAAACACCCCGGGAAAGAGGAGGAATAGAGATAAGTGGTGTCATTTTTACAGAGATCACGGCCATGACACAGATGATTCTGGGTTCTCAAGGGAGAAATTGAAGAGCTTATCCAGTGAGGACACCTATCCAAGTTCGTCCAAAGGATATGGCCATTCCTCCACCACACCGAGGGGCTAACAAACAAGCAGAGAAGCCCTCCCATGATTCAGAGCCTAAAGCGGTTCTTCACTCCATCCACGGAGGGTTTATGAGGGGAGAATCAAACTTCTTCCGGAAGACTTCATCTGAGATGTGAATTCAGTCTAGACCTACCCCCGGTTAAGAACCTATGAGTTCCTGTGACATTCTTAGATAAGGAACCAGAGGGCGTTTGAACGCCCCACTATGATGCACTTGTAATCAGTCTATACATGGCCGACTGTGAGGTACGTTGCATCCTTGTGGACAGTGGCAGTTCAGTCAATATCATCTTTCTTGAAACCTTCGAAGGTCTCAAGCTCTCTCGGAACTGTCTCAAGCCCGCTGGTTACACTTTCCACGGGATCTCCAGGATCCCAGTCCAAATCGAAGAGTTATATTACCCTCGATGTGATCGCAGGAAAGAATCTAATAATCCGAACCGAGGCAATGGACTTCATGGTCATTGACGTACCACTTACAATGTTATCCTTGACAAACCTAGTCTAGCAGCACTTAATACCATGCCCTCAGCTTTTCATATGAAAATGAAGTTCCCTACACCACTAAGGGTAGGAGAAGGCAAAAGGAGCCAAGAGATGGTTTGGAGGTGCTACGCTACTACAATGGGGGGCTCGGTCCTCCTACTTGAAGCATTAGAGCTCCCCCAATGGAATAGTCAAGTCATTTTTGAGCCAGTTGATGAACTCAAGAAGACCCCCCTCTTCAGGGGAGGCGGACCTTGAATACCGAGCATCTAATGAAGTACTACGAGAGTGCTTAACACCCTCTAGTTGAAGGAGGTTTTTTAATTTTCAATAAGCCCGACACTTGCGATACAACAAATGCATGTAATAAAGGCTAACACCATCGAGTCAGCCACTTAGTTTTTATTTCAATAAAAAATAGATTTTTTCTGATAAAGATCATTGCATTGGCTTCATATCTATCCCCTGAGTCACATCTATGACTCGTTAAATAGCAAGTTCGGAGTCCAGCTTGCCCCCAAGGGCTGCTCCTACAACTTGCTAGAATCAAATAACGAGTTTGAAGTCCAACACTTGGTTTGACACCACTTTAGTCACTTGCAAGAGAGCAAGTGTGGAGCAGAGATCACCATTCGGAATTAATCGTACTACTTGTTAACCCCCTTAAATAATGAGTTTGGAGTTCAACACTTGGTTCGATGCTACTATAGTCGTTTGCAAGAGAACAAGTGCAGAGCAAAGATCACCATTCAGAATTGCTCCTACAACTCGTTAACCCCTCAAACAACAAGTTCAGAGTCCAACACCTGGTTCGCCACTTAAGTCGCTTGCAAACAAGCAAGTGCGAAGTAGCTCACCATTTGGAATTGCTCCTACAACTAGTTGAAACTCTCAAACAATAAGTTTGGAGTCCAAAACTTGGTTCAACGATGCTTTAGACACTTGCAAACAAGCAAGTGTGAAGTAGCTCACCATTCGGAATTGCTCCTACAGCACGTTGAAACTCTCAAAAAACAGGTTCGGAGTTCATAATCACGGCTCGCAATATCTTAAGTTTGGGGCTCGAAACGACTGTTCAAACTACTCCCTAAACTTGTTAAAACCCTTCAATAGCTACTCAATGGCGATGCTCACCTTCTTAAGCACCCTAAAGACAGAGACATTGCGGGCTAGTTTTGACCCTAACACATGGATGAATTCTTGATCAATTTCTAAATAGAACTTGTAGACATTCGAATCCTCGTCGAAACGATAGGTCATATGTCCCAAACGGAGATATGTAGAACTTGGAATAGGCGTTACAACACAGCAACGCTGGAAGCACTCGAGCATGTGAGTTTGGAGTTCAAAGTAACCATTCGAATCCTCCCTAAAACACATCAAATCGCTTACGAGCAAGCCTATACAACAGGCCCTTCCCCAAAACTATCTCTATAGCTTGCCCCAAGCGGCCACAAACAACACTAAGGAAGATATACAAAGTTCAACCATTCAACACAAAAGAAAAAGTGAGTACAAGACTTCACACAAAGTTTCCGAATTTTCATAAGTCATGCATTCAGATATGAAGATACAACAAGTGGTGGACAATCTGCTATTAGGAAACTAAAAAATACATCAAAGTAAATACAAAGGGAAAAGCTCTAAAAACTACTAGATCAAGGCTCCTCATCGTCAGACGAAGCCAAAGGGGTAGAAATCCTGGCCGCTCCATTCCTCTCCTCTTCACCTGGCGAGTCGTCCCGAGCCCCGTCTTCGTCAATTGCCTCTATTACTGGCTCCATTACAGGAAGAAGCTATGGGCAAGTACCCCTTCCTGTTGAAGTCGGGAATGCGCTCCTTCAAATCTGCAATGGTCTTGGCGTATGACTGATCACCATTATTGAGATGAACCAGCGCCTTTGCCTCAGCCTCAGCCACCGCGGCCGCCACCTGTTGCTTCAAGATCCTTTGTCGCCTATTCCTTCAACACTTTTTGCTCTACCTAGAAGCCAGCAAGGAGAGAAGTCTCCCTACCCTTCACCACCTCCAACTCATGAACATCATTCTTCCTTAGCCTTTCGACCCTGAAAGCCTGATCCTTCCAAGCCTTCTCCTCGGTGCGAATGAGTTTGATCAAGTTCTAGTCCGAAAAGCCATCTATAAAAGGAAAAAAATAGAAGACTTAGAAAAGCTTGAAATTCAAATAATTTTTTTAAGAAACTAAGAGTAGAACTACTTACAAAGATAGCACATCGGGAAAGCTCCATGATAGAGACATCGGTTGTCTCCTTCTCTAGAACCTTCTGGTACCGAGGAGGGGGAAGATTCTGCACCACATCAGGGCACTTCACCGACCCCTATGATGGCATCACACCATTTCAAGCCCCAGTTCGGACTGTATACTTTCTTCTTCTCAGTAAATATCTCATTGGCTATGAGGATTAGGGGGGCTGTTGGAGGGCCATGACAACATCCAAACACGAGCTCCCCTCAGCAAGGCTCATCGCCACTCCTGCTAACTAACGCACCACTCCTAGTGGAGTAAGCGTAAGAGCCCCTAGCAGCCTTCGGAATCCCAGGATGGCTTGATGTCTCCTTCCTCTTCTAATCATCTGGGCCCTTGTTGTGGAAAGGACCTGAGTGGCAATGAGAGTCCGAATGTTCATACCGATCATCTTTGCAAGGGAGAAAATAAGAAGTATTAGAAAGAGACATCAAAAAGAGAAAAAGAAGGAAAAAAAGAGAGAGACAAGAAGCTATGTGCTGGAATTAAGATGCAAAAGTTAAATACAAGGATTAGAAATCCATACTAGTGTTCATCGGACTCATTCCCCCTAAATGAAGAACTTCCTCCGTAATATCCCTCCACTTCATCGCCCCACCAAAAAAGAAGAGCATCTCTAATCTTCTCCTCCTCTTCCGTTGGTTCCGTCTTTACTATCAACCTCCTCAGTACATAATTCTCCCACTTAGTAGGAAATCCCCATGGTTGGGAACTCCTGATGATAAAGTACTTACCCTTCAAGTGCTTGATAGAGTCAGGAGTAATGATCACCTCTCTATTGGGGTGAGGAGAAACGTAGTACCAATTATCACATGACCGCTACTTATGCAGCCTAAAATGCCTCCTCCCACAGCCTCGAGCTTGGTTTGGTGCCAATTTTCAGCATCGCAAGATAGAAACCATAAGATTCCTCCAGAAGTTAGGCATGAACTAACTAATCCTGTACCAATTAAGAACGGCTACAAAGAAAGGGTGCATGGGAGGGCGCAACTCAGAAAAAAATCCATCAAAAGGAATCATACAATATTCTCCCGACATCCTAGAGAACACCCTAACTCCGGGACCGGAAAAAAAAGCTCATACTCAACAGGGATCCCGAAACAAACCCTAATAGCTCCGATCTCCTCCTTGGTGAGGATGGTTTTGACATGGTCACTTTTGAAAATGGGGTAATGTCACGCCCCTCTTCCCAAAAGGAATACAGAATACGAGTACATAACGAAGCCCAGCGAATGATTTTCATCATTCATAAGCTGTAGGATCGACTCAGCATTATAACAAGAAATATAGTAAAATATATTCAACCACACATGCATGAATAATTTATTAATCAACAGAAAATATTTGAAACAAATATAAATATCCCAAATAAATTCAAGATCTGGATCAAAAGTAAAAACTTCGGAACTACAAGCCCGTTACAAGTTTTAAATAACAACAAGAATTAACAAACTCAAATACAAATAACTGAAGCAAGCTTTTCCAAGCGAAGCCTAAAAGGTTTGCTCACCAACTCTAGTAGGCAACTCATCTTCAAAGTCTGTATATATATAGAGGGAAAAATAAACAAACGAAGACAAACACCCTTAGTGCAAGTTCGGGCCGCAAGTAGTACAAGCATGGGTATGAAAATAAGTGCAAGAAAATACAAAACAAAGATATTGAATCAAGAATATACAACATAATTTGACAAGGATGCAATAAGCAGTGAAGTTCAAGAGACTAGCTAGCAAGTGAAACAAATCAAGTAACAGGATCGGATAACAAATACAAGTGGCAGAAACAAGTGAGCATGTAATACGTATCAAGTATCGAGTAACAAGTATCAAGTAACAAGTGTCAAGTAACAAATAACATGTAACATGTAACAGGGAGTAGGAACATGTAACAAGAATGTGCAAGTGAACATGTTATACTTAAGTCTGTTGTTTAATTCTATCTAGGTAGCACTTCAGGCATCCCATCTATTTACCACATGGTTGCTACTTACAAACAAGTTACGTTTAGGTCTAGTGGTAGATTTTATAGGGCCGTGTACTCAGGTCATGTAGGAAATACGAGCATGTGGTCAAACCGCAGGCACTAGAGGTAGCCCCCACAGGCATTAGAGGTGGCCCCCATCAACTCCTAACGTAGCACTTAGTTCCATTTAGTTGAAAACACATATCATGTAATCATATAATGGGCACTAGAGGTAACCCCCACAGGCACTAGAGGTGGCTCACGTCAACCCCTGACGTGGCACTTAGTTCTATGTGGCACTTAGTTCTATTTAACTCAAAATTATGGGAAACACTGGCCCCCTTCCGAGTACACTTACCTATATTGTCCACTACTATGGTCTTTTCCTCAACCCCGGATTGTTATTTATTATTATTATCAAGACAAGCATGAAAGCGTGCGAAACAGGGCAAGTAAACATGATCAAGGACAGGGAACAAGTTTAAGCTAGGTAGGATGCATATTCGGGTGTCAAAACAAATTGAAATTATCAAGAACGACGAGAATTTCAATTCTGGACAATATGATGTTGCTGCACCAAAACTGAAATTTCTGCCACCACAGGAATGCAAATCTGGATCCTTTTGAAAATATAGAAACTAGACTCTCTGTCGAATCTAGCACATATAACCAAGATACGTAAAAGCTGTAGCAACATATGTCAAAACAACAAACTACACAGAATTCGTGTTCAACCATAATTTATAAAATTGTGTTTATACATATGAAACAGGTCTGAAACTTCATTAATTAATTCTAGAAAAATTAGGGAATGTTCTCTAGTGTGTCTAGTATCAGAATGAAAATTTTCAAGTCATTATCTTACTAGTAGTATGGTTAATTTAATTGTGTAGCAAAGTGGTGCAGCAATTCATAAATCTGGAATTCTACGACACAGCAGCAGTAAAACTACGATAAACCACAAACCATAACTCAGAATTCAATTCTTTCAAAAGTGTAGTAAACTAGACATCTGGGGCTACATTCCATGTTTAGAACTCAAGTTCAGATTCTGATGTTATCAGGGTCAACATAGGAAAGAAAGACAGGAACAACAGCATATGTGAGTTCTTTTATATAACAAGTGACATGATTAGTGACTATTATGAGTCTTAATTAGGGAGTAATACAAATCAGGGCCTCACAAGTATTAAATCAGCACCCATGGCTATTCCCAACTCAAAAGAAAGCAAAATCAACACATGCATCATACAAACATACATCTACAAGTCAAGGTGGTTCTTGATTTCATGTGTTCAAATAATTAGATGATCAAATAGATCTAACTAGTTGTGAAACGAATATATCAACGAAATATTGTGACTCTTATGATCATGGAGTTGTTAAGGACGGCAACAAGTAAAATGAGATCATCAAATGATAAGCCAATGGGGAGTCATAACTACAACCTACTTGCGGTATTTTCAAATAAAAGCGAACAACGAATTGTACAAGAAGATACTTGCCTTGAGGTGTAGACGATGAATCCGACGAGAAAGAATAACGTGAATGGATTCCGAGCGACGAACACAAATATGATGACGCACGAACCGAGCGAGTCTTGATGAGATGATCACGATCGAGCACAGATCTCGATGTTGATGATCAAACAACGATCGGACGGATTGGCATGAATCTTGATGATGATTAAGATCAAAATCAGACGGTTGGATCTGCTTGGTGATGATGAAGTTGATCAGATTAGATCAGATCCGATGGTTGAGATCAAGTAGCTTGATGATCATCATGATCGTGATGATCAAGAGGAGATCGGACGGTCCAGAATTCACTTGATCAAAAACTTGATCAAACAGCAACACCATGGCTTGGCTCTGGCGATGATCGACGGTAGTGCGGCGTGAGGCTTAGGCGAGGTGCACAGGGCAGCAACTGGGGGTGTTCGGGATTGAGGCGGCTGCAGTCAAGGAGGTCACAAAGGTAATGGCAAAGTGAGGATGACGATGCATTGGTTGGAAGATGATAATGGTGATGGTTTTCGATCGAGGTGTCTGTCGACGGGAGGCGAGGTCGACAGGGGTGTTGTGGTGGCGAGTCGAGGAGGAAGGCGGTGACTCAGGCGGAGCTTCGTCTGCAATGGCGACAGAATGGAGGTGCTCTGCTTCGGGGAGGAAACAGGGGAGGTGAAGAAGATAGAAGGGACGCAGGCGATGGTGGTGCTGGTAGTGGAGCTCGGAGGACGAGGGTGGTTGACGCTCGACGGGGGTGTGAGCGGGATGCGCTCAGAAGAAGAAGACGGTGAAGTCGAGCGGCGATGGATTAGTCGACCGTGGTGGTCGAGGAGCTCGAGGGCGGAGGCGCCAAGGGGCAGGCAGCGATGCACAGGGAGGAGGTGATGCTGTCGAGGGGGAGGGGTAGCAACTGGGTGACGAGGAAGGGACGAGCTGGAGAAGACGAACAGGCGAGGCGGTGAAGAAAACGATGAACAGGGGGAATAGGGTTGGAGAGTGGGAGTTTGGTGGTTGGGGTGTTTCAATATTAGAGGGGGTAGGGTTTAGGTAGGGTTAGAGTAATAGGGTATATATATAGGGTAATGGGTTTGGGTTGTAAATCAATTAATAGGTTTAAATCCAATAGGGAAAAATAATAAGCATTATAGGGGTTTATAAAACATACATATACATATACATTAAGTCAAATAATGAATACATATAAAATAGAGTATGTTCGACTTAAAATAAAATAATAATAATAATAATAATAATAATATTAACAATAAAAAATAATAATACTGCAAATAACAACACTAACAAAAATAATACTGATAATAGTAATAATAATAATATATGTATATCAAAATGCAAATTCGAGTTTAAGAGATTTATTAAAATAATCCAAATAATATATAATATAAAGAGTCGATCAATAAATTTAAATACACCGTTATTCGAAATAAGTATAATTTTCGAATAATAAATGAAATAGAAAATTTCTTAGAAACCAGAATAATATTTTGTTAAAATTCGATCAATCGAAAATGTAATTGTTGGAAAAAGAGTTTAAAAGCAAGAAGAAAGTTATAAAAATTTTAAATACAGAAAATACACAAAAAATACATATATACTGGAACAGGGGTTACAATCCTACCCACCTTACAACAAAATTTCGTCCTCGAAATTTGCTTAGGCGGCACATAGGACAAGGCAAAAACAAACTTAGGGGAGGGTAATAAAACAAAGAAGAACAAAGTAGTGGCATTACCAGAAAAAGAAGGAAGTGGATAACAATGAGGTCAAATGGAATGCATGAAAGCGAATAAACAGTATCAAAAGAAAAGAAACAACACAAGATAACAAAGCACGAAGGGAGTAGGTAGAACTGGAATCAAGGAGAGAATAGACAGGGAAGAATTGAATCAAATGATGAGTCAACGGATGAGGATGAATGCAAGGGATAGAGAGAAGCAAACGATACAAAGGAGGAGAAGCAACAAGAGAATCCTGGGATCTGTGGGTTATGGGCCCACCACGCTTCCGCTGCGCCACTCTGATCAGAAAGACTCTGTCATCAGCATCCATTAGCTCTAGCGATCTGCTTTGTAGGCTCACCATATCCTTGGCAGCGAACAAGCAACTTCTTTCCAACTTGAAATTCGAACTTCAACTTCAGATTCTAGAACACTTCCAGAAATCCTGGGACTCTGCATCTACATCTTGGAGTGAAAGATGACACTTCCTCTCCTGGTGATGTTCCAAGCCGCATACATATCGATGAAGATCACATGTAGCCAATCGATGAACCGAGCAAGAGTAGCAGAATGGCAGCACCGGAATTTAAGGACGACAAGATATAGAAGAAACAACTAGTATGATACACAATATGAATCAACAAACGAAGATGAATGCAATGCACGGAAAGCAATGAACGACACATGAGCTGAAATAAGAAGGAATCAACAAGGCAAGTGGAAATAAGAGATTGCTTGCACCAGAATCAAAAGAATGAATTTATACCCAATATGGAATCAATAAATCAGGATGACTGTAAGAGATGGAAGGAAACAAGGAATCAAAGAATTGAATATGAAGGGATCAAAATGAATGGGCTAAGACTAGTGTCCAGATCGAGTTAATTATCAAATTGTTCATGTGATTGCATGGCCTATTAATAGTTGAGTTAACTCCGATCGAGTCAAGCTTTTCTAAAGTATTAGTCAACTAATGCATTAGCCAAACCTGAGCTCTGATACCACTAAAAACCTATCACATCCCATTTTCCAAAAGGAATACAAAATACGAGTACGTGACGAAGCCTAGCGAATGATTTTCATCATTCATAAGCTGTAGGATCGACTCAGCATCATAACAAGAAATATAGCAAAATATATTCAACCATGCATGCATGAATAATTTATTAATCAACAGAAAACATTTGAAACAAATATAAATATCCCAAATAAATTCAAGATCTGGATCAAAAGTAAAAACTTTGGGACTACAAGCCCGTTACAAGTTTTAAATAGCAACTAGAATTAAATAACTCAAATACAAATAACTGAAGCAAGCTTTCCCAAGCGAAGCCTAGAAGGTTTGCTCACCAACTCTAACAGGCAACTCGTCTCCAAATTCTGTATATATATATATATATATATATATATATATATTTATAGGGAAAAATAGAGAAACGAAGACAAATGCCCTTAGTGCAAGTTCGGGCCGCAAGTAGTACAAGCATGGGTATGAAAATAAGTGCAAGAAAATACGAAACAAAGATATGGAATCAAGAATATACAACATGATTTGACAAGAATGCAACAAGTAGTGAAGTTCAAGAGACTAGCTAGCAAGTGAAACAAAACAAGTAACAGGATTGGGTAACAAATACACGTGGCAGGAACAAGTAACAAGTGAGCATACAACATGTATCAAGTATCGAGTAACAAGTAACAAGTAACAAGTCTCAAGTACAAGTAACATATAACATGTAACAAGTAGCAGGAACGGGTAACAAGAATGTGCAAGTGAACATGTTATACTTAAGTCTGTTGTTTAATTCTATTTAGATAGCATTTCATGCGTCCCATCTATTTATCATATGGTTGCTACTTACAAACAAGTTACGTTTAGGCCTAGTGGTGGATTTTATAGGTCCGTGTTCTCAAATCATGTAGGAAATACGAGCATATGGTCAAACCATGGGTACTAGAGGTGGCCCCCCTCAACCCTTGACGTGGCACTTAGTTCCATTTAACTGCAAACACATATCACGTAATCATATAATGGACACTAGAGGTAACCCCCGCAGGCATTAAAGGTGACCCCCATCAACCCCTGACGTGGCACTTAGTTCAATTTAACTCAAAATCATGGGAAACACGGGACTCCTTCCGAGTACACTTACCTATATTGTCCACTACTATGGTCTTTCCCTTAACCCCGGCTTGTTATTTATTATTAATATCAAGATAATCATGAAAGCGTGCGAAACAGGGCAAGTAAACATGATCAAGGACAGGAAACAAGTTTGAGCTAGGTAAAATGCATATTCGGGTATCAAACAAATTATAATTATTAAAAACGACGAAAATTCCAATTTTGGACATCATGATGTTGCTGCACCAAAATTGCGATTTCCGTCACCAAAAAAATGCAAATATGAATCCGTCAGAAAACCTAGAAACTAGAATCTCTATCAAATCCAGCATATATAAACAAGATACATAAAAGTTGTTGCATCATGTGTCAAAATTGCAAACTACACAGAATTCGTGTTCAACCATAATTTGTAAAATTGTGTTTAGAAATATGAAACAGGTCGAAAACTTCATCAATTAATTCCAGGAAAATTAGAGAAGGTCCTCTAGTGTGTCTAGTATCAGCATGCAAAATTTTAAGTCATTATCTTACAGTTAGCGAAGTCAATTTAATTGTAAATCAAAGTGATGCAGCAAATTTATGAATCTGGAATTCTACGACACAGCAGCAGTAAAACTACGATAAGTCACAAACTATAACTCGGAATTCAAATCCATCAAAAGGATAGTAAACTAGACATCTAGGGATACATTTCATGTTTAGAACTCAAGTCCAGATTCTGATGTTATCAGGGTCGAAACAGCAAGTAAAAACATGAATAGCAACATAGATGGTTTCTTTTATATTAAAAGTGTCATGATTAGTAACTATTATGAGTCTAAATTAATGTGTGATGCAAATTAGGGTGTAATAGATATCAAATCAGCAAGTCATATTTACTTCTCAACTCAAAAGAAAGTAAAATCACTACATACATCATACAACGTACATCTACAAGTCAAGGTGGTTCTTAATTACATGTGTTTAATTAGATGATAAAATGGATCCAACTAGTTGTGAAATGAATATATCAACGAAAGGTTGTGACTCTTATGATCATGGGATTGATAAGGAGTAAAATGAGATAATCAAACGATAAGCCAAAGGGGAGTCACAATTACGATCTACTTGCAGTATATTCAAATAAAAGCTTGTACTAGAACAACAAATTGTACAAGAAGATACTTATCTTGATTGGATGAGGGCGTTGATCGACGATCGAAATCGAATGGATCGGATTGGTGCGGATCTTGATGACGATCAAGATCAAGGAAATCGACGGCTGAGATTCAAACTTGATCTCACCCCTCATAATCAACAACACGTCAATGGCGGGGAGAACTCTGACTGCGACTGTGGTGGCAGCATCGAGGAGGCTCGACTGGGGAGCAATTGACGAAGATCAAGAGACGGTGACTGGAGGAAGGTGGAGCTCTGTTCTTGGGAGGAAAACAGAGGAGCGATGCACCAGCGGAGCTCGGGGATTTTGGCAATGGCGAGGCGACGGAGGGGGGGGTGCAATGGTAGGGATGATGACGAGGGTGATGGCACAGGGTCGAGGGGTAATGGGTTTCGGTAGCGAAGACGACGAGGTGATGGGTTCAGGAGAGATGGAGATGGAGAATAGATGGGTTCACGGTGGTGAGGCGAGGAGGATGATGGGTTGATGAGAGCGGGTGCGGTGATGAAGACGAGGGTGAGGGGAATACGATGAGGCAGTGACGGAGACGGGTGAAGGTCGAAGGCGGCGAGGTGCACAGGGTAGGATCGGGAGTTTGGAGGTAGGAGAGAGGGGGTTGGCGGATATTAGGCATTTCAACAGTATTAGGGTTAGGGTTAACTTAGGTTAGTGTTTAAATAGTAGGGTTGCGGGTTTTGGGCTATTGGATAGCGGGTTTGAGAAGGATCCAAAAGGAGATTGAGTCAAAAATCACTATAATTAGGCTATCTGATTTAAATGAATTGAATCGGTCAATTCCCCATTAAGAGTAGCAAATTTAGAGCTGATAAGAACAAAGAAATTGAAGTAGATTGGGTAAAAATTTGAGCCGAAACAAAAGGAATGGCTTTTATTAAAGTTGGAAACAAAAATACAAGATTTTGAATTGATAAATAGAGTATAGTGAAATGAAATACAGCAGAAAAATACAAATACAGGGAACATGGGTTACAGGTAATTAATGGCGAGATCATCCAATGTGACCTCGTACTGTACTATCCCCGCTCCTTCTTCAGGGTACTAGCGAACTAAGAGGGGAATGAGGGGAAGGTGAAATTTGGAGAGAGAACACTCCCTATCGTCTCTAGTTTGGTCAATCTCCTTACTATTGCTGAGGGGCCGATCGTTTTCTTTGGAGAGCGAGAATCAGACAACACTTCTACCCCACCACTACTAGAAAAAGAAGAGGAGATATCTGACATGATATTATGCATGGCTCTCTAAAATGAAATACAACTTAAATAATACATGTTCGGTGAAAAATCTGCGAAAAATGCCACTTGAACCAAATATTGGAGGATGTGAGGTGATTTGGAGATGAAAGATGAATAGTGAAGTGTGAAAAATGAGCCAAGAAGAGGAGAATTTAAAAGGGGCAGTAAACTGGTCAAAATAACATAGAAAATGCGTAAAAATATGCTAAAACAAGTAAAAAAACACGATACCACGCAAAAACGTGATACCGCTTAAAAAATACACTATATAATGCTCAGCCAAAATAGTGCGTGAATAATCATGCACTACCGCGTGTCACGCTCTCACTGGCACAGTGCGTAAGCCCTGCATGCTGGCAGGTAGCACGTAGCCCAACACGGGAAGGCGAGCCCCACCTCGCAGTTGCCCACGCTGACGTGGCACCCGAGTGGGGCGCACCATCGACGCTGCCCTTCCTAATGTGGTATTGGAGCCCAAGCTGGCATGGCACTCGAGCAAGGCCCACCTCTCAGCTGTTCATGCTAATGTGGCATCTGAGTGGGTCCCACCTCGCTGCTGCCCTGGCTGACATGGGAAGCTGACGTGGGGTGCGGGCCCCATAGCTCCCCTCTCTCCCCCTGACACGAGGGACCCACGTAGGCCCCTACCTTCTTGCATGAGTTTTGTTGTCCGAGGAGGTGAGGAGCTTTACGCATTCTTTGACGTCCGATTACCTCGAAAATAATGGCCGCCATGATCAACAGATCTGATCGCTCCAAATGGCTAGCCTACAGATGATACATGCGAAGCATGTGCAGGCAACTAGAAAGAAAAATAAGAAAATGCTGATGTGGCTGAGGGGCCCACATGTCAGTATTGTCTCACTGACACGTGGGCCCCACCATGGGACCCACTTTCTCAGTGTGACTTTTGTCGTCTGAGGAGGTAAGAAGCATCACCTTTTCACGATCGCAGATATGCTCCCGATTCCCCTGCCTATTAGTGACTCAGATTGCTCCAAAATTCGTGCGGTGAGTTTTTTTTAGTTAATAAATCTTTTTATAAATTATAAATTTCAGAAAAATAATTAAAATATCTGAAAAGTAATTAAAAATTTTGGAAAATTATTCTTTTTTTTAAAAATAATTATAAATTCAAAAAATATTTTAAAATTCCAAAAATTAATTATAATTTTAGAAAAAATAATTTAAAATTCCAGAGCTTAATTTACAAATCGTATTAATTAATTAAAATTCTGGAAAATGATTTAAACATTGGAAAAAATCCGAAAAAATTCAGAAAAGTCACAGAAAGTCCAAAAATTTCTTAGAGTAATTCTAGATACTTTTTAAAGTTTGAACAACACCGTTACACCCTGGGATTTAAACATCCCCAAAGACATCGATAAGTTCTGTAATGTAATACCCTAAATTTTCATTTTAATAAAAATGTTGATTTTTACGTGTTGTGCACGTGCAAAATTTCGTATGTATATTTATTTTCTTTTTATAAAAATTTCATTTTGTAGTATGAACTATTATTTCTTTCTTTTCCTCTATTTTTCTAAAAAGTTTATTTTGTAAAGCCTAAAACATTGTTTTTTTATTTTGAGCCCACTTTAATAATTTATTATTTTATTGTTTTGGCCCTCAAATCTAAGCCCACTATTTGTGAAGCCCACAAACTTAATTAATCATTTAAATTGTCACACTTGTCATGTAGACACAATTTGTGAACAATTGATTAATTAAAATTGTACAAATTTCAAATAGGGGGGTACTAGAGGGCACGTGCATGCACGTAGTGTACATTGCACACCTTGGAGGCCGGGTGTATGCTTAAGGAGGAATGGGAGAGTGGGTGTGTGTGCATGGCTGGTTATTTGATTATGGGTGGTTGCTACAACTTTCCCTCCTATCCTAGCCATCCATCTCTAACCATCTAGTGAAATCCTAGCCATCCAATCTATCGTAGAACTAGTATAAATACCCCCTACCTTCATGTATTCTACACAAAAAAAAATAATATTGAAAGAAGAAATTATATAGAAGAGTAATACATAAGGGAGTAAATAGTTTGAATGTGAGTTGTGTCCCATGCTAGAGGTCGGCCCCATCCCCACACAAGGAAGCTTTCGGTTTTTTTGCACAAGGAGCAAGAAGGAGGGCTTTTGCAACACAATTCATGAGGAGAATGCTACTCTTTCGCATTCTAGGAGACTCTAAGAGCTTTTATTTGGTTTTTCTCCAAAGAGGTAGGTGTTTCTCATTGCTTCTAATATTAGAAATCGTGCTAGGTATGTTTTAATGAAATTATAGGAATTAACTAGTGAGAAATTGGAACCATGCTTGTTTAATTAAAGTAGAGTGGTAATATTAGAGATAAATTGATGGAATGATTACAAAGGGATAATTGTTAATTTATGTATTAGAATTCTCCATTTTGTATGTGCCACATGAATGTTAGAATAAATGAAAGAGATTGTATTTGCAAATAAATGATTGAATGCATCATGTGTAAATTAGTTGATAAAAATAGAATTTTTATTCTTTAGAAAAGATGATCTTTGTGTTCTAAAATATGGTAGATTGACAATAAGAAAGAGAACAATAACGTAGTGATTTTTATGGAAACCTAACTTTAATCATGAAGAGTTGTGCTATGGTTTTCAAATATCGAAATTATGGACATGGAATACAAACTAGGGCTAAAATACATATTTTAAAGAGCTAAAAATGCTTATAAAAATACTGGTTGCTGTAGATTTATGTGTATTTTAATTCTGGAAAAAGTTGCGTTCAAAAGAGAAGAAAAAGAGACAAATTTGTTTTGAGAATTTATGAATTGTAGGTATGAACAGAGAACCACCTCAAAACCCATTTAATTTACCTTCAAATCGATATGGCCACTTCGACCATTTGGTCGGTAGATTTTTCATTTGCTACAGTAGCGGGGGGGCTAGTCAGGGGTCTCGGGTTCGATACTGAGGCTTTTCGTTTTATTTTTTTTGTTAAAAATCCAATTGCCGAGAGTCGATACTTAGGGATTATAACCCCTAGTTATATCGCCTTGGGGCTTTGGCGCAGTGGTCTTGTGCGCTGTCTATTGGGCCACTGGTTGTGGGTTTGAATCCGGTTGGGGGTTTGGATTTTTAAAAAAAAATTGTTTTTTGTGGGATTTTAATATTAATTTGAGACAAAAAAAAGATTAAAATTAGGAAAAATATGGAATAAATTACTGAAAATTATTTAGACTTTATGAGAAAAATTTACGTAACTTTTGATAAAGTGTAATTAAGAAATTGAGGCTTTTTGCAAGAAAGGACTTCCTTTTGAAATTAAATTGTCTTTTTAAATAAAGGAAAAATAAATGAGTTTTTTTTGAATTATAAAGATAAAAATTAGCAATGAGGAATTTTTGAAAGTTGTGATTTGTGTAATTAATTGGACTTATAAATTGTGCTTGTAATATGAATTGAAATGAGGATAATAGATTCGCGGAATAAATGAATTATTGATTACTGCTAGTTGAAACTTATTCTTACGCATAAATTGCACGTGAAATTGAATTATTGATTGTGATGAGTTATGAAAGATGTGAATACATGAATACGATGCTTATGAAATGTGAATTGTGATTAATCATGAAATGACCTTATGAGTATGAAAAGCTCGATGTTGTAATTATGAGTTGAAATTGAGAACTAGGGTGTAGCTAAGCCTTATACCGGCAATAAAAGAAATGTGGAAATGATATTTGAGATGAAAAGACCAAGGTTTGGGTCATGTGAAATAAATGAATAAGACCGGTATAGTGGGAGTGCTAACTCTAAGAGATTGATTTTATTCATGATTCAATTAAACTAAGGATTAGATACATAGTGAAGATGTGATGAAAATAAGAAAAAAATATTGAGTATGAGGGCCATTGGATTGGCGGCGTGAGAGTATTCACAGGATGTCCCATGATGCGTCATGATAAGGGGTGGATTCTGCTCCAGAGTACCGTCCCGGTGGTGACGCTCGTGGGGTGTTTGATGACTGCAGGTGGTGTCATGTCTTTGGTAGGAGCTGAATTACCACAGGATGCCTGCATGATGAGTCATATGTCAGTGCGTTGGGATTCCCTCCAGGGCGCCTGAACATGAGTTCATAGGTCAGAAAACATCCAGGATACTTACCGTAGTCACAGTAGTAGATTAAGTCATGGCGCGGGATTGAACCCTACAAGATGAAGAACGGTTAAGGGCTTGCCCTCGGACTTATGTAGTATGGGCTGCATAGACTCTGAACAAGTGTGTATTAGTATCATATAATACAAATAATTGCATTAAGGACTAAGTGCACATTCACAACACGACATCATTAGGATAGTCCCTTTAGCTTTGTTTGTGACAAGTTTGTGGTTTGCTAAGTATTGAGAATCGTTATACTGTTTTCGGCATAGAGAGGATGGCCGTGTATAATATTTCGTCAGTTGAATGAACTGACGCGCCCACAGTTTTACATGCAGGGTAAAGATGCTTGACAGATTGAAGTATACATGCTGCTCAAGATTGATTTAAATGTTGTTTCATGTAATTTATTATAAAATTGCTTCCACTGTAATAATGTAAAGGTATAATGTAACTCTGATGTAAGAAATGTTTTTATTTCCTTGTAAAATTGTACGAAAGAAGTGTAAAGATCCTGTGGAAATTCGAATTCAGTTGTATTTTGGAATTCGGGGTGTTACATGTAAACCATTAAAAACGAGCGAACTACTCCTCAAAGGTTATGAAACATAGTCTTCTGGAGTGGGAGGCTTGTGATATGGGTAAAAATAAAACAAAATTGGGCACAAATCTTAAAGCTCTCAGGGGTAAAACAGTAAATTCCAATAAATACATGTTCGACCGGAGAAGCTGGGCCACTTTCATATATATATATATATATATATACCATACCATACCAAAATTACACACACACACACACACACTAATTGATCGAGCAACTTGAAGTATGGTTTGAATCGTGTTGGAGGTATAAACTCCAACGTCGACCAGTATTTGTATTCATTTCTATATCCACGGGAAGAAATCAGAACTAACTAATCGAGCAACTTGAAGTATGGTTTGGATGGATCGTGTTGGAGGTATAAACTCTAATGTCGACCAGTATTTGTATTCATTTCTATATCCACGGGAAGAAATCAGAAATGGATGACTCGAGATATCTTTGCAGTTACACGCAGAAAAGAGTTCAACAATCATGAACAAATGATGCTGATGTTCACTTTTAGCTTCACCTCAGGAAATTTTCTGAACAATTCACTCATTTTAAAAATTTTATTTTAATAAAAGGATAGTACAGACAGTCAGCCAGTTTACAAGTGGCCTGAACAAAAAAAAATAAAACCAAAAAACAATAGAAAAGAAGCAAGCAAATCGAAATCTGCCTATGTCCGCAACGCGCAAAATCTAACAGAGAATTGAAGTAATTCCCTACTAACGCAGCAAGAAAGAACAATGCCAAACAACACGCAGAATCGCTACAGAAGAATAGCAGCATAAGAGCAAGAGCCCAAAAAAGCTCAGGCACCAACCAACGTTGAGAGACTTAAAACTGTTACGTTTTGTGAGAAATTAACAATTGGGAATTATGGTTAATATCTAGATCTAAGTTGCTTGATATATTCACCTTAGGTATCAAAATTGGAATACCTAGACTGCTATTACAAGACAGTATTTATTTCTAAATACTGATTTGGGTATTGGGTTCTCAACCCACTCAACCCGCGTTCCGATATCCATACAATTAGTACGTGTAACACACGTGTTACCCATAGAACAATATTACACATAATATTGTTCATATAGTGAGAATATACCTATATATCCAACAATCTCCTCCTATCTTCTCAATATATAGACGTACTGGATTATCTATTCAGTTCAACATGAAACTGACTGGCTGATAGCAGTCTTAAAATAGAAGAAATGCATCACTCAATGTACGGTTCATAAGGACTAAATCAATTATAAATCCGAATAGTTCAAACAGACTAAACCAAAATAATTAAATAGTTCCCAAAGCATATCAGAACAGAATAGTTCACAATGACTAAACCAGCTGGAATAATCTGTCATAGTTTCAAAATCAAACAAAGCAAATAAACTTCAAGAACAAAATATGAGTTTTAAGCTCATGAACACAAGAGTCTTAAACTCAACAGAAGTTTTACCAAGCAAGTGACTAATTTATTCTCGAAAAAATTAAACTGAAACTCTATCCTTGCACACTGCTTTATGTTTACTCCTCCATTTTAAGCAAATCATTATTTTGAAATCTATGTTGACAGATTCAACTCCTCCATCTTTGCTAGCTTATTGAAAACAAGAATATCAAGAGACACATCTCTAAGAATTCCAACGAATTTCACAAAGTATCTAGTTCCACAAAAGAACTTAATACAATTTATAATTAGTTCCAACGAATTTATAAGAGTTATCTCTTGCCAACCGAAACTCACCCTTATACCTATGATGTCCACAATACCTAGGTTTTTCATGATGAATTCTTTGGATAGCACAATTTTAACTCCATTTGTAATAGAGAGGTCACTTCCAAGAACAAACATGTCAACAGAACAAGTAAATAATAGCCACTATATTTGACACACCACAAAGTTAAAGGCACTGATCTGAATTACTAGATTCATATACTAGGCTCTTTAAGAAATTTATCAAATTATTTATTCATCGGCTATACATGTTTTAAGAATATACAATGATTTACTAAATTGTAAATCTTGTTCACTAAATATATTAGTTCAAAACTTTCCAGTACAGCACATCAAGTACAAAACTTTTTAAATATCCTTTATGAATGACAAAATTTTCAATAGATCTAAGGGTAAGAAGAATACTTATTGCAGCAATATGACAAACATGTGAGTAAACATCAAATAAATCTACCCCATTTTTCCCCGTCAATCTGTTAGCGACTAAAATGCATTAAAATTGCTACTGAACAATCAAAATTAAGTTTCTCCTACAAAACCCCACTTACTTACTATAGTTTTAGCCCATTTCGACAGATCAACTAATTTAAAGTATTATTGTATGACACAAAATCATCTCATTGTCTACTAAAGACTCTTCTTCGCTTATTTTTCATTTCAAGTTTAAGTGTCAGTATTAATGGTTCATGATTCCAACAGTGAATCATTGACTATGTCAGTAGGACTAGATAATTTCATGCACTTATCTTTGATGAACACATTCTTAAAGAACTTTGTTTATCTAGATTCTACTAATATAAATTAGATAGATCTAAAATCTGTCCATAGAACCATATTCTGCACTTTCTAAGCACACACAAATATTTGTTGTAGGTCCTACTTTAGGCCTTCTAGGGTCATGTACTCTAACAGATGTATCACAACACAAATTTTCACTTTAACAAAATTATTGTGTTTTCATGCCATGATCTGCAAGGTGTATTCAATTTAGAGTGTAGTAATACATTAGAGATATGATTAACAATACAACATCACTCATAATTACACAAGACAAACAACACTCACTAATATAGAATTCACCATTTCACTAAGTGTTTGATTCTAACTTTTATTAATACCGTTTGACTATCGTAAGTAGAGTGCAGTAGAGATTATGTCAAATGCAAACTTCTCTTAAAATTGTTAAAACATATTCACCACCTCTATCAAATCTGAAACCTTTTGATCTTAGTATTTAACTAGATTTTAATTCATCAAAATAGCGAGTGCTACATCCTCCATATTTGTATGACAAACATTCAATAATCATCTACATAGGTGACTAAATACTTCTGACCAATTATCATCTCATCTAGTCACAAAGCTACTGACATCACAAATATCAGAATGTATTGACTCAAGAAGTTGTGTGCTCTTAGAGACCATACTAGATGACTTTCTAGTGATCATAATCTGAGCACAACTTTTATATTTGTCATATTTAATGGAGTGTCATTAAGCAGAGTTATGAGTTTTAACAAGAACAAATAATTTAATATATAGTTCATAGTGATTCTAAATTTCAAAACAACTTGGATATTAAAGCTTTTTACTCAATAGCTTTTAACTCAATTTCCTCCACAGTTTTGATAATTAGATCACATTTCCTCACAAACAATTGAATATATAGTTCTCAAATCATAGCCAATTATGCTATGTTCATGAACACAATTAGAACTATTATTATTAATTGTCTCATTTGTTAAACTCAACTTATACATGCGATTGAAAATATATGCACTTTATAAGAGTCAATACAAAATTACTCTATCACATTTTACAAAATTATTTGCTTTCTCTAATGGTTCTAACAATATCCACTTGCTCAAACACATTGAGCGAAGAGTTCTTTCCTTTATTCGTTCTTCATCATCTTCATAACAATAAATGAGATAATGACTAACATATTATAATTCAACTTTGCACACACAGTGCAATGAACGAGAAAGAACAAAACGTAACTAATAGAGTCAAATCCTACATTAAAAGATACTTTCTCCTAAGTTACAGACATTTGTTATACATTTTATACATCAAAAATATTTTATTTTATTTTATTAAAGAAGCAAATATATGATCTCACACAAACTGTAAACAATGAATTTGTCAAAATATCTATACACATAGTATGATAAAATACTTAACAACTCTAAACATGCTAGTTTTCAAAGCGAGAATAACTATGATCTAAAACTCTCAATCATATGATCAAACGCACAAAACGTTAACACATTCATCACTTGAAAAATACTAAGAAAGATTAGAGTAGATCATACCGACACTTCAAGTTAGAAGTATTTTCCAAATTTGATGGAGAAGGCTGCGTAGTGCAGACTTATTCATCCGTGATGCATATCCATCGTCTCCAACACACAATTTGTAAGTAACTTTGAAGTTTCTACATTCATCAAATTGTTAAAGATTAGCCAATTAAACGAATTATTGATACTATTTAATTCTAGCAACAATTTAATTTGGAGATCCAAACTTTATAGTCAAAACATATAGTTTAACTTATCAAAAATAGATATTTGGTTTTAGCACATAGCCAAAATAACTGTTCAACTTGTATTTAATTAAACAAATGATTAATACAGTCTTGAACTTAACCACTTAGCATCATAGGAATTCTATAATTCAAAACATAAACTTAAAACAAATGTTTTGAACATCCGGCACATAGCAAAATATTTAATAGAAATTTAAAAAGAGGAAAGTAAAGAACTTATCTTTCACCATCTCTTCCCCTTCAATTGATTAGACTGTTGCCTGTTTGGGAACAAATCCAAACAACAAACCATTCTGCGCCAAAGAGACCCAGCATCGAACACCTTGTGTGTCTAAACTGCAAGCTCCTTTAAACCATCCAACTGCAGTAGAAGGCGTAGTCGCAAACAAATCCCTCAACAGATTCAACCAATTCGGCGACCTCTCCATAACAAACCATGGATGAAGCTCGAAGTTGGGGACCGCACAAGAGTACTCCTCTCCCATCTCCTTCATCAGAATTCTTAATGGATCGGGTTCAGATCCGATTGCACAAAGAACAAATCTTGCAAATCTCAACTGAAGATCAAAACCAAAAAGGATTCGGGTTCTTGGGTTCGGATCTACACCCAAAATCCAGCACACCGGATCGGAGGTTGAAGACGACTGAAACACGGTGAATGACAGTGTGCAGCACTGTCGACTTGATCAGCAACCGGACGATGGGCGAGTGCGGCGCAGCCAAAGTCAGACGAGGTCGGGATCAGATTCGACTCGTCCCTGGTCTCTGCTTGACGCCTCGACTGAAGGTCGACGACCTCGAATCGGAAGGGCAACGACAGACTACGGGGCGACGACACCAACCAAGATGGCTGTGATTTCAATGGTCGGTGACGGTGGCTTCGACGGCTCCGACGAGATCCGGTAACCCCCTCGATTAATCTCACAAATTGATTAATAAACTATATCTCAAGATTGTTTCGTTTTGTGAGAAATTAACAATTGGGAATTAGTGTTAATATCTAGATCTAAGTTTCTTGAGATATTCACCCTAGGTATCGAAATTGGAATACCTAGACTGCTATCACAAGCCAGTATTTATTTCTAAATACTGGTTTGGGTACTGGGTTCTCAGCCCACTCAACCCGCGTTCCGATATCCATACAATTAGTATGTGTAACACACGTGTTACCCATAGAACAATATTACACATAATATTGTTCATATAGTGAGAGTATACCTATATATCCAACAAAACCCACAGCTGACTCAAAACCACTAGCATCCTCAGGCAATCAGCGAGGAAACAAAGAAGAGGTGTAACCCTCAAATATACTCAAACCAGAACCTGAACATCTTGAAGGAAACACAAAACATCGACAACAATAAGCATCTCTGCAGGAGAGGAGAAGAAAAATGCAAGAGATAACAATAGCACATGTAGAATAAAGTAGATAACTGACGATATATTTAACAGTAAACCTCCCTAGAGGGAAGCCAAGAAAAGAGCAGTACTGCATGAAAGTGAAAAGCAAGAGGCGAATAGAACATAAGTAGATAACTTGGTACACAGTTAATAGAAAACCACCCAAAAGGTTGGCTAAACAGCTAGAAAACCCAAAGGAAGGACCCAACAACAACCTCCAACTACCATAGTAGTCAAAACCTTCCCACATAGCCAAAAATGAAAATAGAAGAAGCAGCTACTGCGGACTGCGAAGACCGTCAAGCATCAAGCTTGAAAATAAAACCAGACATGAATAGAGTGTAAGAACAGATATAACAAAGCAAATAGGGCAAGAGAAGGAAATTAATGAACCGGTACTAGCGAGTGGAGAGAGTCATGAAGATGAGAACCAACAGAATTATGGAGCTGAGATAAACATAACTTCTCAAATTTAGAATAGGGGAGTACACTAGCCTAGAAATTAGTGTAGAAAAGGATATCCTCGATCAAACTACTAATTGGATGATATGAATTATCGAAAATTCAATTATTTATCTTTTTCTAAATAATCCAAATTAAAGTCATCATCGAGAGGTCCCAAGATCTATGGAAAGAATGCTTTACACAATGTGATCTCCATTTACTCTACCAAGAGGTAACAGATCGTGGTCTACCATGAACAAGCCAAGATCGCTTGCAAATGGACCATAAAGGGAGAATGACGGGACAATTAATAAATAAATGTCTTGCGTTCTCTTGATGGAGATGACGAAAAATACATTTCTGACCAATAACGAGATTCTTTTGTTAAGAATTTCAGTTGTGAGAAGTTTATTATGAATAGTTAACCACTTAGAATGTGAACCTTAAGAGGTGCAATACATCTCCACACAATATTGAAAAACGGAAAGGATACACCTCCCGATTTGAGAAAATCATAACAGGACTTAACCAAGTGAATGTTGGATTCGGTCCAACGCCATATGATATCATCTTTATGATACCAGATGTAAGATCTAAGATGAGAAAGCAACCTAAAAAATTGAAGATAAACAGGAATCGGGAGTTTTCTTTGGAATGGGAGGATCCAATTTCGGATGTTGTTTTTGAGCACGAAGTTGTCGGCAACCAAAGCAGAGCGATTGGCCACTAGATGGAATAAATCAGGGAAAGATACTAATGTTTGCCGATCCAGAGGTCGGTCCAAAATTTGATGGAAACTCCATCACCACAAATCTTAAAAAGGCCGCATTTGAATGGTTTGATAATCTTCCAAACACCTTGCCAAAAGGGAGAAGCTAAGGAAGATAGGGGTGTAATTCCCAGACTTTATGACGCATGTGATATTTATGGAAAACGAGGTGGACCAAGATAAATTTTCTTATTTGTGGATCTTTCATAGCCATTTCCCCAAAAGGGCTAAATTCTGATGGAATACCCAGGTCACCTTCACTCTTAGATTTGCATAGAACTTTTCAATTACAAAGGTATTTACCGACCTTCAAAAAGGAAGAACCAGATCAAAAGAAATTACGCCTTATTTGGTCAATCCTTTTGATGGCCCACGTAGGTACATAAAAGAAGGACATCATCTAAATGGGGATGGAATAAATGATGGAATTGATTAGGATAAGTCTACCACCTCTAGAAAGGTGGTGACCCGACCAAGCATTGAGCCTAGATTCGACCTTGTCAATCATAAGAGATGAATCATTTTTCTGTAGTTTTCCCCATCTTAATGGGATACCAAAATAGGAGATGGGAAAATTAGCGAAGGCGCATTTAAAAAAAAAAGCAATCTCAAGTTGGCGATTAGTAGAGCCGCCTAGCCAAGCCACAAATGTTTTATTAAAATTAATAGATAAACCTGAAGCTTGTTCAAATATATACTAAAGGATATTAAGATATCGAAGGGTAGGACCATTAGGTTTTTGCAAAAACAATAGTGTCATCTATGTATTGCAATAAGAACACCACGAAAACAACTAAATTCGCCTAACCCTTCAATAATTTTAGCATCCCATGCTTGAAGGAGGAGTTAGCTGAATACATCAGCAACAAGAGAAAAAAGTAGAGAAGAGATGGGTTCTCACTGTCTAAGACCACGTTTGCATAAGAATTTCTTGCATTCAATCCCCTTAATTAAAATAGAAGAAGCAGGATGCCTTGAGAATTAGAGTGATGATAGACGGAGATAATTTCTTCAGCGTAAGTAATGATATCAAGAATAAACTTAATTTTGATGAAACCGGATTGAGCACGATCGATCAAAGGAGAAATAACATAATTGAGACGATTAACGAGCACTTTCATCACAATTTTAAAGATAGCATTCATATGACTAATCGGTCTGAATGCAGAGACCGTAATAGCCCCCAACATTTTGGGGATAAGTACAACATGTGCATAGTTAATCCTATCGAAGGAAAAATGTCCTTGGAAAAGGTCAGAGAATATAACGATAAGGTCTTCTTTAAGATCTCAGAATTTTTGGAAGAAAAAGGAAGTAAAACTGTCTGAACCGGGAGCGGAATCGCTTCGCATGGTGAATGCCTCCAATTTAATTTCATCTAAGGAGAAAGGAGCTTCGGTACTAGATAAGTCATGCGTATCAATATCATAGAGAGAATGCCAATCTAGATGAATGTGAGAGGGAAAGGAGGTACTGATGAACACAATATTATTCACATTTAGGAGCAATAATCTTAATGCAATTAGACATTTGAAGACTCTATATGTGGTATTTAACTCTTATTTTCTCTTTTCCATAGGAAACAGCCTAAAACAGAGAAACGAAGCAGATTCAGGATTTTAAGGATGATACACAGAAAACTGCAGATCATCGGTCGACTGGTTCCCCACAACAGGCGTCTGGACAGAGAAGTTGATTTTTCCACAGCCGCTCGGTGCAGTCGACTTACTCTAAAGAACAGTTGACTTGGATGATCAGTTATGAAATCTTCAGAAGTCTCGACACAGTCGACTGGTTCGAAGACAAGTCGACTGGTAGGCGGCAGAGTTAAAAGATAAGATATTTGAAGATTCGTCCAAATCTAATCCAAATCAGAACAGAAAAGGAAGAATAGAAGAAAAGAGAAAGAAATAATACGCAGAGCAACGAGGGAGGAAATAAATAAAAGAAAAGGACTTTTCTATAAAAAGAAGAGTGCAAACCCTAATTCTCTAGCCGTGTTCTATAAATACCAACCAAGAAGCATTATTCGATCATCTCTCTCTCACGCTCCCCCGCACACACCCTCAGCCGGATCACAAGAGTTTCTGAAACGCCAAGTCATCAAAAAAGAGCAGTACTGTATCAGCATAGAGGAAGGAGAAAGGAGATCAAGTACTAAGAAGAGAACTGCCGGTCGACTGTGTGACAGCCAGCCGACCTATCTGGCCGAACTACATCAGTTTACTCCTTCTCTTTCTAATTCTTTTATGTTAATCATGTATTCAAACTTGTTGATCAATAAAAGTTTTATTATGTGGAACTAACTCCATAGTTGGGTGATTGAAACTGTAGTTATGTAATGCTATATTCTTCTGAATTCTTCTATTTTACTTATTGATTGAATCTGAGTGAATTGGTATAGATTTACATGAATCAAACTTGCTTGGAGTTCTAAGGACAGTCGACTGAAGTGACAGTCAGTCGACTGACATACAGAACTTGAGATTATCAAGTTGTGCAGTGTAGATCTGAATCTGTTATATGAGCATATTGAGACGACCTGTATCTCGTGCTCGTAACTTGTAACAAGGAAATCTTTAGGGGTTCTTGGTTTAATCAACTTGAAGGATCTAGATCTGATACCAATTTCTAGAACTTCAAGTGTTTGTTCGTTTCCACTGTTCTTATGTTTTCTTTAAGTGCAACTTAGTAGATACCATGCTAAATACTTAAGGAAAGAAACGAATTAGAGTAGATACCATGCCTAATTCTTGGCTTAGGGAAACATTACTTTAAGGAGTAGATACCATGCCCTTGAAGAGAACAAACATGAGTAATAAGAAGAAGTACAGAAGGTGACTTAGCATTATTGACTATTGGTGGAAATCAAAACCCAACTACTTAATAAATACTTGTGATCCAGAACTTCTTAATTTAGTTTTAATTCCTTCCCTTTCTTTTAGAACATTCCTTTACCATCCTTATTCTTGCTTTATTGGTTAGTAAGTTAAATTCTACAATCTCTGTGGGATCGACCCTTGCTATTGCTACGCTTCTATAAACGATTCGTACACTTGCGAGGTTTTTAATTTGTGTCTAGTTTAGATCATCTAGATAGCACAACAAGTTTTTGGCGCCGTTGCCGGGGATTGTTAGCATTTTAACTTACAAATCAGTAAATCTTTTCTTTTCTTTTATTTTCTTTTATTAATAAATATCTTATCTTTTAGGTTATAGGATTTTGGTGGATGCACGGAAGGAGATCACTTCGTCCAGAGCTACTACCTATTGATGCGGAAACAGAACGCACTTTGCACAGACTAGGAAGGCTGTCTGCGACCAACCAGTCGACTGCTACACGGAACCAGTCGACTGCACAGAGACCCAATTCACGAGCAACAATGGCTGAGGAAGTACCAAATCAAGTACCAATGCACGACAAATTCACGCCTAAGAATATTGAGCAACCTTCCTGCATTGCTTATCAACCGAATGTCACAGGGAACATGCATTTATCTCCCCAACTACTTAGCATGGTTCCCCACTTTAGTGGCAAACCAGATGAAGAGCCTCATCTCCATCTGCAAGACTTTTTCGACCTTTGCAGGACACAAAGTGTCCAAGGGCTTACCCCTGAGCAAATCAGGTTAATCTTGTTCCCTTTTTCTTTAAAACTTAATGCTAAACTATGGTATAATTCTTTGGAACCAGGATCAATCAATTCATGGGAGCAATTGGCCACCAAATTCTTGAAAGAGTTCTTTCCAGCACAGAAGACCAAACAACTGAAAAGGGAGATTCAACTCTTCCAACAAAAAGATGGAGATTTATTCTTCGAAGCATGGAAAGATTTCAAGAACAAGCTTCTCAAGTGTCCTACACACAACATGCCTAAAGATGATCAGGTACAAGCTTTTTATGAGGGTTTAAATGATACTAACAAGGCAATCGTGGATTCAGCTTGCAACGGGATCTTGATGAGGAAAAGTGGTGAGGAAGCCATCGAATTATTTGAAGAACTTAGCGAGAACTCACAGCAATTCTCAACAAGGGGAAGAGGCATTTCTAAAAAACAGGGAGTTTATGAAATTTCTGGTAGTAATAACATACAATTGGAAATGGCAAACATGAATAAAAAAATTGATATGCTCGTTAATGCAATGACAACAATGGGCAATGCGAAAAATCTAACAAAAAAAATTTGTGCAATTTGTTCTCATTGTGATCATACAACTGATACATGTCCCATGTCTTCGTTCACAGATCAGGAGCATGCAAACTATGTGGGGCAAGGAGTGTTCCCACCAAAGAACAACCCATTCTCGAGCACATACAACCCAGGGTGGAGGAACCATCCAAATTTCTCATGGAGCAACAATCAAGGAACCCAATCTTCACAAGGACATGCACGGAACTTTCAAATGGGAAGTGGGTTCGATAGGCCAGTTCAAGAACAGAAGAAGTTGGATTTTGAATCCACCGTTCTTCAATTGCTCCAACAACAACACCAAACAAGCAACCAACAAGGGCAAGCAATTCAGAAGTTGGAAACTCAAATCGGTCAGATCGCAAAGGAGTTGAGTGAAAGAAAGGCAGGAGAACTCCCTTCACAAACCATACCAAATCCTCGAGGCCAAGAACAGCTCAAATCAGTAACAACTCTCAGAAGTGGTAAGACAATTGAGAACAAGGTTGGAACACACACCGAAGAAGCAGAAACACAACCATCAAAAGTTTTGGGTTCCAACAAGGTAAGTGAAAAAGAAAGGACAATTTTGCCACCATTCCCTCAAAGGTTAGTCAAGCAAAAGAAAGAACAATATTCGTTTGACATCTTTGAAACTCTCAGAAAGGTAGAAATTAATATCCCCCTACTTGATGCTATTAAACAAATTCCTTCTTATGCTAAATTTTTGAAAGAGTGTTGTACTCACAAAAGAACATTTCAGGTTAGGGAGGATGTGGCTTTGACAGAGGAAGTGAGTGCTGTTTTATTAAAAAAATTACCTCCCAAATTAAAGGACCCAGGTAGTTTTACCATTCCTTGCAGGATTGGTGAGCACTTCTTTGAGAAAGCACTACTAGACTTGGGGGCAAGCATCAACCTCCTCCCATACACCGTCTATGAAAAGCTAGGATTGGGAGAACTCCAACCAACATCCATCACGTTGCAATTGGTGGATCGCAGCATCAAAAGAGTTAGAGGTATTTTGGAAGATGTCCTAGTTCAGGTAAACGATTTCATTTTGCCTGCTGATTTTGTTGTGTTAGACATGGAGGACTCTTCATTGCCATCTTCTCTACCAATCATTTTAGGTAGGCCCTTTATGAGTACGGCTGATATAAAAATTTGTGTTAAAAAGGGTACTATAAGCATGAAAATAAATGGAGAGAAGGTTGAATTTAAAATGTTTGATACACTAAAATTACCACATGATGATTATGAATGCTATAATGTTGATGTGGTGTAGGAGATTGTTGATCAAACATTTCAGGTACATAGCATAGAACCACTACAAGCTGCAATTACACAGTCTCTAACATTGTCTAATGTTGAACAGGAATACGATGACTGGAGGATAGCAGAAACAGTACATCACCTTGAAACTCCAAAGTCATATCCAGGTAAACTCGCACCGACATTTGAAAATATTGTGACTGATGACATTTGTGTTTCCTCGGATCAGTCGACTGGCGGACAGGATAAGTCGACTGACCCGACTACAACCAGGAACCAGTCGACTGCACCCAGACTTCCAGACATAGAGCTTAAGCAGTTGCCCGACCATTTGAAGCATGCATATTTGGGCGAGAACCAGACGCTACCAGTGATAATTGCTGCAAACTTAAGTGAACAGGAAGAAGAGAAGTTGCTGAGGGTACTACGAGAACACAAAGGTGCAATAGGATGGACCATTGCAGATATCAAGGGAATAAGTCCATCCAAATGCATGCATAAAATACTTTTTGAAGACAACGCAAAACCAAGCAGGGAAGCACAGAGAAGGCTTAACCCACACATGAAGGAAGTGGTAAGAGCAGAGATTTTGAAGCTACTAGATGTTGGCATCATCTACCCGATCTCAGATAGCAAGTGGGTGAGCCCTATACATGTGGTGCCTAAGAAAAGTGGAGTCACAGTGGTGAAGAATGAAGAGAATGAGCTTATCCCTACGAGAGTGACCACAGGATGGAGGGTGTGCATTGATTATAGGAAACTGAATAACGAAACCAGGAAAGATCACTTTCCTCTTCCTTTTATTGATCAAATGTTAGAAAGATTAGCAGGATATAGTCATTATTATTTTTTAGATGGTTATAGTGCCTATAATCAAATTGCTATTGCTCCAGAAGATCAAGAAAAAACCACTTTTACATGTCCTTTTGGTACTTTTGCATACAGGAGGATGCCCTTTGGATTGTGCAATGCACCAGCTACATTTCAGAGATGCATGATGAGTATATTTTCAGACATGGTGGAAAGATTCATCGAGGTATTTATGGATGATTTTAGTGTTTTTGGATCTTGTTTTGATGAATGCCTTAACCATTTGCAGCTTGTGCTTAAGAGATGTGAAGAATGCAATTTAGTGCTGAATTGGGAAAAGTGCCACTTTATGGTACAACAAGGTATTGTGTTGGGACATGTGGTGTCAAAAAGAGGCATAGAGGTGGACAAGGCAAAAATTGACATCATATCAAAGCTACCCCCTCCCACTACAGTCAAGGGTGTTAGGAGTTTTCTTGGACATGCAGGGTTCTATAGAAGACTTATAAAAGATTTTTCAAAAATCTCCAAACCCCTTTGTGACTTGTTGACTAAGAATGTTGAGTTTGCATGGACAGAAGAGTGCACAAATGCTTTTATTACATTGAAAAATCTTCTCATTTCTGCACCTATTGTCATGGCACCAGATTGGAGCCATCCTTTCGAGCTCATGTGTGATGCAAGTGATTATGCTTTAAGGGTTGTTTTAGGTCAAATAATCAATAAGATACCCCATGTTATTTACTATGCTTCTCGAACTTTAAACGATGCACAGCTAAACTATTCCACAACTGAAAAAGAAATGTTAGCTGTTATTTTTGCTGTAGAGAAGTTTAGATCATATTTAATTGGTTCTAAAGTTATTGTTTTCACTGACCATGCTGCTTTGAGATATTTGTTTGCTAAAAAGGATGCTAAGCCTAGGTTGATCAGATGGGTGCTGTTGCTTCAAGAATTCGATCTTGAGATTAGAGATAAAAAAGGAAGTGACAATGTTGTGGCAGATCACATGTCCAGACTACTGCATGAGGAAGAGAGAAGTGTGCCCCCACTGAATGAAAATTTCCCAGATGAACAGTTATTTGAAATAAATATACCACAGGGGCATTCAACTGGTAACAGAACCAGTCGACTGGTATCTCACTGCTCATATTTTCCATGGTTTGCAGATATTGTAAATTATCTCACTGCTCATGTTTTCCCTCCAGGTATGACAAGTCAGGAAAGAAAAAGACTGGTGGCCATGTGCAGGCAATATTATTGGGATGATCCTTATTTGTTCAAATTTTGCCCTAATCAAATTATAAGAAGATGTGTGGCAGAAGAAGAGTAAATGAGTATTCTACAATATTGCCACCAATATGCATGTGGAGGACATTTTGGACCAAAAAGAACAGCACTGAAGGCATTACAATCTGGATTTTATTGGCCTAATGTATTCAAAGATGCTTTTTCTTTTTGCAGGACTTGTGACAAGTGCCAAAGGACAGGCAATATCTCTTCTAGAAATCAAATGCCACTGCAAAACATCCAAGTAATCGAGCTATTTGACGTTTGGGGAATCGACTTCATGGGTCCCTTTCCTAACTCATTTGGTTATTTATATATTCTTGTGGGTGTGGATTATGTGTCTAAATGGGTCGAGGCTGTCCCCTCAAAAACTAATGATCACAAAGTTGTTGTCAAGTTTTTGCAGGAGAACATTTTCACTAGGTTTGGTACACCACGGGCAATAATTAGTGATGGAGGGAGCCACTTCAATAACTTTCCATTTGCTTCTTTGATGAAGAAATATGGTATCACACATAGAGTGGGCACCCCATATCATCCTCAAACTAGTGGGCAGGTGGAGATTAGCAACAGAGAAATCAAGAGCATTTTGGAAAAGACAGTCAATACAAGGAGAAAGGATTGGTCGCTGCACTTTAATGATGCATTATGGGCCTACCGAACAGCATACAAAACACCCATCGGCATGTCACCATACCGTTTGGTTTTTGGAAAAGCCTGTCATCTACCAGTGGAGTTGGAACACAAAGCCTATTGGGCCATCAAAAGGTTCAATTTCAATATGAAACAAGCAGGCGACAAAAGAAGATTGCAACTAAATGAGCTTGAAGAGTTGAGGCACGACGCATATGAAAATGCAAAATTGTACAAGGAAAGGACCAAGTTGTACCATGACAAACAGCTAGCAAGAAAGGAGTTTTATGAAGGACAGAAGGTATTGATATACAACTCAAGATTAAGACTTTTTCCAGGAAAGCTTATGTCACGATGGTATGGCCCATACATTGTCACAAAATTCTTTCCACATGGGGCATTGGAGGTGCATAGCAAAGAGAAGAATCAAACATTCAAAGTGAACGGGCATAGGGCGAAGCCATACATTGAGATGAGCATAGAACCGCAAGAGGAAGATGTGCATCTTCAAACCATTCAATACATTGCATGACCTCATCAAGTCTAGCTGAAGACAGAAAACACAGCGTTTATTGGGAGGCAACCCAATTTTCAGGTGAGTATTTACACTTTCCCTTCATTTTCTTTTCGTTATTCATCTTTTATTTTCCGTCTCTCCTTCTTACTAGATGGTAACACATGCCTATCTTTAAATTTTCTTTCGAACATTGAGGACAATGTTCCATCTAAGTTTGGGGGTATTAGTTAGTCACATTTGAAGTCTTTTGATTTTTTTAGGATAAACAATTTCTTATAAAGTAAGAGTAAGGATACTTATTTACTTTAGGATTGTTGAGGATCATAATTCCCTACAAAATTATATGAGTCATGCGATTATACATAATAAACAAATGTGATGCTTTTTCTGGTGATTATTCCCTTTAGATCTAGTCCTAAATTGAGTTTAAGTAAATAGAGTGATAAAATATATATATATATTTGAATAAAGTCAATCTACTCCAATGTTTTGGGTGCTTAGTAACTAGGGGTATTCATCACCAATATTTACCTTTACATCAAACGGCAACTTGAAATATGAGTATGCAAAGCACTTTAAAGTTTGTGACTTGCTGAGTAACCGGGTGGATTCATCACAAATATTTTGCATTCGCGTAAAAAGGCAAGTGACAACTTTAGAGAAGAGACTATATATATATATATATATATATATATAAATAAAAAATAATAATAATAATAAAAACTCTAGTTTGCTACTCGGTTTGTAGTAGAGAAAAGAAATAATCACAGATTGAGTAGTCGCATACTATAACTACATTAATTGCATGACAAATATGATGAAGTTTGGGAATTATGAACAAATAATCGCACTGGAGAAAGTAGGTATGTTTAGTTTTACTTTATCTGAAATTGTTTATATTTTTATATGTTGATGCTCACACAATAAGAATTCTTGGTTGAGACTATCATTATTATTCCCCTGTTCATAAATTCACTTTTTGCTTGAGGACAAGCAAAAGCTAAGTTTGGGGGTATTTGATGAACACAATATTATTCACATTTAGGAGCAATAATCTTAATGCAATTAGACATTTGAAGGCTCTATATGTGGTATTTAACTCTTATTTTCTCTTTTCCATAGGAAACAGCCTAAAACAGAGAAACGTAGCAGATTCAGGATTTTAAGGATGATACACAGAAAACTGCAGATCATCGGTCGACTGGTTCCCCACAACAGGCGACTAGACAGAGAAGTTGATTTTTCCACAGCCGCTCGGTGCAGTCGACTTACTCTAAAGAACAGTTGACTTGGATGATCAATTATGAAATCTTCAGAAGTCTCGACACAGTCGACTGGTTCGAAGACAAGTCGACTGGTAGGCGGCAGAGTTAAAAGATAAGATATTTGAAGATTCGTCCAAATCTAATCCAAATCAGAACAGAAAAGGAAGAATAGAAGAAAAGAGAAAGAAATAATACGCAGAGCAACGAGGGAGGAAATAAATAAAAGAAAAGGACTTTTCTATAAAAAGAAGAGTGCAAACCCTAATTCTCTAGCCGTGTTCTATAAATACCAACCAAGAAGCATTATTCGATCATCTCTCTCTCACGCTCCCCCGCACACACCCTCAGCCGGATCACAAGAGTTTCTGAAACGCCAAGTCATCAAAAAAGAGCAGTACTGTATCAGCATAGAGGAAGGAGAAAGGAGATCAAGTACTAAGAAGAGAACTGCCGGTCGACTGTGTGACAGCCAGCCGACCTATCTGGCCGAACTACATCAGTTTACTCCTTCTCTTTCTAATTCTTTTATGTTAATCATGTATTCAAACTTGTTGATCAATAAAAGTTTTATTATGTGGAACTAACTCCATAGTTGGGTGATTGAAACTGTAGTTATGTAATGCTATATTCTTCTGAATTCTTCTATTTTACTTATTGATTGAATCTGAGTGAATTGGTATAGATTTACATGAATCAAACTTGCTTGGAGTTCTAAGGACAGTCGACTGAAGTGACAGTCAGTCGACTGACATACAGAACTTGAGATTATCAAGTTGTGCAGTGTAGATCTGAATCTGTTATATGAGCATATTGAGACGACCCTGTATCTCGTGCTCGTAACTTGTAACAAGGAAATCTTTAGGGGTTCTTGGTTTAATCAACTTGAAGGATCTAGATCTGATACCAATTTCTAGAACTTCAAGTGTTTGTTCGTTTCCACTGTTCTTATGTTTTCTTTAAGTGCAACTTAGTAGATACCATGCTAAATACTTAAGGAAAGAAACGAATTAGAGTAGATACCATGCCTAATTCTTGGCTTAGGGAAACATTACTTTAAGGAGTAGATACCATGCCCTTGAAGAGAACAAACATGAGTAATAAGAAGAAGTACAGAAGGTGACTTAGCATTATTGACTATTGGTGGAAATCAAAACCCAACTACTTAATAAATACTTGTGATCCAGAACTTCTTAATTTAGTTTTAATTCCTTCCCTTTCTTTTAGAACATTCCTTTACCATCCTTATTCTTGCTTTATTGGTTAGTAAGTTAAATTCTACAATCTCTGTGGGATCGACCCTTGCTATTGCTACGCTTCTATAAACGATTCGTACACTTGCGAGGTTTTTAATTTGTGTCTAGTTTAGATCATCTAGATAGCACAACAGGTACCCATCAAATTTTTGAAGAAAAATAGGAAATCCTTATGAAATTCGTCATTAGAACGTAATTCGGTACCCACTTCCACAATGGAAGAGGTTCTATTACATCTTTGGCAGTGGGATGCAATATTATGGAAGAAGGAGTGTTACAGTCACCAGCTCTAAGTCATTTGATTTTGGCCCGTTGAGTCCACTTGACGTGATTGAGGTGTAAGATAGATTGAAATTCTTTTTTTACAATTACTCCTCATTTTCCTCTCATGGTCAGAAATGAGATCCGATTCTTCCAACTGATCAATAAGGGGAATAAAGGACAATTTTTTTGTAGCATAGCACGAGAATTGCGGAATCTCTCCTTGTGCCATATTTTACAACAATACTTTACTACATGCAGTTAAAGGAGAATTCTGCCAAGACCATGAGAACCAACCACCGATGAGAGGCAGTTAATAATAAGGTTAATGAATTTTTGGTCTTCTAACCAGAATTTCTCAAATTGAAATTTAAACGGTTTTGAGAAGTCGTAATTCGAGTGTAATCCGATGGGAACGTGATCAGAACACGGATTAGGGAAGTCATGAACAAAAGAGTTATGGATGAATGAAATCCAATCATTGGAAACCAGAAAACAGTCCAACTTAGCCATCGAAGGTAACAACCGCATGTTCAACCAGGTAAAGGCACTACCATTGATAGGTAAGTCAACAAGCTGGAGTGTGCGAATACAATTATTGTAATTATGAGAGTCTCGATGCTTAGACGAGTTCCCAAGTCTTTCATGAGAGAACTTGGTGACATTGAAGTCGCCGCAGAAATTCCATAAACCATGAATAAGACCATTAAAGGATAGGAATTCATCCCAGAATTCCTGGCAAAGATCAGGATTCGATGGTCCGTAGATCGAAACAAACGTTAGGTTACAATTAAATTCTAACCATTCAAGGTAGACAACCAGAAAGAATTTGAGGCCTTAGAATGAAATCATATTAAAGAGAGATCCTTTCAATCCTAAGAGAATGCCTCCACAAGAGTGGGAAGCACGAAGGGGGATCCACTGAGAAATAAAATTGCATAGAGTCGAGTTTGGCCTCTTGGATCGAAAATATATCACAATGAATAGAGGAAAGAAGATTGTAGATAGATTCTCTTTTTGGGTGCTACAAAGCCCACGAATATTCCAAGTGATGTTAATCATAATCACAGTAATCAACACCAGCTCAGTAAAATTCAAGCTTTCGAATGGATTAAAGGCAATCAGACTGAGAGGGTTCCAAAATGAAACGAATGCGTGTAGCTAGGTCTAACACTTCACTGTTAGAAAGTGAATCAAATTGAATTCGGTAAACTTAACCCAGCAGTAGATCAGGATTAACAACCTTGGGGATCGGTGGGATCTCAAGATTTCTAATCTGAGCAGCTAATGACGCTTTAGAAGTGGAAGAAAAGTATGCATCTTTCTTTGCACGAATACGAGTGCTAGTACGGATATGGGTCGATTTATAATTCTTTTTGGAGTACTTCCTTTTAGGGGTTGCGAAGAATTAGAATTAGGAATGGGAGAACAAAGTGAAGGGGAGTTGGACAGGTAGGAATTAATAATAGCAGAAGAAGAGGCATTGTAAGTAGTCAACCGGGGTAGGGTGGAATGAAGAGGAAGCCGAATAAACGGAGTAACATAAGGAGAAGCATCCCGAGGAAGAGTAGTAGAATCAGAGGAGTTGTACTTGATCAGGTGTGCAAAGATCATGGCTGAGGCACAACCAAGGCCAATCACAGGGATTTGACCATGATTGCTAGAATAAATAAAGGAACGATAAATGAAAAATAAAGAGTTATATGATGGAAACATAGACAAAGGATAGTAATAAAAAGCTACAACATATATAGAAACATTCTTGACAAAAGAAAAGAAAATTTTGAAACTTGGAAAGGAAAATTACCTTGCACTTGGAGGAAGGGAAGGAGAGATCATTCTCTTCTTCTGAAAGTAAATTGTCAGATTCAATCAAAGCAGTGGTAAGTTGTTTATCATCAGCATTAGCCTTGGATGAGATGAAATCGTGCTTGTGCATTGGGGGTGAATATTTCTGAACGGTCTTTATAAGCGAATCCCACTCTGAAGCAAAATGGGGGTTAACGCTCCATTCCAATCAGATGACCTCTTTGGATTGGGGGGGCTAGCAGCCCCATCAGAAGAGGATAACAAGCCCTTCTGAGAGGGTGAATGAATGACAGGAGTAGATGTAGGTAAACATGTCGACGGAGAAGTGGAGGGAACATTGGAGATAACAATCTGACCCGCAGTAGGGAGAGGTGATGATTTAGTTGCAGAGAGAGTAGGGTTAAACCAAACTAGATTCGGGTGCTTCATAGGGGATTAGAAGGTCCCGAGGGATGAGCATCGACCCTATTGCTTATAGGAAGGCTTCTTTTGCCTCGGTACCCTCCACGAGAAGAACTCTTATGATGAATGGGAAGCTTGCAGGATGAGGTTTAGTAGAAGCACCTTCAATGAAAGATTCAGTCACCAGAGGTGCGACGTTTTGAGTAAAAGAAGCGGTTGTAGTTGGGAGAGATGAAGAACCAGTGCTAGGAGAATCATGATAAGGCACCGAAATAGAAAATGACGATCCTCCAATTTTTAGGCTATAAGCATTAACTTTCCGAGAAAAGGGATTGCATACGAACTCAGCTTCAACATACAAGCAACTCGACGCTAGGAGGGAAGTGGATGAGGTGCACGTAAGGTCACCAATACATTTAGTCATGGCTGCAACAGGCCGAGGGGAATCACATAATGGCGGGAGACCTAATATGGTAACTTTGGTTGGATGCGACTGAAGTTCAGGAAGAGAAGAGCCAAAGAGCGCCCATTTGCAGATGAGAAGATTAATCGACCCAATAATAAATGATTTTTTGGAAACCAAATCAACCAAAATCTTAGAATAAGGGCACTTAATGACGATGTCGCCGTTGGAGCACGCATTGACTGCCCAAGTCCAATCCTTGACATTGCAAGTATTGCAGAAGAAACAATCTAGAGTAGTATTAGAAATGAAGCCACCAAAAAGGGAAATAGCTCCAAAACACTCTAAATTTTCAATCTTGGTGGACAATTCTAGTGACAGATCGCAACAAATAACCAAGAGAGGGGATGGAGATTTAGGAATGGGATTAGCCTTAAGCATATGCGAAGTAAGGGATGGAGGTTTAGGGGTGGGACTAACCTTAAGCAGATGCGAAGTAGGAGACATCGATAGGAGAAGAGAGGGGTCAGCAAGATTGACCCTTTTTGGATTTCGAAGCTTGGATGTCGACTAGTTTGGCACAAGTGTAGGAAAATCAAGAGCAGCTAGCACTTGGTCAGAGATAGGTGCTCCCATAGGTAGGCCGAGCAGATGTTGGAGGGAGAAATACCTATTCCTAGAGTGGTCGTTTTTATAGCAAAAAAGGCAGTTTATTTTGTTGGAACTGAAGAGTTTGAAGTGACCAATTTGGGGGTAGCGAAAGCAGTAAGGTTTAGTGTGAGAAATGGAGGAAGAAGATGAAAAGGCGAGAGGGGATGAAGAGAAAGATCGGGGAAAAGCGCTAAAAGAGGGCAGAGAAGTAATTGTAGCACCCCAAATCCCTATACCGGAAATTTGAGACATAATCCAGGAATCGAACTTCAAATAGTCACAATCACAGAAAAATGCAGGAAAATTAAAACTTTTATTCCATTTAATAGTTACAATTACAAGTGGTACAATGTCCAATGGAATTCTACAAGATTTACAAATTACAAATAACACTTGAATATTGTTACTTACATGCTTGGACTAACTCGAGCTCTGTTGTACCTGTGGATCGGCTCCCGATACCTACAAGGTGGGGAACATCAGTACATATACTAACGCAACACTGATAATAGCAGCGATCTCCAAACTGGCAACCACAAATCATAATTTATGCAAAAGAGAAAAAAGTCTAGTGAAAATAAGGGATTAATGGATTCGGGTTATAATGTTGTTGTATGCCATGATCTAAAAATTTAAATGCATCAGTCACATGCCTTATTCTAGTGCAAGAAAGACTTTAGAAAATGCACGCATCCCATACTACATATGCCCCAAATCTAGCCGTCTGTCTCCAATCTTAGGGTTTCGAACCCTCGCCATGCATCCTACTCTTGTACTTGTCATGTTCCTAATAGATTTACCGTGTCTGAGGAGGTTGCATTTTTTTGGTTCGCCCGTTACTGCAGTCACTCTAGTGGTGATCGCATTTGCCACATAGTGCTCGGCGCCCAGACCTCACTCAAAATGCCGTGATGAACTTATAGGTACAAACCCATGCACCCATGACATCAAGATCCACGAGATAGCAGCCCCATGGTCCGTTCGTGTCCATGCACATAAGAACATGATGGCCTTGAGGGTCAAACCCCCCTATCCGATAGGATTCTCTCTCCTGTTCTTCACCCCGGCTTTTCAGGAATTAACAGATCGAGATACGAGATTCGTGATCTCAATACCTGAGAACACAATCTGTATCCCTACGGCAGGATAAGTACAACACCTGACTATAGTTTGCTAGTACTAATGCAAAATTATAGGTATCTAACACAATACTGTTATCCAAACTCACTTTAATTATTAAGGTGATAAAGTTGTTCTCAAATTCCGCCTATCGACCCGTGACCCTGGCGACACATTCCCCTGCTCGCCACTTCCCCTATCTTGAATTTCTTCCATCTCGACGGTCCGCGTTCACCCTTCATGGGCATGAATTCGACGACACCAATTGGACGTCCAACGCCTAAGCGAAAGTTTCCAATCTTAGGGTCGATAGTTGTAGGGTATCACTCTACCCCAATGATTAACTCAAGTCACAAACGTCAACATCAGGAGTTTAACCACAATAAGACAAGTAACATCACCAATTATTCCCCAATAGTAAGACCGTTAACCCTTAATCACAAGAGGGAAAATTGTACTCTCCAACACTTGGTCAAAATTAGGATTTCCATACTAAGTTGATTCTGTTCCGAAATTAAAAGGGTCATAACTCTCCAAATATAACTCGGATTTGGGTGTTCTTTCCCATTATGGAAAGCTAAGAACCTAGCCTACAACTCCCTAGTTGACCACTGCATCAGATTCATCCATCTAGTTGCTCTAAAAAGCCTTACAATGATTAGCCTGTGTCCTCTCTGTACACTAGCTGCATCTTACCGATAGCATAAAAACCTACTCGCTCATCAGAAAGACACAAATCTGGATTGTATGGAAAGCTGGACATGTCTTCTAAAACTTCATAGTTGATCACAAATCCAAATGATTTTATTTGAATACTGTAAAACAATCATCTTTCTCAGGTGTACAGAACCATATATGAAGTGCTTAAACAAACAGAGCCTATAGCTCACAAACTGGTTTCTGTTCCATCTTATAAAAATCATAACTATTACTATACTTGCAGGAATTCCTTGATACAAGGCTTGTTGGAAAGCTTAGAATGTCTACTATAACTTTCAAGTTATACATTTCCTCAAATTTTGCTCATACAGAGCCATAGAGTTGCATTCTCATCAGTGTGTCAATTATGACTAAGTTTTGCATAGTACATACTTAAAATTTCACAATAAATCACACATATCACCAATGATTGTCAAACTTGTATTTTCAAAAACTAGACATCATTATGCACATCATACATAAAAGGTCTCATCATTATTCCAAGTATTCAATGAGTTCTACTCATTTCAATCCTGTACAAAAGTTCCTCTGTCTGTCAGTCTCTGTCATGAATACTCTTGCTTAAACAATTTTGAACGTGTATCAAATTTCATCAAAATAATTTCAATATTTTTCTGTAGGATCTAGATTCACACAGGATACTACGGTAAAAATTTCAGAAATAAATCATGCATCCATAAATTCTAAAAATTCCTTTAATTCCAAGTTTGGTAAAAGACAGAACCAGTCTCTGCCTTACGACCTAGAGATGACGACGAAAATGAAAACGAAGAAAATAACGAAGCAAGAATAAGAATAACAGGAACAGATCCCGGCACGAGCACAAACGAACAACGAACCACGAACCAATAACGAACACTCACGATCACACGAACACAATACTCACGAACCACGAACACAATCTCAAATCAACACGCACACACACCCAAGGGAGAGGGAGAGGAGTCGAGTGCACGAGGGGGGTGCAGTCGCTGGCCTCGGGGTGCTGCGTCGGAGAAGAGTAAGAGGAGGAGGAACTCTGGGCTGTCGCTGCATCTGTGCTTTGGTCGATGCAGGGAGGGCACACAGGGAGACGGGGGCTACGTCGCTGTGGCTGTTGCTGTTGAGGAGAGAGAGAGGGACGCAACACTATTGCTGCAAGCTGCCGTCTGAGGTGGCATCGAGAGCGAGGGCTGGCGCTGCTCGCTGGCGTCGGGGAGGTGCTACCGAGGTTGCGACGGCGGAGTGACGGTCGGGAGGAGTCACAGGATGAGAGGGGCTGACGAGGAGGGGGAGAGGATCGGGAGAGATGGGTTGAAGAGAAGGCGGCTGAGTAGGTGAGGAGATGGTGAACAGGGGAAAGTATATGAGTATATATATAAGGTAGAGTAGATATTAGGGTTAGGTTTTAGGTGTATGCTGGTATACACATGGGTAACGGGTGGGTAACGGGTAGGGGTTTACAAACGGGTATGGGTGTACAACGGATTAGGGTTGGTAGGGGTTGTAAAAATAGGATCCAATAGGTATGAATCTGATTTTTAAAAAAATGGGTTTAAAATAGATCCAACAAATGAAGTGGGAACAAAAATGAACAAAAAAATAATAATAAAATAAAATAGGACATGAACAATAATAGAATAGGCTCAAAATAATAGTTCGATCAACAGAGAGGAAACCATAGGAGACAATAAAATCAAGAAACTCAAGTAAGATGACAACAACTCAAATAAATGGATAAATAGAAAATAAAGATCCAATACATGGTCCAAAAGAGATACAAGCTGAATAAATACACAAAAAGAAGAATAAACCCAAAAATACATAAAATGGAAAACAGGTTACACGAAGGGTGAAGTTCGTCAGAGGTTGCTTGAGGAAGCCCACCAGTCATCGTATTCTATTCATCCTGGTGTTACTAAGATGTATCGTGATTTGAAGCTTCATTTCTGGTGGCATGGTATGAAGAGGGTTGTGGCTCGGTTTATGGGTCAGTGTTTGATCTGCGAGCAGGTTAAGGCAGAGCATCAGAGGACCGCCGGACTTCTTCAACCGCTTCCCATTCCGGAGTGGAAGTGGGAACACATCACTATAGATTTTGTGACTGTTTTGCCGATGAGTCCTAAGGGTTACAATGTCATTTGGATGATTGTCGACCGACTGACGAAGAGTGCTCACTTCATTTCCTTCCGAGTCGGACAATCTGCTGAGAGCCTAGCTGATAAGTACATGCAAGAGAACGTCAGACTTCATGGGGTTCTAGTCAGTATTGTATTCGACAGAGATACAAGATTCAGATCTCAGTTTTGGGAGAGTCTTCAGAGTAGTTTGGGGAGTAAATTGAAGTACAGTACAATTTTTCATGCCCAAACTGATAGACTGTCAGAGAGGACCATCCAGACTCTAGAGGACATGTTGAGGTCCTGTATGCTGCAGTTCGGTGGATCTTAGGAGGACCATTTGCATCTTGTAGAGTTCTCGTACAATAACAGCTTTCAGGCCAGCCTTAAAGCTGCACTATTTGAGGCACTTTACGGGCAGAAGTGCAGATCACCAGTGTGTTGGGATGACATTGGTGAGAGGAAGTTATTGGGTCCGGAGTTGATCACCAGGACAGTTGATGTGGTAACTCAGATCAGAAAGCACTTGCAGGCAGCTCAGGATAGGCAGCTGCGATGGGCTGATGTCCATCGGAGAGATTTGGAGTTTGAGATTGGTGATCATGTTTTCCTAAAGGTATAGCCTTGGTGAGGTGTCAATCGGTTTGGTGGGGGGGGCAAGCTCAGCCCTAGGTTTATTGGACCGTTCGGTATCGTCGAACAAGTTGGCAAGGTGGCCTATCGTCTTGCATTGTCGCTAGCCTTATCAGGAGTGCACGATGTTTTTCATGTCTCGCATCTCAGGAGATATATCCGGGATGAGAGCCACATGATCAACTATTCTGAGATGACCGTGCGGCTAGATTTGACTTGTGAGATCCTGCCTGTTTTGGATCGGCAGGAGAAAGTGCTTAAGAACAAGGTCATCAAGCTGGTTCGTGTTCCTTGGAATCCTCACTCGCCAGGTGAGTCGACTTGGGAGTTGGAGGAGGAGATTCAGTAGAAGTTTCCTCATCTGTTTGTGTAGCTTTTTGTTTTGTTCTTTCTTTTCTTTTCGGGGTTACCCTATGTACTTCTTGTTTGAATTTCAAGGACGAAATTCTTCTTGTTAGGTGGGTAGGATTTGTAACCTCAGTTTTTCATTTTATGTATTTTTGGATATATTTTTTTTTCTTTTTGAGTATTTTTTCATATTGTATCTCTTTTTGGACCGTGTATTGGATCTTCCTTTTCAATATATTCTTCTATTTGATTGTCGTCTTTTTATGTGATCTTCTTGATTCGATTGTCAGTCTATTATTTCATCTCGGTTTGATCGGGCCATTATTTTTTATCCTCATTATAACTTGTTCATGTTCTATTTTATTTATTTATGTTCCCATCTCATTATTTTGGATCACCCTATTTTTTATTTGGATTTGTTTATACCCAAAACCCTATTAAGTCTCTTTGATTAAACCCAATGATATCAACCCATTTTAATCTCTTATTGGATCCATTTATAATACCCTTTAACCCAATATCCAAATTACCCATTTTGTATTTCAACCCGTGTACCATCCTAACCCTAATATTATTTGTATATATACCCCATCATCTAACTTCCCTGTTCATCCCTATACTCCTAGCCGCCTTCTACCCTGCACCCCCGAAACCCTACCTCCTACGTTTCTAAACCCATCCCCCGTCACCCTGTGCTTTCCCGACCTCCTGCTCCCCTATCCCCTCGCGCCTCCCTGCTCGTGACCCCCCTGTCGCACCACCCTCGACGTCAGCAACAGTAGCCAGAGCCAACATTGCCTGCGTCCCTGTTCGCCCTCATCCCTGTGTTGCGCCACCCTAGCAGCCGATGACAGCCCCGCCTCTCTTCTCCTTCTCCCGACGCTGCAGTAGCATCGGCCAGTAACCAGACAGCGCTCCCACTGCTCTGTCTCCCTCCTGAAGCAACAGCAACCACGGTCGTGACTCCCTGTCGCGACCTCCCACAGCGCACAACCCTCCGCTGCCCTCTCTTGTGTGTGTGTGTTAGATCTCGTGTGGTCATGGCTTGTGTATTCGTTTGTTGGTTCGAGTTCGTGCGCTGGAATCCATTCTCGTTATTCTTGCTCTTTGCTTCGTTTCCGTCGTCGACTATAAGGTAAGTAACTTGTATTAATTTCTGTTGCAAATACAAGTACTAAATACCGCCTGTAGTGTAGTTGTGTTCTAGAGACAATTCTTGTGCAAAGCCCCTGTTATAACTTATCTCTATGTGTTAATTTGTCTGTAGTTGTCTCATTACACACACTACATAAAATTTAGACTTAGATCTAATTAATCCCTGTTGCATATATGTATGTTGGTTGTGATCCATTAGTTGATTGTGTGAATCTTGCATGCTTGACGTGTACTAGTAGTATATCCTGTTGTAGACTTGTAAAATATCTTATACCATGTTGCTTGGACATCTAGTATACCCTATTTCACGATTGTTATGATTCAGATGAGTTTCATTTGATCTAGTTGATTTTTTGCTAATTCTGTCCTTGTTGTTACTCCGTTTTTGTTCAACATTTTAGACCCTATTAAGGTCAGTATATGAAAATTATTTGTGAATATGAATTATAGAGAATTCTGTCTACTTTCCAGAATTTCTGACAGATCTTAGTTTCGTTTTGTAAGTTGCAATTTATTGCAGTTTTATTGCAGATGTGTTTAAAATTCCAGATTCAGTTTTATATGAATTATGTATGGTAGTTTATTTTTATACTGATGTTAAAGATAATATTTTGATCCAGTATTTTTCTGAGTTCAACTAGACTTGATTGGGAATAACTCCTAATTTTTGTAGATTTAATTGATGACTTTTAGAAACTATTCTATACTTGCAAACAACTACTATACTTGTAGAATTTTCATACTGTTAAGTAAAGAAACATAATTTTGACCTGATTCTATTTACTGTTTATAAAAACATTATGAATATGAATTGTAGCCTACTGTATTTATTTTATCACCCTTTTGACGGATCTGGATTTCGATTTATATTTTGTAATCTATTAGTGTTTTAATACTGCTGTGTTTATGATTTCATATTTACAAAATTGCTGCATCTTGCTATTTTCTTATTTTACTTGACTATTCTATCTATGTTGGAAAATTATGAAACTTTATTTTCTGATACTAGACATACTAAGAAATACCCCAGATTTTTCTTGGATTTAATCAGTCAGTTTTTATGCTGTTTTCCTGTTTATGAATACAAACTTCTGATTTTTGGTTGAACTTGTTTTCTGGATACAAATCTGTTTTGAGACTTATTTTTGTGAAATACCATATGACTTATATATATTTTCTGGATTCAGCCGGAAGTCTATTTTCCATATTTTCTGACAAATCTAGATTTGCATATTTGTGGCAACGGGAATCCCAGATTTAGTGCAGTACTGTCTTGCTGTCCTGAACTAGAATTTTCGTTGTCCTACCCTTTTATGAGTTGTCTTTCACCTGTACATGTTTATCTTTCAACCTGAACCTGTTACTTGTTTATGCCATGTTAATCTTGCTTTGTTTTGTGACACATATATGCCTGCTTGATAATAATAACAAATAATCAAGCCGAGGTTAGAGGAAAGATCTAATAATAAAAAATGTGTACTTGGAAGGGGGTCCGTGTTTCCCACCTGATTATCTGTTACCTATTACCTGTTATATGATTATGCATTATCCTGATTATCTGTTTACCTGATTCTTGACTACATACTTCCTCATGAGAAGGTGTACTCAAAAGGGAGCCCGTGTTTCCCACCTGCTACCCAACTACATATGTAACACCCCGAATTTCAATTAAAACCGAATTCGAAGTTCCACAGGATCTTTACACTTCTCTTCGTACAATTTTACAAGAAAATAAAAACTTTTATTACATCAGAGTTACATTTAAATAGCGAAAGCAAAGTTACAACAATTACATGAATGAAATAACACAACACTTGAATAATTCTTTAAGCATCAATTCCTCCTTAGTCTTTTTCATGCACTTTATCCTGCATAGAAACTGTGGGCACGTCAGTTCATTCAACTAATGCAAGGATATAATACATCAATTTCCTCTTACTTAGAAAGCGCACATTTTTCACAAACAAAACTACGGGGATTATCCTATTGATGTCGTGTTGTGCTATTCACTTAGTCCTTAATGCAGTTATTTATATTACATGACACTAATGCACACTTGTTCGGATTCTATGCATCCCATACTACATAGGTCCGAGGGCAAGCCCTTAATCGTTCTTCATCTTGTAAGGTTCAATCCCTTGCCATGACTTAAACTACTACGGTAACTACGGTAAGTATCCTAGGTATTCTATGAGTTACGAGCCCACGTCCAGGCATCCTGGAGAGAACCCCACGCACTGATACATGAATCATCATGCAGGCATCCTGTGGTCAATTTACCTCTGCCATGGACCATGGCACCACCCGTAGTCACCAAATACCTCACAAACGTCGCCACCGGGATGGTACTCTGGATTAGTATCCACGCCCTAATCCTGACGCATCATAAGGACATCCTGCGAATACTCTCACGCTGTCAATCCAATGGCCCTCATATTCATATTTTTCTCTTACTTTCATCACATCTTCACTATGTATCTAGTCCTTAAATTATTGGAATCATGAATAAAATCAATCCCTTAGAGTTAGCACTTCCTTTATACCGGTCTTACACATTAATTCAACAACATGACTCAAACTTGGTCTTTTCATTTCAAATCTTATCTCAAAGAATTCATTCAACGCCGGTATGAGGCTTAGCTACACTCTAATTCTTTAATCTCATTTCATGTTCACAGATTTGAGTATTCATACTCATAAAATCTTTCTCGTAAATCAACATGATTTCTATTTCATTCTTATGTACAATTTCATGTATATCACTACAATTCGTTTATTCACTTGTCAACATTCATACATACACTTCACAAAATTTCTTTACATTCATAGTGTCATCCTTCCACTTATTAGGCCAAAATTACATTTATCTTACTTAAATTTTTCATGTCACAATTTTCATTTTAAAAGTAACTCTACTCAGCAAGTATTTATTTAATTAATCAATATTATATTCTAAGAAATTGTATCAAGTTTCTTTTTCTCAAATAGCCTTTAGTTCTCATTATAATAGGTCAAAATGAAAGAAACAATTTCATGAAATCTACGAATTTTTAGAATAAATCTAACATTTTTTTTCCTCAATTTTTAGAACACTTGAAATTTTTTTATTTTTTATTTTTTTTTGAAATATTTCATCAGCCGAAAACCGTGATAGTCGACTGTTGAGATAGGCAAGTCGACTGTTTTGCAAGGATTTAAAACTCGAAAACCAATAGTCAGGACCTTGATAGTCGACTGTTAAAACATAGCCGATCGACTGTTCTGCAACTAAAATCCGAAGTTTATTACCTGACAGTCGACTGTCGACTCAAGTTCGGTCGACTGTTGATTGCACCAGGTTGCATTTTAAAGTAGATCATGAATATATTTTCGACATTAAAATTCATCAATTTAGCACTACCATTATCACTAAAGATTGTTTTCTTACTTTCTTTTATTTCTACAAATATTTCTAGGACAAAATTCTCTTTTATTATACTAGTGTTCCCTTAATTTAGACAATACAACTTCAATGGTTCACTTAATCAACTAATCATTACATAAGCACAATTTTCTCAATTTATCATGGTTCAAACATATGTTTCATGGCAATATGATCAATTATAGCAAGGAAATCACAATAGTATCAACTAGCAAGTCAATTCATCAAACATTTATTTTATCTATAAATTTTCTCTATATACACAAACATGGGCCAATCTACTTAGTTTTTCTTAGCAATTTTCTCAACCAAACCCTAGCATGATATATAGTTAGAAGTTTGAGAAATTCACCCACTTTTAAGGAGAAAAACAATTAAGAACTCCTAAAATCTTCTAGAATAAACGATTGGATCATTCTCCTCCTAGCTTGTGCCACCAATTTGACTTCTATTCCTAGCTTGAGTGGAACCCGAGCTCCTTTTCTTGCTCCTATGGTGTAGGCCGGCCACCTCTTGAAGGACACACACACAAATAAATCCCTCAATCTTTTACTCACCAAAACTCTTAATCTTTTCTCACTCTAATCTTTTCTTTCTTAATCAATTCTTCTAGTATACTAAATGCAAAGAACTAGGGGGTATTTATACATTTTTTTGAGTGAGAATAGATGGCTAGGATTTAATCAAATGGTTAGGGATCAAAGGCTAGGATGAGTTAGGGAGTTGTAGCAGCTACCCATGACTGAGAAAACTACCTCTCCACTAACTCCATCTCTCCCTCTCTCTTTGTCCACCATCCGGCCACCCCCTTATGGGCTCCAACACGTGCTAGTGCAATGCACGTGTTAACAAAACACCCCCCTAGTTACTAGCTTGTACATGATTAGTTAATTTGTTGTCTACAAATTTAGTCGGCACTACAAGTCATGTTAATTAAAGAGGATTTAATTAATGGACTCACACTAATGGGCTAAAAGTCCATAGGTTTCTAAATAAATAAATTAATTAATTAGGGTGGGCTAGAATGAGACAAATAGGCATAGAGTTTAAATAGGCTTTCTAAATAAGAAAGACGATAATTAAAACATTTTTTCATGAAGAATAATTTTTAGAGAAAAATGTACTATAAATTTGCACGTGCACAACACGTGAAATCAAACAACTCTTATTTAATTATAGCTAAAAATTTAGGATGTTACAACATCCTTCCATATAAGAGGGTGTACTTGGAGGGGACGTAGTCCTACCTAATGCATGATTACCTGTTACAAGATACATGTACCTGTTTACCTGATACCTGAGTACACGACTGTAACTCCCTGTTCCAGTTGTACGTATTTTATTACGTGAATTTTTGTATTTTAATTTTCAGATCAGTTTTATTTTTTTCTCTTTGGACTCTTTATCTAAAGCCAGAATATTTTTCTGATCAATTCTATAATTTTGTGATTTTTCGACCGGAGTTTAAATACAAATTTTAAATCCTGATTAATCCTAATCCTAATTCTTAATCCAACAGCTAATCTAACTCTCCTACACATTATTTTCTTTCTCCTTATGCTTCTTTTTCTCCCTCCCTACTTTTCCACTTCTGCATACGCCAATCTCTCCCTCCCATTTTTCTCCTACAGCCTAACTCCTACTCCTGACTGCTCCTCCTTATTCTTATTTTCTAACCTAATCCCCACTAACCCCTCTCATTTTCCATACCTAACACTACACTATCTATATAATATACACATGCATACACACTTTCATGCACATGCATGCATGCTGTGTCTCTCCCTTTCTCTCTATACACACACACACACATATCACACCTCACCCTCATCTCTACGTCTCATTCTTCACTTCTCCTTCTCTTCCTCTGCCTTCTTCACACCCGAGAGCTCAAGCAACACCCGAGCTTCACTTTACCCTCCACCTTCGAGCCGACGACTCAATTTCTATGGCCTCGTGAACCCCGAAAAATAACCCGATGCCGCGCCATCTCTTCGTTATTATTGTCGTTCATCACTGTCGCTCATCGTTGCTACCATTGCTCGCTCGCTGCCGTCTTGTCGCCATTGTACCGCCGTCCGTTGCCGACGTCCCTTCTTCTTTCCGTGGTTAACACCACCACCGTAATCGTCACGTTATAAGGCAAGTACTTTGTATACTCTTTTTGTTCTCGTACAAGCATTTTTATTGGACTCGTGACAAATAGTCTAGTTATTATCATGTTTTATTATCAAATTCTATTCTAGTCACTTGTTCCATGCTATATCAACTCAAGAGTGAACCATTAACACATTTCGAATCGTGTTATCGAATATCGAATATTCAACCTTACTGTCTTTAAATTTCTTGACCTTGCACTAAGAATTAGACCATGTTCTCAATACTGGATTGAATATTTTATATATGGAAATTGTACCCATCGAGTCTCGAATCCAGAACATCTTACGGTTTCTCATTCGGATATATAGATTGTGAGATATCACGATTTTAGTACTGGCATATCGTGAATTTCTAAACTTGCACGGGATTACTAACCGGTCTCTTGTACTGAGAATTCGACAATGTTCCCGACACTGGATAGAAAAACTTTCTACATGAAAATCGTAGTCCTTTGAGTCTAGATATCCGGAACACCCTACAGTTTCTCAATCCGATGTATAGATTGTGAGATATCAAGATTCTAGTATTGTGACTCTGAATTTTCAGAATACGCGCGAAACATTGAAACCAGCGAAGAATGAATTTACACGCATAGCTACTATCTTTAGAATGTATCGTGTGAATATGCATTGGAACTGAAAGAGAGTCTACTATCTAGAATCTCTGACGGAATCGGATTTGCTTTTCTGTAACAACGGGAAAGTGAATTTGAATGCAGATATGTCAAGTTGTCTAAAAATTCATCTCTACGTTTTTGCATATAAACCCGCTATTTTTCATATTTAATGAACTAAGTGTATTATTGTTCTTGTAATAATAACTGGCATAGATATAATAGGTTGATAAAATGCATTTTATACCACTTGATAATTTATAATAACTACTCTCGATACATATACCCGTTTCATCTCATACCATGATTACTGCCCTTGATATTTTTCTTGATTAAACTGTCTTGATTATACCATTCCACTAGTCGTACCAAATGCATGTTCATAATTAATTATAAAAGAATAACAAGCCGAGGTTATAAGGGTACGACTTAATAGTGGACAATATAGGGGAGTATACTCGGAAGGGGGCCCGTGTTTCCCGAAATAGTGATTCTTGATTCTTGATTCTTGATTCTTGATTATACAATTCTTGATTACATAATTCTCGATTACATGATTTATGATTACATGTCTTGATACTATCACTGGAAGACCCGAGTACATAATCCTATAGAATTCACTACTTAAGTCTAAACGTCACATGATTGATATGCACCGAACTTGTGGTATGGGACACAGGATTGCGTGCATTAGATAAGTTAATAAAACAGATAAATCCAAGATTTCCACTAAGCATGATTCTTGATCACATGATTCTCGATTACATGATTCTTGATTACATGACTCTTCATTATATGACTCTTGATTCTTGATTACATGGTTCTTGATTACATTACTCTTGATTACATGACTCTCGATCCTTGATTACATGATTATCGATTAACTGAGCCTAGGTTATCAATTGATTATACCTTGAAGTCTTGAATACACTAGTTATAGTTATTACTTACATGATCATATTGTCCCAGTTCCTTACTTCCATATTGTATTTGTACTTCTACTTCTTATTTCTTCCATATTATATCTTGTTATATTATCCCTTTTACTGCTTGTTGCTACTTGCTGCCCGAAACTTGCTCTAACGGGTACTTTTTCTATTTTTCTTTGAGTTAATAATTATACAGGTACTGATGGATCCGCGGAACAGACTTTCTAGATGATCGTTGCTGTTTTATTACTACTTCATGTTGTTTTTCTTTCAGTCGCTATTTTATATAGTTGTTATAGCGAACTGCTTATCGTACTGTTTTAATTATGGCACCTTTTATTCCCGGGCAACTTGATCCGATGTTGATGTATTATCTGGATGATGGTTATTTTATTTTCAGCTCATGTGATCCTTATATTTGCCTGCGTAAATGTGTTATAAATATCTTGTTGAGCTTATAATTGTACAGCTTATGGATGATGTATATCATTCACTGGACCTCAGTTGCGTGCCTGTATGTTCGTATAGTAGGAAGCGGGGCATGACAACGATCCTATAGAATCCACTACGAAATCTAAATGCAAACTTGTTTGAATGTAGCAACCATGTGGTAAATGGATGGGATGCATAAAGTGCTATCTAGATAGAAATAAATATAAAAACTGACATGACATAACATGACACCTGTTACATACTTACCTGTGCATGCTACCTGCTACCTGTTACCTGTTTACCTGTTTACCTGCTTGCATGATACTTGACATCTGTTATGTATTACCTGTACCTGTTAGCACACCATGTTACTTGACTCTGTTTTTCGATTCATGTTAGACATCCTGTTTTGCTGTCATATATCTTCCATGCTATGTTTTCTTCCATTGTCATTCTATACTTGTTTATCTTTTCTTGTACTTGTGCCTGCACAACAAGCGGCCCGTAACTTGCATTGACGGACATTTTGTTTTCTTTTTTCATTTTCCTGCAATTTATTAAATTGCAGATCATGGAGATCAGCTGCCCGATGGAGTAGATGATCTGAGATTTTAGATGCTGGAGTTTTTGCTATTATTATTTCCTGTTGCTTATTTTGAATAAATATAATCTGCCACATGGATTATTTGTATCTGGCAATGTGACCCAGAATTTTTGTCTTGTTCCAGATTTGGTTTATTTGAGATTATTAAGTTTTGTTTCAAGTAAATTCCTGTTGGTATATTGATTTATTTATGCATGCGTGGTTGACTTCTCCTTGCTTATTACTCTGTTATTCGTGTGAAATGTTGTAAAGATCCTGACAGCTTATGGATGATGAAAATCATTCGCTGGACTTAGTCATGTATCTGTATTCCATATCTCCTTTTTGAGAAGCGGGGCGTGATATAACTCCTCTTGTCTCTATAATTGCTTCAGAAAGTGTATTTTCTACAAGTGGTAGGGTTCTAACCGATTACAGGAATCGCTTGAAGCTCCAATCGTTGGAGATGCTCGACTGCACGGAAGACTGGATGAAGGCCGAAGATAGGACTCAAGGAAAAGGGTTCGACACGTCTACAATTGGAGGCAACTCGTCGGAAGAACAACAATAGCAACCAACATGAAGAATTGAAGATCAACAACAACAATAACAAATTGAAGACCAACAAATTCAAGAAAATTGTAAATGTATTAAAAATTGTATAAAATCTTTGTTTGTTATAAAAAATTAGGATAATTGAAGGAAATTGAAATTTTATCAAAGAAATTTGTTATTGTATAAAACAAATTTGTAGAAAATCTTTGTTTCTTATTAAAAATTGGAAAACTTGTATAAGTTGAAATCATATTAATAATATATACATTTTTTTAGCAATTTCGCTCTTTGATTATTATTATTATTATTGCATTTTTTATTATTATTAAAATTATATTTTTTTAAGTTAAAAAAAATTAGACGGGCCAACCCGCGACCCAACCCGACCCGACCCGGGATGGACCCGAAGGAGTTCGCGGGTTGGGCGGGTCGAGTTTTTGCAATTCTGACCAGACCCGGCTCGGCCTGGTTGCCACTCAGACCCGACCCGAACCTGCCCTAGTTGGTTCCAACCCGGACGGGTTCGACCCGACTCGGCCCGATCGACCCGTTTGCCAACCCTATTATAGACCATCATGAGTGTTTTAAAACTCTCAATATGGTCCACTGGGTCTGATTCTCCATCGTAGGATTCAAATTAAGGAGCTTTGAAGTTCTTCGAAATGGGTGCATCAAGGATGGATTTACTAAAAGAAGGTTAGTTGGGGCGTAGGCCCAGCTGGAGCGGTTCTCGTCATTCTCATCTGTTCCCGGTGATTTTCTACTTCTCAGATGCATCGAAGGACTTGGTCGTCATTCCCCTTGGATCTAGTTGAGTCGCCGGATTATTCTTCTCTGGAGGGTCGACCCTTATCTTGACTACCTTGGATGACTCAGAGTATGTTAAGCTTGAAGTTTTCCAGTTCGGCCATAGTGACGGGGGCCTCTTTCTCTTTGTTTTCTCTCAAGATACTTTCGAATCTCATGAGTCAGGCTTCTTTCTGCAGTGCGCCCCTATGAGAGGAGGAGTGTCTTAATCTCGGTATTCGGGGAGAGTTACTTCTCTGGTTCACATGACATTCTGAGCGGAATACCTTGCCTTGTGAACTCTTCTTGTTCAAACGAATCCTTAGATCGGTCCCCTATTGTCTGGCATGATGATTTGACGGAGATATCTTGGCCTCCAAAGACATTACGAAGGCATTGAGTCGCTGGAAGCATTTTAGACTGAGATATGGTGTTGTAGATGGCATTGTTCATATCATGGTTCATGACGGCTTTGTCGGGAGCCCCCTGGTGTCTCTCTGTTGATGAGAGCTTGATTAAGCTGCTGGAGCGGATCTAGCTGTTGAGGAGGAATTGGGTCCTCCACGTGAGGTGCCTGTTGATGAAGATAATTGGTGCAACGGCTTGAGGCTGGCGCTCCCCCTCTTAGTCTTGGTGGCATGACGGTAAATATGATCAGTGTAGTTTTCTACAGACGGCTCCAATCTGTTGCTTCTTATTTGGTGTGGGAGCAAACAGATAGTGAGTTTATATTTGATAGAAACTACTAATGATCTGACCTTTGTTCATTGATGTGAAAAGTGGTTAGAACTCCCGAAAGTGGATCTGGATCGTTGATTGAACATCGTGATCTAAATTCGACAGTTGCTGACGCGGCCGATGGATCTGTAAAAAGCCTGAAACACTGGAGGTGGCCCCGACGACAGACTCTACGATGCTCAAGTTAGAAAAAGAAAGAGAAAGAGAGTTTGAAGGTATTTATAAGCCTGAGAAACAGTTTAGGAGATTGAGATGAATCTGTTAGATTGATACAAATTCCTTATCTCCTGTTGTTTCTCCCTTTTAAGATATAAGACTTTCTTGTCTGGGGATAAGAGATTTGACTTACAGCCCTCATGGGCTGGGTGTCTCTCATAGTGAGCATAATCTGTCACTTTAAATGAAATTGAAAGAGGCTCATATCTTGTTAGATGAACCTGAAAAAGGTCTAGACCTGTTATGTAGAAGCTTTGAGATCTGCGCAGAAATCGTACGACTTTGATTTGCTGCGATTTTTACCATTATCGGTTGCAATACCAGATTGCAGGAGTAGAGATGGCAATTAGGTCGGGCTGACCCGTGACCCGCACACTACAACCCGGCCCGCTCAGTAACGGTTTGGGTCCGGGACGAACCCGCGAGCCTAAGCGGGTCGACCCGGGTTGTCAAAACTAAACTTCAAACCCGCTCAACCCAGCTCGTTCAACCCGGTGAACAATGTCAACCCGCCCACCAACCCGTAGGTTGACTCGCGGGTTTTGAACCATTTGACCCGTACAGGCCAAACGTTCGACCCGTGTGAGTCGACCGTTCGACCCTCGGGTCCAACAGACGAAATCAGAGGCCAACGTTTGTTTTAGCCGTTTTTCGGTTTTTTTTGTTGTTTTTCCCCCTATAAATACCCCTTAAACCACTCTAAAATTTTCATACCTTATTTTCTTACTCTCTCTACTACTACTACTCAATTGAATCTCAAATCTTCGGATTTTTTTCAATAAAGAAGGCTAAGAAGCTAGCAACATAGAAGCGACAAAAATTCCGATCGTATCGAATTCAACTTTCAACTACGTCTACTTCAAGTCAACAACTCCTCCAAGGCTCTAACAAAGAAGCTCTCTTTCTTTCTATATACGTGTCCAGACTTCTACTTCTACTTTTATTTTCACTCTTATTCTATATACGGTATCAAAATTTCACAACCCTTTTATTGTCTTGATATTTTTTGTAGTTAAATTTTTTTGTATCATATTTGTTTGTTGCGTTTTTGATCTTCTCTCTCACAACCCTCTTATTGTTTTCTAGAATTTTTTACAAAAACATATCTTGCCTAGATTGAATTTAATTTTTTCATATACAGTACTATATCAACATGTCTAGATCACGAGGTAGTGGTCGTAGCCGAAGTGGACAAGACTCCACCGGCACTTCTCGTAGGCCTCCTATTGTCCCACAAATTAAGCCCGCCGAAGAGTACTCTATAACCGGACACATTGGTACACACGATGTGTTTCCACAAGACATAGAAATAGAAGATGAAACACAAACACAACCAACCAAAACAAGACAACCGGGTAGTAGTACGAAAACTAGAGGGGAAATAAGTGATTGGGAAAAATTTTATGACTATATTCCGGACAAAAAAATTCGGGTATAAGTATAAAAATTTGTAAAACTTGTTCCAAGCCATACAAATGGAAGAAGGGTGAGGGGACATATACAATAAAACGACACATCCAAAATGTACACAATGAACTTCTTTTAGACCTACCCGGCCAACAAAAAAATTCACCCTAGGATCGGTGTATTTGATAGCCACTCTTATGATCCCGAACTTGTTCGTTGGAAAATGGTCTGACTGGTAATTAAGGAAGAGTTACCATTTTTCTATTCCAATAGTAGGGACTTGGAGTCTTTTAATCAAACCGCATTAAACCTGCATTTTAAAAGAATCCCTATGAATACTTTGAAGTCGGATTATTTTAAAATGTACACCGAAATGAATGTTTGATTGTTATTTTATGGAGTTTAACTTTTATAGTTTCTTTAACTTCCGATTGTTGGAAGGGTTGCAACAATATTCCAATGATGGGAATAACTTATCATTGGATCGACAGTGATTGGATTCTTCAAAAAATGTTCATATCACATGCCATGTTGCCCTATCTCCATAGTGGTATTGAAATTGCAAATCGTATTTTAGAAATTTGTGCTCTTTTTCATATTCGTGATAAAATTATGTGTATTAGTTTTGATAATGCATCTAATAACAATGCATCGATTAGTATATTACAAATCGCATTAAACACTCCATGTGACGATATTTTTTATATTAAATGTGCATGTTATATTTTAAATTTATATATTCAAGATGCATTAAAAATAGCCGACCCATATATAGTTAACATTAGAAATTATATACATTTTATTGCATTAAGTGGCACCATATTTCAAGAATGTAAAGAATGGTGTAAGCTTTAAAATGTACATTTTAGAAAATTTTCAAAGGATGTTAAACACCGATGGAACTCTAATTTTGATTTGTTACATGTTGTTACTCAATATAAAGCATGTATAAATGATTTTTGTATGGCAAAAAATATGAAAAATTTTCAAATGACTACCGGACCTTGGTATCATGCCGAATCTTTGTTAAAATTTTTTGAACCTTTTAAAACTGCAACTTCAAAATTTTCAAAATCTTATGAATCTACTTCTAGTTGCATTTTTATTTCAATACTTACCATGATGTAAACTTTCAAAGAAATGATCGATAACGTTTACATTGGTCATATGTTAAACCTGCATACACCAAAATTTTGAAGTATTTTACTCCTCCTCCTATGTTGTATTGTATTACTACTTTGATGGATTCTCGTATCAAATTAGAAGGTACGAAGAGTTTGATTGAAATATTTTTTACTTTACTTGAAGATGAATCTCCAATTGATTGCAACACATTTTTAGCCAACTTTGAATCGACATTAAATAACTTGTATGATTTTTATGATAGAAGTTTTGCATCTAGTAGTACAACTAGTTTAGTTAGTTTTTCTTCTGCTACTTCTAGAGGTAACGGTAAGAGTAAATAAGATGATGCCACATTTAATTTACTTTCACAAATTCAATCAAAAAACCTATGACTAATCAACCAAATGAATTATATTGGTATAATCAATAAGATTCTGAAAGTTTTACTTCTACACATGGTCTTTTACAATGGTGGAAAGACCATGAACATACTTATAATATTCTTAAATAAATGGATAAAGATCTACTAACTCCTCATGTCTCTACAGTTGCTTCAGAAAGTACATTTTCTACAAGTGACAGGGTTCTAACTGATTACAAGAATCGCTTGAAACCCCAATCGTTGGAGATGCTCGTCTGCACGGAAGACTGGATGAAGGTCAAAGATAGGACTCAAGGAAAAGGGTTCGACACGTCTACAAGTGGAAGCAACTCGCCGAAAGAAGAAGAACAACAACAATAGCAACCAATATGAATAATTGAAGACCAACAACAACAACAACAAATTAAAGAAAATTGTAAATATATAAAAAATTGTAAAAAATCTTTGTTTCTTATAAATAAGTTGTAAAATTGATGAAAATTGTAATTGTACTAGATTTGCCCATGGCCACGTGCCTACGGCACGTCTTCAAAACAATACAGCATATGAAATGTCTTGTAAACAGTAAATCAACAATTATGTAGCTGAAGTTTGAATAGTATGACAATAATTAGTTGTAAATAAAAGTCCATGTTTCCATTAGTCCATGTTTCCATTTAGTAAATAAGTAATTGATGATGAAAAAGGGGTGTTGAAAAAGGGGTATGAGCAACTTGCTCATTTCGTAAATAAGCAATTGATGATGTGGCATGCATGTGATTGGAAAGAGTAATTAAATATACATACATACATACATACATACATATATATATATATATATAGTAAGTCTATTAAAAGCTGGGAAGCTGGGCTCCTTATCGAGAGCTGGAGATCTCAGCCATCCGATCTAGAGTTTTTCAGATCGAATGGCTGAGATCAGATCCCGTTCTCCATATTGTTTTGTTGAGGGAAAATGGTCATTTTCCCCCTCTCCTTATCTTTTGGCATCTTGGCTCCCATCTCACTCCCGTTCTCTTTTCGATCGTAAGAAACCCTAGTCTCCTCTCCTTTTCTTACTCCCGCGCTCTCCTTTTTCGATGAAACCCTAATCGTCGGAGAGAAACCCCCATTCTCCTTCTACGATTTCTACTTTCTTGATCTCATTCACTCACTTCGACGAGAAACCCTAGCCCCCAAATCCGCTGGTCTCAGTGGTCTCTTTCTCTCTCTCTGCAATCGAAGACCCAAATCGCAATTAGGGTTGCGAGGCGCTCTCTCTCTCTCTTCGACGTCAAACCCAGTTTCCAATTAGGGTTCGATTCCTCATCGATTCGAATAGAAACCCTAAACTGATCTCTATCTCCAACTTGGGTAGAGGTCAAATTTCAACTTGGGTAGAGGTAAAGTTGATATCTTTATTAGAATTACCCCATTAATTTTATTTTTGGCAATGAGCTTGTTGTTGCTCTCATTTTTCCTGAAACTGGGCAAGTTTGGAAGTGTTCTGATGCATTTTTTTTCCTGAATCTGGGCTTAGATGACTGCTGATTTGATGCTCATGCTTTAATGTCAATATTTTTGCTATGGCAGTGATGAAATCACACTATCATGCTTCATTATGAGATTTCAATGAGGTGATATTACACTAATGCACCTAATTTGGTTATGACTGTGATGATATTACACTGTTATGCTTCATTCATAATTTAGGGATTGAAGATTTTCTGAATTTGGGCAATGATGAACTTAATTTGGGTCTCTTTTAGTTTTGCACTTTGTTTTGTCATGGTGCTTACACTTCTGCTGCTTCTTTGAATATGAGTTGTGTTTCTGAGGCTCTATCCTTCAATAGTCTTTCATTATGATCACTGAGATCACAGAGAAGTCATTATGGCTCTCTGAATATGAGATTGCTTTTGACATGGTATATTTCACTATTGGTGATGCATTCATTATGCTTCCTCAGACAATTTCCTAATCTTCATGAAATGTGATATTCAAAAAGTTCTGAGCCTAAATAGTGAAGAAATTAGTGTGATGCTGAGCCATACAGTTGCCTTTAGAATTGTGTTTCTTGCATCCTTGACAAAAGATTGTTCAAAGCATCTGCTTCCAATTTTTTCAGTTTCCACACCTAATTTTATTCCTGCTTTAAGCATTTTAGGTACTCTGGATATTTACATATCATTCTGTTACATATTATGTTACATATTATGTTGAATTTGAAGTCATTCTGTTACATATTATGTTTTCAAACAAAAATGACTTGTTCTTGACTAACTCTTTACTTCCATTTGTTTAGAGGAAAAAATGTAGAAGAAGAAAATTCCGAACACACAAATGATGATATAGATTGAGGTATGTTATCATGCATTTATTCATTTACTTACACCATGCAAGATTTATTTGTTAAAACATCACCACATGAACACTATTCATGACTTTGCAGGTAATGGTTGAATTGAAGATCAAAATATTGAAGTTACTAGTGAACTGTGTGGACATAAATCAGAAAAAGAGTGAAGTATTTCATACTTTGGCGTCTATTTATGAATTTGGTTAGAAGCTTTTGTGTGTGTGGGTGTAGGCAATGATGACAATCACTTTTTTAAAAATGTGTGTGACAGTGGGTTGTGATGACAATCACTTCATGAACATTGATACCTATTTAATCTTTGCTCTCTATTAATTATTCTCTCCGTGAATTTTGCTTAGTTGCTATTTCATCCAATGATAGTCCAAGTCACTAACCTAAAGTTCAACAATTTATTTTATTTGATATTTTTAACTCTATGGATATGAACATGGGTTCATACTTTGATTAATGCTGGTTGGCATGGTTAATGCTTCAACACTGACATGCGCCAATGCTTGATTATTGACTTACATTATTAACAGAGAGCATGGTTAATGCTGGTTGGCATGGTTATTTGTGTGATTATTTATGCAGCTGGACTAGTTGGCATGACATTAACATGCAGCCCATGCTTGAATTTTTGTGTAAATTGCTGCATTTTCTGCATTTTAAAACAAGTTTGTTTTGAGCCTATAAAAATTCAAATTTCTTTCCATGAATTAGTAGGTTCTAATGGTTGCAACAACACTGAGAAACTGGAAAGGTATCTTATCAAAAAAAATATTTATATGAACAGCAACATGTGAGCAGCAGTAGCAACATCCGAGCAGGAGTAGCAGCAACATCCGAGCAAGAGCAACAGCAGCATTTGAGTAGCAGCATGTCAGCAGCAGCATTTCCACTTCTAATTTTATTTTTGTATAGGAACAGCAATAGCATGTTCGTAGCAACAATGAGAGAAGTCAACAATGAGAGTGGTACAAGTTGTAGAAGTAGTAGTAGGAACAAGTAGAAGAAGACGAATATGAGCAGCATGTGAGAAGAAGATTGGATGTATTTTTTAGATTTTTTTTTGAAATTTCATGTGAGAACAAGTAGTAGCAGTAGTAGGAACAAGTAGAAGATAGCATGCGAGAACAAGTAGGATGCATTTTTTTTGAATGCGAGCAGTATTTGTATTTCTTTGATTGTTAGATTGGATGGTTTTTTGGCATATTTAAAAAAGTGAAACTATATATGTTGTTTGTAGATCTATATTGATTTGTACTACAGCAAAATTGATTATAGATCGAGTTTAAATGCTACGTGCACGAGGACCATATATGTTGTTTAGCTTGTTGGAGTTTATTTGTTGTTAAATTTTCTGTGCACGAGGACCATACATTAGATACTACTGCAGTATAAATTTTTCATGTTATTTCATTGATATTTGTCACCCACACAATTGGTCTACCCCTATGATACATATAGATCATAAGATAAAAATATATTTGCAGAGTGTGTTCAACCATAAAACTGTATATATTTTTACACTTTTTGGCAATTTGAAACTCTCTTACATCAGGTTGTATTACTATCTGAGCGCAAATAAATTGCATGCGGTCATGTTAACTAACTATATTTATGTTTCAGAGTTGTTCATAGTACCTTGTTATATCATAAACCATCTATTTGCTGAAAGTTAACTTACTCATATTCGGCACCTAATGAATCAGTATCAATGTTAATTCACATAGTTTCTAATTGAAATCTAGAGATTCGGAAACTAGACAATGCTTATATTTACCTGCTAACATGTTATTAAAAATTCGTGATGATATTCAAATTAATTTCCACAATATTAGCTACAGATAGTATCAACGTACTTCAAATTAATCTGCTGTTTATCTTTTTGAGTTAAGAGGTGACATAAATCACTATTTAGTTCAACTAATAAAATTTTAGTGAAACTACAGCCAAAGTTAGGTACAACTTATGAAGAGAAGATGAGAGTAGAAAAGAACAATATCAACAACAAACCAATACAAAGCAACATATGGAATATTTAACACAAGAATATATCAAACACATAATTCAAATACAACAATATAATCCTTTCATAAACTTCTGCTATTGCTGCTCACTGAAAATCATACTTTGCTGCTGCATTCTCTACAACTCTGCTGCTCCTACTTTTTCTTCTTTTCTTCTTCTTCTTCTTCTTCTTCTTCTTCTTCTTCTTTTGCTGCTCGCAAAAAAAACAAAGGGAATTAACTTTCGAATTTTGCATTGTTTTTGTATGAATTAAAACCTACTAATTCATGAAAAGATATTTGAAATGTTATAGGCTCAGAACACGCTTGTTTAAAGGAAGCAACATGACAAGTTCATCAAATGCATTTTTTTGACAAGCATCTGGCAGGAAAATCAGAAAATGCAGCAATTTACACAAAAATTCAAGCTTCAGTCACTAGGGCTGCATATTAATGTCATGCCAACTAGTCTAGCTGCATAAATAATCAAGCATTAACCATGCCAACCAGTTCAAATACCATTGCAATACCAATGATCGAGTTTAAATCTTTGCTCTCTGTTAGTATATACATATAGGGGAACTGTTCAGAAATAATCAAGGGACTCCATAGTATCAAGGTTTGTTAAGTGAGTGAATGTCTTTTTTACCCCCAGGCTCATAAGTGAGAGCGGGAGAAAGGAGTCACACGTGATCAAAATCAGGGGGCTTGTGTCGAGTGCGTGGATTGAGTGTGCAAAATGTTGTGCGCAACTGAAGAGCACCCTATTTATATAGGGGAATTCAGAATAAATATAGGGAAACTCTTCATAAATAAACAGAGAGTAGAATTAACAGAGAGCAAAGATTAAAGCGGTATCAATGTTCATTAAGTAATTGTCATCACTGCCTACTGTCACACACATTTGTAAAAAAATGATTGTCATCATTTCCTACACCCACACACACAAAAGCTTCTGACCAAATTCATAAATAGATGCCAAAGTATCAAATACTTCCCTCTACGATGATTTGTGTCCACACAGTTCACCAATAACTTCAATATTTGATCTTCAATTCAACCATTATCTGCAAAGTCATTAATCATGCTCATGTAGTGATGTTTGAACAAATGAATGCTGAGTGTAAGTAAATGAATAAATGCATGATAACATACCTCAATCTATATCATCATATGATAAGATACCTCAACCTAAATATTTCAAAGTCAAGTCACCCTGTAATAGTTATTATAAGCTATAACAACTTAAAATGAGCATACTTCACAACATTTTACTACAACAATTCATAGGCTACTAGGGAAGAATGGGACACAGATAATATATATGACTTATCAGAAATGCTTAGTCCCCCTCCCCGCGATCTTCCAAGTGAAAATAAAGGAAAATTTTAGAAACAATATGTTCATCTACTTGCTGCTGCTAACACATGCCAAATAATGTAGACTATGGTCATCTACTTGCAAACAAAAAAATGTAGACTATGTAGACTATGGTCATCTACATGCTATCACATACCAATATGTTCATCTACTTGCAAACCAAAGCTAAACTATCAAATGACAAAAAATAACCAGATAGTAGAATAATGAATTGAGTTGAAAACACCTGCAATCAGTGAAATGAATTCTAGGGACGTCGGCAATGAGGAATGAGTAAGCAAACTACAAGAGGATGACAATAGTTTAGCAAGTACAATAAAAATTTAATACTTCATGATATGTAAATATCCAGAGTACCTAAAATGCTTAAAGCAGGAATAAAATTAGGTGTGGAAACTGAAAAAATTGGAAGCAGATGCTTTGAACAATCTTTTGTCAAGGATGCAAGAAACACAATTCTAAAGGCAACTGTATGGCTCAGCATCACACTAATTTCTTCACTATTTAGGCTCAGAACTTTTTGAATATCACATTTCATGAAGATTAGGAAATTGTCTGAGGAAGCATAATGAATGCATCACCAATAGTGAAATATACCATGTCAAAAGCAATCTCATATTCAGAGAGCCATAATGACTTCTCAGTGATCTCAGTGATCATAATGAAAGACTATTGAAGGATAGAGCCTCAGAAACACAACTCATATTCAAAGAAGCAGCAGAAGTGTAATGCACCATGACAAAACAAAGTGCAAAACTAAAAGAGACCCCAATTAAGTTCATCATTGCCCAAATTCAGAAAATCTTCAATCCCTAAATTATGAATGAAGCATAACAGTGTAATATCATCACAGTCATAACCAAATTAGGTGCATTAGTGTAATATCACCACATTGAAATCTCATAATGAAGCATAATAGTGTGATTTCATCACTGCCATAGCAAAAATATTGACATCAAAGCATGAGCATCAAATCAGCAGTCATCTAAGCCTAGATTCAGGAAAAAAATGCATCAGAACACTTCCAAACTTGCCCAGTTTCAGGAAAAATGATAGCAACAACAAGCTCATTGCCAAAAATAAAATTAATGGGGTAATTCTAGTAAAGATATCAACTTTACCTCTACCCAAGTTGAAATTTGACCTCTACCCAAGTTAGAGATGGAGATCAGTTTAGGGTTTCTATTCGAATCGATGAGGAATCGAACCCTAATCGGAAACTGGGTTTGACGTCGAAGAGAGAGAGAGCGCCTCGCAACCCTAATTGCGATTTGGGTCTTCGATCGCAGAGAGAGAGAAAGAGACCACTGAGACCAGAGGATTTGGGGGCTAGGGTTTCTCGTCGAAGTGAGTGAATGAGATCAAGAAAGTAGAAATCGTAGAAGGAGAATGGGGGTTTCTCTCCGACGATTAGGGTTTCATCGAAAAAGGAAAGCGCGGGAGTAAGAAAAGGAGAGGAGACAAGGGTTTCTTACGATCGAAGAGAGAGCGGGAGTGAGATGGGAGCCAGGATGTCAAAAGATAAGGAGAGGGGGAAAATGACCATTTTACCCTCAACAAAACAAGATGGAGAACGGGATCTGATCTCAGCCATTCGATCTGAAAAACTCTAGATCGGATGGCTGAGATCTCCAACTCCTGATAAGGAGCCCAGCTTCCCAGCTCTTAATAGACTTACTCTATATATATATATATATATATATATATATATATATATATATATATATATATATATAGAGAGAGAGAGAGAGAGAGAGAGAGAGAGAGAGAGAGAAATTAAATAAATAAATGAGTTGTTTTGGGGGAGGGGAGGAATTTGAATTTGAGTTTTGGAGGAAAACTTTTGGGGAAAAATGTGTTTTGTCAGGTTAGATCTGAGACTTTGATTTTGGGGGGGATTGAAGGAGAGCCACTTGATAGCTTTCTTTGTGTTTTATTATATAGAAAGAAGAAAATTGTAATAAATCTTTGTTTCTTATAAAAAAATTGGAATTTTGTATTAGTTGAATTATATGAATAATATATTCTTTTTTATAGCAATTTCGCTCTAATTATTATTATTACATTTTATTATGATTATGATTATGATTATTATTATTTTACATTTTTTAAATAAAAAAAATAAAAAATGACGGGCCAACCCGCTGTCCGACCTGAATTGGACCAGAATGGGTTCATAGGTTGGTCGGATCGATATTTTGCTATTTCAACCCGGTCCAGCCCGGTTACCAAGCCGACCAGATCCGAACCCGTCCAAATTCGGTTCCAACCCGGACAGGTCCGACCTGACCCGGCTCGGTCGACCTATGCAATAGTAGTGAAACTACTAACCTGAAGGTGTTTTGTCGTCGGCATAAAATATCCCGGTTTCTAGAAAGAATGAGCTGGAGTTTGTTGGATCCGGTCACCGCATGTGAACACTAACGAATGCCATTGAAGCTTCATACAATGAGAAGCTTCTCAACCTTTTCCAAAGCGAAGAAAGCTCACGCGAGGAGCACGTGAGAGCTGGGCTTCCTTACCGCCCCTGCTCATACCTCGTCAAAATCAGATTCGTTGACAACAATAAAAAGTTTTAAACGAGCAATCTTGACCGTCCAATTCAAAAGAAGGCAACAAATGTCAACGAAGACCCAACGACCATCAGAGACGTGTCCATGCACATCTACACGAAAATTTTGCCCGTACTGCCCCACTTTTTAAAAATATTTGGTGCTCTGCCCCACATCCAAAAACAATAATCTGTCCCTGTTTAGAACACGTCAGCATAAACCGTTATCGAAAATAACGGCATAGATTATTTACGTGCCGTTGTTGAAAATAACGACATCTATATTTAAAAAAAAGTGTCATGCCGTTATTTGGAGTAACGGCATAGGTTATTTTGTTTTTCGACAGCTTGTAGTCTCCATTTAGAGAAAAAATTGTAAGTGTGAAAACCTTATAACAGATGTCGTTATTTCAAATAACGTCATTCTCAATACTGATGCCGTTATTTGGAATAACGACATCAATTATATATATATATATATATATATATATATATATATATATATATATATATATATAAAAGTAACTTATTATTCATCCTCTCTGACGAATAAGTTAAAATATATAAGTTACTTATATATATAAAACTGATGCTGTTATTCAAATAACGGCATCGGTTATAATTTTTTTTTTTTTAACTTATTATTCATTCTCTCTATTTCCGAACAACGGCAAGAGTTCATTTATATATGACTGATGCCGTTATCTCCAATAACAGTATCAGTCATTCGAATGCCGTTATTCAGGATAACATCATTATTTATAAGTTTTTTCACACTTAGAATTTTTTAAAGTTAGAAGATTCACACTTGTAAGAGAAATATAAAATAACGGCATGAAAAAAAATGTAAAATAAATGCCGTTATTGGAAATAACGGTACGTAAATAACCTATGCTGTTATTTCCAATAACGGTTTATACTGACATGTTCTAAACAGTGTCATATCGCTAATTGTTTTCGGAAATGGGACAAAGTGCCAAATATTTTTAAAAAGTGGGGCAGTACCGCAAAATTTTCCATCTACACTGGAGTTCACAGTAGAATATGACATGTAGATAATATATGGATTTAGTTGAAATTAAATGAAAATTCTCGATCGGGATTTTGATGACTACTTCAACCAATGCAAACATCATCATGTTATCAAACAATGTATTGCATTTTCAATCATTTCAGCCTCGTTCCTTTTTTGGTCAATACTGGATTTCAATTAACATGCAAGTTAGAAGACATTATTTTTTTTTTCTTTCTAATGACATTTTCTGTGCCACAGAAAAGATGCAGTCTTTTTAACTATTTATTTAAGTTTTCAATAACATTATCAAATAGTATAGTATAGTAAATTCTGATACACCATAGGCGATTGTGGCATGTAATGTTATGTAGCAATTAGCAAATGAGCTCCCCCTAATAGTTGGTCATTAGTTACTTCTTTGATAGGTCTTGTTTATTAGTAACTGGTTTGACCAATTTAACTAAAATCATAATTACCTCGAATTCATAATTTATTTGGTGCATACACTAAATACAGGACATTGTTTACAAGATAGAAGGAACTGATTATGTTGATTTAAATAGGATAAATTACGAAAACATTCTTGAAGATGCTCATGAACAATAAAAAACAATTGACAGTGTTAAAAAATGGTGGACGGTGTTAAAAAATTGTAAAAATCGATGCAAAATTATCAAAATATCATCATTTAAATACACCGGTATACCTTTCTCTCTCTTCTGACTCTCATTTTGTCTAAACACCTAAATTCGAAACCTCCAAATTTAAAACCCTGAATCCCAAACTTGAAAACCCTAAACCCCAAATTTGAAACCTTAAACTCCTAAATTCGAAACCCTAAACCCCTAAATTCTCTTGAAATCAAACCCACACTTTTGAATGTCGCTAGGAATTGTTATGATCCAAATTTAGTCCCACATCGGTTATATGGGGAACCAATGTTGGGTAGTTATAAACTTGGGCTCCCTCCCTTTAACAGCTAGCTTTTAAGGGTGAGTTCTCCTAGGTTCCTAACAATTGGTATCAGAGCCGACCCCATGCTTCTTAATTCGTTCTAGAGGCTGGATTAAAATTACTGGTAGACCCGGGTTGGGCCAGTGTTGCTAGAGTGAAAGCCGCCGAAAGTTGGAAAGGACTACCTAGAGGCTGGATTAAAATTACTGGTAGGTCCGGACCGGGAGGTCCGGACCGGGCCAATGTCGCTAGAGTGAATACCGCCGAGGGCGGCGGGTTACGGAAGCATGGTGGAATGTTATGGCTCCCTCCCTTTAACAGCTAGCTTTTAAGGATGAGTTCTCCTAGGTTCCTAACAGAATCGCATCCCTCCCCCTTAACCTCACATGTAAATGCTTAATCGTGCTTTCCCCACTGCCTTTCACTCCAGCCATTCGGTCCAGGTCAACTTCTACACAATTGGGTTCTGGTCTTTTAACACACACACACACTCTCTCTCTCTCTCTCTCTCATTTTGGGTCTCTTTTTATCCATTTGTTTAGGGGTTTGATATCTTGTTGATTTTTAAAATTTTTAAAAAACGGGCTTAGTTTTGATGACCATAGTATACTCCATTAATGTGGTGTAACTATTTTTATTGTAGTGGCATTGTCTCTATGCCTCCACCAACCATTTCTTTCTTAGTTTACATGATTTTGGTTTTGAAATTTTTATTTTATTTGTCTGTTTTGCATTGTGATAACATGATGATGTTTGCATTAGTTGTTTATTGTGATGGATACTTTGTCATGAATCCTAAATGCCACCATATGGGTGGAAAGGAAGCAATGATCGCTACATATTGCATGTGTTGACAACTTCGGAAGATTTGTAGAACAGATTATGAAAGTTAAACTATAATAAAAAACCGTTTGCTTTACTATAGGAAAGGAGATGGAGAATTGGGAGACAATCTGATATTGAAATATAATAGTACCACAAGAAAATGGATGTGGGAAGTTAAAAATACAGAACCAGAGGTTGGATACATGGACATATATATTGATACAGCTAATGGAGTGGATGTAACTCAACATTCCGTGGTTAAAGAGAATATGGTTCAGGTTTATTGTCCTCAAGTTGAAGAGTTAGAGGTAGAGGAAGTTGCAGAAGCTAACAAAGGTGGTCAAGAGGAAGAAAAAACTGATGTTGAAGTGTCTTGTGATAATCTGCTTGAATTAGAAGAAGATGATGTTCAGATATATTGTGGTCATACTTTAGAAGACAAATGTGTGGAAGAAGAATGGGATGACTGCATGTTCATTAAGAGCAAAGGAATTGTGCAGCTTACTAGATCTTGATTCTGATACAGAAGAGGAGGATAAACACAATAACAATGATACTAACTGTCCAGATGAAGCAAGCAGTGACAGTTATAGTACGTATATAGCTTTTAGAGATACAAATGAGGACCATCTTTCTTGTTCAGATGATGATGATGTCATGTCCTATGATTTAAGTCCAAGGAGGAGTGTTATAGAGGCAAACAGAAATATGGATGTGGATGGAGATATGCACTTTGAGGACGTAACATGGATGGATATCACTAGAGAAGCTCAACCAAAGGATGATGTTAAAGTGGAAGATGGTGACTCAGAGAATGAAAATTCAGAATAGTTGAAAAGTACATGTCATTCATCTGAAGAGGATGCAAATGAAGTGAATAAGTTTCCAGTATAGTACCCTACTGACATGCTATTTATCCTAAGATTTGCATTGTTGTTTGAAGATCCAAGGCGGTTTAGAGATACAATGAGAAATTGGTCTGCAGAAAATGGGAGGACATTTACTTATGTCAATAATGAATGGAATTACTTATGAGTTGGGAATCAGAGAGTTTCTCTCTCTAGAAAATCCTAGAGAGAGAAACTAACCCCCCTCAAAAAATCCAAACAAACCCTAGATCTGAAATTCTTGGGGGCGGCAACAGCTAGCCCTCTTCGCCACCGCCCCTACTTGAGTAACCCCCCCCCCCCCCCCCCCGTCGTCCCCCCCTACCCTTCCTCCCCTTCCTTGAAGTATCGCTCCCCTACCGAAACCTTCGAGTGTCGCCGACGCGACCAAGCCTATGGCCCCTGTCCACCCTCGAGCCAGATCCACCCTTGAGCCACGACGATGCCGATGCGGCGTCCACCCTGTGGGGAGCTTGTGCCGAAGCCACGTCCACCCTCGAGCCAGATCTGTTCTCCTCAGATCTGGGGGACGGCGAGAGGCCACGGCGACGCATCCAAGCCTTTGGCCCCCGTCCACCCTTGAGCCAGATCCACCCTTGAGCCACGCCGACGCCGATGCCACGTCCACCCTAGGGGGAGATCGCGCCGACACCACGTCCCTCGAGCCAGATCTGGGCGACGGCGAAGGACTCAACTCATTTGGCGGGCTTATAGCGCAAAACAAGGTCAGTTCACTTGGATCTTCAAGATTGCTGCAATCATGAAAAAGCTTGTTCTTATTGGTGGTGGGAGGTGTGGAGGGCTTAGTATGTTGTATTGCGCGATTGTGGAGCTTGGACCCGAAGATGGGGTCCCCTCCATGATGTGCGCTCACTTATCTCAACTTTCGGGGTGTCTAACAATGTCGCCGGTGCAGTCCTCACAAAGTCTACTATCATGCTATTGAGCTTCCTCCAACTTAGGTCACTGTCTCTTATAGCGTGTGTGTCTGTGTGGTGAGAAATCGCCTGAGAGAGCAAGAGCATGAGAGAGGTGAAGGTATCCTCTCCACGGCTCTCTTTTGGAGTAGGGTTTTTGGGTGGGGGGAGCGAGATAGCTGTTTGGTGAGAAATCGCTGGAGAAAGCACAAACGTGAGAGAGGTGAATGTATCCTCTGCACGGCTCTCTCTTTGGTAGTGGTTGTGGAGGCTATTGGCACGTTTGTAGAATGTGTGGAGGAGATTGTGGGATGCTGCATCCGGGCTGCTTCACCTAATGACCACAATCGACGGGATATCACCACCACTACGCCCTCATAATGGAAGCTGATGCCCAACGCCATCGCCCGTTGTGGCCAGAGGAGAAGGTGATACTTCAATCAGCTGGGTCTTGTATTGGTTTTCAAATTGAGAGAGAGAGAGTGAGAGAGTTGGTGAGTGAATTTGTTGCTCCTCACTACTCTATGTTGGTGTTGGTCTGTATTTGTGAGAAATCACTCGAGATAGCAAGAGTGTGAGAGAGGTGAAGATATCCTCTTCACGGCTCTCTCCTTGTCTACGGTTTTTTGTGAGGGAGTGATTATTGCAAGATTGTGGGAGGATAGGAGATGTAGACAAAGCTTGATGGTTGTCAAAACTCTACATGCGGAGCTTGGTCCCAAAGATGGGGTCCCCCCAGCGAGGAAAAGACAGGGCTAGGCGGGTGATAAAATCCTGTCAGACTCGTTTCAGGTGGGTTTGCATGTGTCGCGAAGACAGTGTACGAAGCTAAACTGACATACATACAATTTTGCTGAACCGAGCTTGTTTGTCGGTCCACCCTCCAGGTTTGTTGGAGGGATTTGTTGTTTTTACGGGTCATGTTGCTTCATGTATATTTTATTTTATGTCTGTAGTTTGTAATCTGGCCCAGTACTCTGAGTTTGTTTCGTTAATTTCTTATTAATGAAACGGGGTGGCCATATTCCACATTTTCCTTTAAAAAAAATAATAATAATAATGAATTGAAGAGGGTGAGAGCTAAGTGTCCAACTCTTGATTGTCCATGGTTGATACATGCATCATAGGATAAAGATGAGACTACATTCCAAATAAAGACATTTAAAAATGTGCATACATGCATCAGAAATTATATCAATTCAAAATACAACTCTACATGTTTGGGCAAAAATTATGTAGAGATATTCAGAATTAATCCTAAGATGAGTCGGAGTGCTTTCCAAGCTTTGGTAAAGAAAGATTATGGTTTCAATATATTTATTGATCAAGCACACAGAGCAAGAGGTGTAACATTGTCAATTATGCAATGGAATGAGCTTCAACAGTATGAATCTTTGTTAGAATGAGCTTCAACAGTAGGCCGATCATTTATTGGGTTGGATGGGTGTCACTTGACAGCTAGTGCTTTATAAAATTTGAGGGGTTACCATATAATTATTAATTAAGGAGATGGTGAAGGTGGAGGAAGGTGGTTCGATATTGTGAATGCGTGATAGAAAAGGAGACGTAGCTCAGTAGGTGACTTGGATTAAATTAGGGGTGAGATATGGACTGGAATTAAACTCTGTGTAACCAGATGGCAGGATTCAATATCTTGTCTTCAACAACCAAAACTTATTTTGATGACTGTTTGATAAATTAATACCTACACCGAGTTCAAATTAGAACATGCACATGTAGATAATATACGTATTGAGTTCAAAATAAATGATAAAAAAAAAATCTTGGGATTTTGATGACTACTTGATATTTAAAGCAAACGATGTATTGCATTTTCAATCATTTCAGCCGCGTTCCTTTTTTGGTCAATAATGGATTTCAATTAACATGCAAGGTAGAAGACATTATTTTTTCTAATGACATCATTTTTAACTATTTATTTAAGTCAAGTTTTCAATAACATTATCAAATAGTACAGTATGGTAAATTCGGATACACCATAGGCGATTGTGGCATGCAATATTATGCAGCAAATGAGCTCCTCCTAAGAGCATCCACAGTTGTCATTGTTTAAAAAATGCATAAATGCATAAATGCATATAGTATTTGATCATTTTGTTGCAGTCGTCGAATAGTATTTTTTAGCAATTTAATATTAAAAAAATTCAGATGCAACTTCATTTTGCGTCGCACGATTTTTTAGGATTTTTTTAAAATATTTTTATTAATTAAAAACGTTATTTAAGTTAAAAAAAAAGTGGGCCCAACGGAGGCAACTTCAAGTTGCGTCCAAGGAGCTCACTGCTTACATTTCGTTTATTAAATTCTCTTTTTTTTAAAAGACGTCGGACGCAATGTGAAGTTGCTTCTAACGGATTATAAAAATATTTTTTTCGTCGGATGCAACTTCAAGTTGCGTATCTTATATTATGCATTTTGCTATATCTTGTGCCATAAATAGCAAACGACTGCAGCTCTTCATTTGCTATAAAATGCATTTTATGCATAAATAGCACATGACTGTGGATGCTCTAATAGTTGGTCATTAGTTACTCCTTTGATAGGTCTTGTTTATTAGTAACTAGTTTGACCAATTTAACTCAAATCATAATTACCTCGAATTCATAATTTATTGGTGTACTAGATATGCCCGTGGGCACGTGCCTACTGTACGTCTTCGGAACGATACAGCATATGAAAGTCTTTTAAACAATAAAACAAAAATTATGTAGTTCAAGTTTGAATAGTAAAGCAATAATTAGTTGTAAATAAAAGTCCATGTTTCCATTAATATATGTTGATAAATAATTATAAATGGGGGTGTAAAATCAAACTTCTTAGAACTTTGAGTGGGAAAATGATAAAATATAACTGTTGATGAGATATTTGCAATTTTTAATGTGATATGAGCAATTAAAAAATGCATTAAAAATCTGAAAATTTACAAACCTGAAATCTGAAAATATAAATTTCTGAGTAAATAGAGAGTGAGAGAGAGAAATAAATAAATAAATAAAGGAGTTGTTTTGGGGGAAAACTTTTGGACGAGAAAATATGTTTTGTGAGGTTAGATCTGGACCATTGATTTCAACCCTATTGAATGAGAGCCACTTGATAGCTTTCTTTGTGTTTTATTATATAGATACGCTTTTTACAAGATATTGGTTACCAAGGTAGAAAGAATTGATAATGTTGATTTAAATATATATATTATGTAGAAAGAATAATGCTAATATGAGATGGTGAGATGAATGGGATCAAAATATTTTTTTAAGAGATGAGCGATTTGAGTTATCTGAATCTCGATTACACCGTTCACATCACTCTACATGTCATCTAGATGGTGAATACAAAATTTCGAGTGAATTGCTGACCTCTAGCATATGCATCGAAACGTTCAACACGTCATGATGATGGTACGAAATACATATATACATTTATTTGAACGTCTTAATGCATTAGGCTACAGGTTTCTGAATTGCTTGAAATTTGACACACATCATTTTGATGACATGTAGAGTGATGTGAACAATGTAATTGAGATTCAAATGACTCAAATGGCTCATCTCTAAAAAAATTATTTTGATCTCACTCATCTCACCATCTCATAATATCATGACTATATATATAACTACAACACACAACGGATACACTGGCGTTTTTTCTGATATTCACCGGCAGTTTAAAACGCTGGTGAATAATTGGTGCTAATGCCCCCGAAGAAGGCGTCGCAGAAAAGGGGGGGTCTACACCGGCGTTTTTACGAACACCGGTAATTCCGTAAGTTACACTGGCGGTCGCACAAGATCCGGTGTAAGGCGTATTCAAGACTGCCCTCTTCTCCCCTGATATTCATTCTATACCGGCGTTTTTACAAACACCGGTGTAGGTATATAAATTTTTTTTAAAAATAATTTTAAAAAAAACATACAGCATTCTTACAATCAAAACCAGAATATGGAGTTCAAATTATTGAATTATAAAGAGTGAAAAAGAATACTTTCACTGCCAAATTCAGGCAAAAATTCTACTAACTGAAATAAAACTTATACTTTTATAATACTCATGAGATAACTGTCAATTGAAATCACAACATAAGTTCAAACAGAATTATTTCATCACTAGTCACTCCTCTGTAAATCATAGTATGCAACTTCAGTTACATAATCCATCTCATCATCATTTAAAACCATACGGCAAAGAACAATCTCATTTTCAAACCCAAGCAACAAGCATGAACCTTATGTTAGAAACTGATACTCATGTAAACATCATGATATAATTGTATATAAAGTTTAGATAATAAATTTCCATCACTAGTCGCTCGTCAAAAAATCATAGTGTGCAACTTCAGATACACGATCCATATCATCTCCAAATTCAGACAAAAAAGCAACTAACCCATCTCCAAATACATAATAATTTCAGTTTACTCTGAACCAAACTAAATCTCAAATGCATAATAACCCATCTCCAAAAGCAACTAACCCATCTCCAAATGCATAAGAAAGCAAACTCAAACTGAAGAATGAAAAAAAATGAACCTACATGGTCCCATTTTTGTTTTAATCATGATAAGCTTCAAGTATTGAAGAGTGAAAAAAATGAAGCACATACTATACAAATAACCCAAACTAAAGACCTCTTTCCTCAATCTAAACCTGAATATGAATATCAAAGCTGGAAGCCCCCAAAAGCAAAATCATTTACTATTATATATCCTGATTTTTTCCCCCCATCATTCATATACCCTAATATTACCTTTTGAATAATCAAGATTCAGTGGGCAAAAACTAACATTCAGTGAACCAAACATTCAGTGGGCGAAAACTCATAAGATCTTCAAACCAAACTCAACAAAACGAGTTGACACGCACATGCTATGTTCACCAAAAAGACTTCGTTGATCTATAAAATGAGATCTGTAAAATAAACTTGTATATAACCTCAGATAAAGCTTCAAGATGGGAGATGATCGAGCTCCAAAAACCTAGCAAAATCCGAGCTAGAAACACTTGGCTCCGAAGTCCACTAACTCCTCAGATCCAAGCCAGTTAGTTCAACTTCTTAAAGCTCTCTAGCTTCAACAAGAATCAATAAGAAGTTAGCCTAGCCGAAAATCAATAAGAAGAACCAACAAGGAGCTAGCTCAGACTCAAAAGCACTCAAATCTAGCCTAGTTACAATCAACAAGATGCTTCAAAATAGAGACTTCAATCCTAAACTCGAAGCCCAAATGCGTTGGAGGAGCACTTGTTTGCGTAATGAATTTCATCAAAACTCGATGTCGAAGCATTCGAGCCTGGACATCAAAGACTTCGAAGTGATTTAAGCACTTCAACCCCAGCCCCTAGCTCATATAAAATGCTCCAAAAGCTTCAACAGCCCTTAAAATTGAGTATATTGCCGCATTTTTGGCAAAACTCCAAATCTGGGTATCTTGCCACATTTTTGGCAAATTGAGTTTCAAATCTCCCCTAAATTACTCCTTACAAAAACAGTGAAGCAAAAATGGCGAAGCAAAAATAGATCCAATCACAGAGTAAACAGAGATTCGAGATCTCCCCTAAATTGAGTTTCAAACCATTACCACCCAAAATTCCCACAAACATAAACAGAGATTAAATCCCTCAAAATCTCAAGAACAACAAGTCAGTGAAATTAAAACCTAGCTACATCCAATCACAGAGTAACACATTGAAACCTAGATCCCATCACAGAAGAGCACAGTGAAGCAAAAATAGAGACGAGATTTCATCACAAAATCGCATGAATTCTTGAGCATAGCCCCCAAAACAAAATGAAGAAGTAGAGAGAGAGAGAGAGAGAGAGAGAGTACTTGCGATGAGGCCCAGTGGCGACGGCGGAGGAGTTGTCGAGGAAGGAAAGGAGGCCCAGTGGCGACGGCGCGCTAAAAAATTAGGGTTGGAGAAAAAAAAAACCAAAACGAAATGTAAGGGTTTCGCGGTAGGATTGGGAATTTATCTCAGTAAATTTACCGGCGTTTTTATTAATAAACGCCGGTGAATGGGGGAGAATTTGTGGGGTATATTATCGCTTTCTATTTTCCGGCGTGTTTTTATAAAAATACCGGTAAATATTATAATTCACCGGCATTTTGTAGAGACTGCCGGTGTATAACTATACAATTTTGTGATCCAATTCTGGCCTTATCCTACCCCGCCGTAATTGGTAAAATACCGAAAAATATACCCCGGTGTAGCTAGTTAATCTTGTAGTGTATATAATAACAACTGCATTTAAATTAATGGAGAGAAAGTGATAGAATTTGTAGCAACGTAGTTGAAAAGACAATGCATCTTTAGACGTCCAAACAAAAAAAAGTACGGTATTATGAAAATTAAGACAAAGAAGAAATTACAAATTCTTGATCAATGACTTGAAGGTGCATCTAACTAAGAAGCACCTCTTCTTCACGTCAACTAGATGAAGCTCCTCAAAAACAGTAGGGACTTGATTATACATAGATTTTTCCTTTAAGACGTTAGAGATTTTTGTGGAGTCTACAAAAAGGTTCAAAAATCAAAAGGTGTTTTTTTTTTTTTCTAAAGATCGGAATTAACAATTTCATCGCATCATCATGATGTAAATAATAAAATTTAGGAGGGCCAAATTCAAAAATAAACACATCCAAATTGGACCTAGAAAATAGAATAAGCAATGAGATGTGTCTTTAACAAAATGAGATTTATTAAGGCTAAATTTAAAAGGAATAAAAAAAAAACTTAGAACTATGGCTTTTATGCAAAAAAACCTCCATAACCTTTTTTTTTATACAGAAAACATCCTGAAGTATGGTTGTTGCAAAAAAAAATCCTGAAGTATTTTTAAAAAACACATCTAACTTTTCTACCTGTATCAGATAACATCACTTATCTTTACAAGTTATTTCAAAAAACATCATATATCTTTCTCATTATTGTCAAAAATCACCCTCAATTTTAGCAGAAGTCTCACGTTGACGGGGTGAATTTTTTGCAACAATAGTTTATGAGGATTTTCTGCATAAAAAAAGATCATGGAGTTTTCTTTATAGAGGCCATAGTTCAAATTTGTTTGTTTGTTTGTTTGTTTGTTTGTTTGTTTTTTCTTTCTTTTTTTTTGTTTTTTGTTTTTTTTCAAATTTAGCCATTTATTAATTCCACTAAACTCATTTTACTTTCAACTATTAAGTAACTCCCTCCCTATTTATTGTCAATAGTCTCTTTCCCCCTAGCAACTTGCTAATTTTAATTCCACTAAACTCATTATACTTTCAACTACTAAGTAACTCCCTCCCTATTTATTGTCAATAGTCTCTTTCCCCCTAGCAACTTGCTAATTTTCACTCAACTTGCTAATCAGTAACTATTAATCTAATTACTGTCATAAAATCTGTAATTACTAATTTACTCGCTGTCAGCTTTCAGAATTTTTTGCCGTAATAGTCAACTTTTTGAAAATATTTGCGATTATAGATCAGTTTCGAAACTATTAGCGCTCGTGGGCTACTTTGTGCCATGTCAACAGCTTCCGCTATTCTCATTAGCGAAATCTTCTTTTGAAAATCGCTAACGAGAATAGCGACCTATGTTTTAAAATATTTGAAATTTTTTGTTTGCTGTCGTAATTCCCACTAGCGACCTTAGTATATATGAGGTCTCTAATGGGACTAACTACATCAAATGAATGTATTGAGACACTTAGCGATTTTTATAGAGCTTTTGCTCCCTTGAAAAAAAATTTAAAAAAATTGAGGTCGCTATTGGGAATAACGACCTTAGTAACTTCGGTTGTTATTCGCAATAGTGACCTCAGTAAGAAACTCAATTTCCTTATTCTTTGTAAAATTTGTAAAATAGTCGGACAACTAAGGTCTCTATTCGGAATAGCGACCTTAATACAATAAATGCTTCTATTTCAAATAGCGATCTTTGTACAACTAAGGTCGCTATTCTGAATAGCGACCTCAATTTCAAAAATAAATTGACTGTTATTTTTTCAGGGAGCAAAAACTCTCTAGATTTGCTAAGTGTTAGAATACAATTCTTTAAAGGTCGAAAATCGTATTAGCGACTTCATATATGATTTGGTCGCTAATAGGAATAGTGACAACAAACAAAAAATTCCAAATATTTTAAAATAGAGACCGCTATTTTTATTAGTGACTTTCAAAGTGAAGAGGTCGCTAACGAGAATAGCGGTCGTTGCTGATGTGACAAAGTGGCCTAAGCATTAATAATTTCGAAACTGGCCAATAATCGCAAATATTTTCAAAAAGTGGCCTATTAGAGCATATGTTGTCGTTGGCTATATATCCAAAAAAGGGATATTTTGAAATAAAAAAAACCATCTGTAGTCGTCGTCTATATACCCTTTTTTTTTAGGTTTCGAATGAACAGGAGACGACTAAATTTGGCGGAGGAAATGACTTTATCCATATTTTAGAAATCGGAAGATCATCTGCCGTTTTATGGTTGGACGGTAGATGATTTGTCGTCTAGGATAAATTTTTTAATTGGAAAAGTGTCGGACAATATATGATCTGTCGTTTGAATTATTTAAAAAAAACACAAATAGGAAGGTGATCTTCCGTTTATGAAGAAAGGAAAAAAATTGTAAATTTTTTTCTGTGTTGAACGGCACATGATATGCCGTCCTTTGTATTTTTAAAAAAATAATTTCGAGACGACAGATCATCTATCGTCCTTCACAGTATTTTAATTTTCTTTTACGCAGATTTTCAAACGGTTCGTTTCATCAAAAAAAAAAAATCAATTTTTGGTACAGACGACTTCAGCATTTTCACTATTTTGCTATTTCCGAAATTGCAATATACATTTTTTAACTTAAAAGGCTACTGATGCTCTTACGGTAAAAAAAATCCAGCTTTCTTCTATTTAAACGCATACATCCCTTCCTTTCTTCTTCCCCCTTCTCTCTCTCTCTCTCTCTTCACTTTTTATATATTTGCCCCAAATTTCGCTCTCAATTTCATCTGCATTTTGCGCTTTGCTCCTTTTGCCTCTTAATTAGGGTACGTTCTCAACTGGGATTGTCCTCAATTCTTCATTAAACCTTAGAAATTCGTGAACGAGCCCAAATTTCGATTTGGGTTCTTAAAATGATGATAATATAATAATGGGTCTCCAACATTCACCGATTTGATAAGAATACCAATCTGAATGTTTGTTTCTCAATGCCATTATGGAAATTTGAGATTTCTCAAAAGACCCATCTCGTCAAAATCACATATTGATTTCCCTTTTTTTTTTTATGATTAGGAATTTTCTTTGTTTGAATGCAGGAACTGGTCATAATGGAATATGAAAATCAATATCACCAGAGTGAGAGCAACAAATTTGACTGCCTTCTCTTTGGTGAGTGATTGTGAATCTAACTTTGTTCATGTTTTGATTTATTATATACTGAGTTGTTGTAATTTATTGTTTTATTTTGGGATATGTAGATCTTGATGATACATTGTACCCATTCAGTTCTGGGTTGTCTGCCCATTGCAGTAAAAACATTCTAGGTATAAGTCTGCTCTTGGTGTTCATTTGGATTGCTGATACTCGTTTTGATTTAGTTATTTAATTTATCTAACTCTATATGTTGTCATAATAGAATATATGGCTCAAAAACTTGGAATTGAAGACACCAAGATTGCTGAAATATCAAATTTATTATACAAACACTACGGAACTACAATGGCTGGCTTGAAGGTAAACTAGTTCCTTTTTACGTCAACCCATTTTCTCTAGTATATCTGATTTAGGATTTTTCGGTTTTACTGATAGTGCTATTGTCTGTGTTGATTGTTTGTAGGCCATTAATTATGAATTTGATAATGATGAGTACCACAGCTTTGTTCATGGGAGATTACCTTATGATTTGCTTAAACCTGACCCTGTTCTTAGGCATCTCTTGATGAGCCTTCCCATTCGCAAAGTTGTAAGTGTTTCTTCCTACATCCTGTTTGTTTCTTTTTATTTTCTTTAGTTTTAATGAATTCTCAACGTCTAATGTTTTTCATTAAAACAGATTTTTACAAATGGTGATAGGATTCATGCTGCTAGAGTTTTGAATAAGATGGGTTTGGAGGATTGTTTCGAAGGAGTTATATGCTTCGAGACTCTGAACCCACCCGAGAGTTCAGTATCTTCCAATGATGTATTTCCAAAACCCAAAATTTTTGACATTGTTGGACATTACTCACGACCTGATGCTAAAGAGGAGGAACTGCCCAAGAGCCCGATTCTTTGCAAACCATCTGAAGATGCCATCATTGAAGCTCTTAAGATTGCTAACATTAATCCTCAAAGAACGGTATATACCCGTTCCAATTTTCAGATTCTCTTTTTATATGAATGCTAGATGTAATTTTTATTTTGTGAGCCATGAGAAAATAGCTGATTGTCTAAATGGTTTACTTTTATCATTTTACAGATTTTCTTCGATGATAGCACTAGAAACATCCAGGCAGGCAAAAGAGTTGGACTGCACACAGTACTGGTAATTTCTTTATAACATTAAGCTTCTCTGTTTGTAAATGAAATGTCTTGAATGTCATCAGTTGATTTTAGTTAACCTACTTCTACTAATATTTGTCATCACAAGTATATTGTGTAAACCTTCTCTCAGTTGGGAATCTGATAGTTATATTGAATGACCACTCCATTCTTACTACTAGGGAAATTCGGTCTTTTCCCAAAAATTTCCGTTGTAATTAGTCCGACAGGTCTATTTCTTTAACTGGATCGAGATTCCAATCTTGAGAATTCTTGATTCCATTCTCTAAATTGTTGTTCTGATTTCTTTCTAAACTGTTTCCTCTTTGGTTCCAAAAGGGAATGTACTGATTCGATCCGGTTGTGGTAATCATTGTATATCTGATCATATTATGTTTTCTTTGGATTTATATATAGGTTGGTACTTCAAACAGAATAAAAGGGGCAGATCATGCACTGGAAAGCATCCACAACATCAAGGAAGCATTGCCCGAGCTCTGGAAGGAGGCGGAGAAGTCAGAGGAGTTGCGATACTCTGGCAAGGTGGCAATTGAAACATCTGTAACTGCATGAAATATGGTCATTCTATGTTATTTACAGAAGTTATGATAGAGGAAGATAAGCATATATGAATGACAGAGACAAAAAAAATTGGTTTGCAGGATGTTTATTGCTCTATCAAATCCATCTGTATATGTAACCTATATCAGTTATCTCGATGACTTTCAGTAATAAATAGCTTTTGTTTTATATTGTTAGTTTTTTGGACCGAGATGAGATTTTATGTTTATTAAAGAAAGAATAAAGCTTTAGAAATATAGCTGGTGGAAATGGTTGTTGCAGTCTGAACGAGAGAGCAATACTTGAAGCAAACCAGGCAGTTTCACAGCACAACATATAGGAAAATATCACCATCATCATTATAATCAAAAGAAAAGGGCTTGTTATCATCTAAATTGGGTAGTTGGATCGGTCATTTTTTAACGGGAGATAACTTGTAATCTTGGATTTGGTTTCGAAATAAAGGAACTTGTAGTGTTGATTGGAAAGACTTGTGATATCAACATGTGTACATGTTTTCGTTAGTGATATGGCTTGGGAGAGGAACGCGCCTCTTTCAAGGTTCTAGGTCCCTGACTCTGAGTAAAGAGGGTTTGCCAGACTATGGAGCTGATACAGCAGAAAGTTTTTGCTGGCATTGCTACAATTTTGCTTATCGGTTTTTAGACACATGCTGTAATTATTTGGCGCCCGGCTGCCTATCTGAATTTATGTGATGACCTGAATATCCTTGAGCCTCCACAACAACCACATATAATGCTCTTCTCACATACCTTAAAATTAGGGATTGCAACCGAGCAGCAGCTCGATCAAGCTGATCCGACCCGCGGATTTCGATCCGTTAAATTTTTTGCTTTGACCCGTTTGGATTTATTTTATTTTATTTTATTTTTGCTGTTTATTTTTTAAAATTTTTTTTTTTTGGCTACAAAATATACGTATATATATACTGCAAATATATATGTAAATATATATGCATATAGATAAAATATTTTGAAATTTTATAAAAATGAGTGAACATTAAAATTAATTGATTACTACTAGCTATTTATAGCCAACTCCACATCCTCACTTTTCTCATGTCAACAATGTGGGACTAAAAGTTTTCAAAGTTTAAAATCAAATTGCATTTAGTCCCACATTGGTGAGATGAGAGAAGTGAGAAAGTGGAGTTGGCTATAAATAACTAGGGTGAGGTGGGCTAATTGAGTAGTGGTTAGAGGGCAATTAATTATTTTTTTTTCACACTTCACACCCATTTGACTCATGAATTTAACACATAATTTTTTGATAAAAATTTTTTGAGTTAAAAAAATAATTAACTAATGAATTTTGCGAGCCAACCCGTACGGGTTTGCGGGTTGACCCAGGTCGACTTTCTCTCTTCCCAACTCGGTCCGGCCTGGCTCGGTTAATCCCCCTACCTAGCTTAAGCCCGCTCGAAACACAGGCCAACCCGAATGAGTTGTGCCCGACTCGGCCCGATTGACCCGAATGCCATCCCTACTTAAAAGTTAAAACCCTAATTGAGGCTCTATTTATAGTGTAAATTCTCCAACAAACAGGTATGTTTTTAACCGTGGTAAGATTTGGAAGATGGATCTAGACCCCCAAAAGAAGATGTTGCTCCTACCTAACCCCAACCACCCCTCCCCACCTCTACTGATCTCCTGCTCCGACTCACCCAACCTCTCCCCTCTCCTCCTCTGATCTTCTACTTCGACTATCCCCTCCATTCTGTTTTTCAACCAGACCTCATTCCCACCAACTGCATCCTTAACCCCAACAAGATACCTGCAAGACCATCGACATGCTTTCACTCATCGAACTAAGTGGGTGCGGGCCCAATGAGGAGGTCCGTCACCCATTGGCACCCACACCCCCCACCTCTGAATCCACCGCACCCCACCAACAACAACAACCACAACTCCCCCCCGCACCATCAGCCCCAGCAACCAACTATGCTCTGAACCTATCCGCTACCAAAACTACCGTGATGCTCCCAGAGCCACCCTTACCTAACTCTCACCGGACCCCCTCACCTGATGATAGAGGAGATCGACGGCTCAGACGAACTCCCTCCCCGGCGCGTGCACACCAACGTGCGCTTCACCGCCATGAGGGGAGGAGCTATTATCCTCATCGCCTTCGAGAGGAGTCTAGCAGGGAGCACAGACACGAACCGAGCAGAGGAAAGCTATGGGGGACGGGCCCAACGATGGGGTCCTCCTACCGGCCTGTTGGGCGTAAGAAAACCCCGCCATCGGGCCAACGCCACCACCAAGAGTTGGGTCTCCACCAGAGGGGTTACGGCAGTGAAGCAATCTGTCACCCTCCGACACAATCCAAACCACCTCACTATCAATCCAGGCTTGTTTACCAACGCAAATCCACAGATGATCGCACCAAGGGTGCAGAGCCTGTCCAACCATAGAACAATCATAGAGCATCATCTGTCCACCACCATGAACCCCATACATCCCACCAGACCAACCACCAACACCCTAACACCTCTCACCACGCCAGCCCACCACCACAAGAGGTCCCTAAGCCTAAATCCAGCATCGAGTGCGCCCACGAGGGGAACGTGCAAGACGGGATTACAGCAGAAGGAAATTTGATCGAGGGAGATGGGGAGGAGCAGTGGGTTCAGGTGCATAGTAAGAAAGTCAGGAGGCAGAGTATCTCCCCCAAACCCCAGATTGAGCAAGCCCAGCACAAGAAGAAACAGAGGAAGGGCAAGAGAAGACCTGTGCCGTGCTTCAATTGTGGCGATTTGGACCACTACAGGAGCAAATGCACCAAAGAGGTCCAATGTCTCAAGTGTATGAAGTGGGGGCATCTATCTTACGTATGCACCAATGTGGTGGAGACCCTTAGCGACGAAGAGCGGCCAGTGAGTCGAGGCCGATCTCCCGATAGCCCCATGGTGATTAGACTGGCTAAGAGTCTTGATCTGATCAAGAATGAAGAGTGTTGGCTACGGCAATGGTGTGCAATTGCCACAGTCAAGTCAGGGAGACCCTCGGAGACAAACCTTATGCAAGCCCTTACTGATAAATGGCTGATGAGAGCCCATAGAGATTGGGTGGTCAAGAAAATGTACCACTTGCAATTTCTTATCTCATCCCCCTCTCCGGAGAAGTTATCGGAAGTGGTGGGCTTGGGGACTGTCGAATTGGGGCATTTCAAACTCAACTTCAATGCGTGGACGCCAGCCTTCGGAGCCGAACTACCCCAAGGAGACAGATTTTGGATCTGGATCCACAACGTTCCCCTACACTTCTGGAAGAGAGACCACGAGATCATTGTGGAAATTGGGACTGTCGAAGAAATTGATGAAAAGACGATATGCCGTTCTGAGATCGTCTCGACAAGAATTCTCATTAGGAGCATCGATATCTCAAGGATGCCTTGCTTCGCCAAAGTATACTCCTTCGAAGACTCTTATCTCATCAGATTCGTTCTCGACAAACGAATTGAATCTCAGAGTGAACAAACGGCCATCATGTCCCCCACCCCGGCAACCGCCCTAAGAGACAATAGATCGTACAGCCAAGTGGTTTCACCACGTTGGGACTTAACGATAGATGGGGCCCATGAGATAGAAGGGCTCACAGAGAGCTCATCAAAGCCGCGAAGGGGCAAGAACGACGCCAGGGAGCGGCGGCAGAGGGATCAGTACTGGAGATAACATCACCTTGCAACGAAAGGTGGCAGAGATGCCTACCTTTCAGATCCAATGACCCCAATCACTCAGAGAAGGCCATCTCTTCGGATCCAACGGTAGATCTACCAAGGATTCCAGATCTGGAAGGTAACGCAGCCCCAAAAAGCACCCTGAGAAAGGAGAACTAAGACACAGCTCAAAGTGGAAACCAACTGCCCAGAGTTGGTGGGGAAGTGGCGACAGAGGAGCAGAGAAGAAGCGTAGACTGCGCTAAAGGGGAAAAGGGTAAAAGTACCATGAGAAACATGCCAGACCCCCAAAACCACCCCCAAAAGAGGCAAGAGTTGGTAGTATTGGGTCCTGAGCTGAGATTGGGAACATCTTCTTTGAGGAAGAAGACGAGCAGCGAAAGTGCTAGCGACAGAGTAACTACCCAAAAGGGGAGAGAGTCAGGAGTTGGAGTGGTTGAGCTGAGAAAGGAGAGAGCTCAGAAGGCAAATGGAGTGGGTAGCGACTGCAGAGAGGAGAGCGCTAATCAAGTTGGTGAAGGTAAGAGGGAGGCAGCCTTTGATAATCACGCCCCCATCGCAGGGAGAGCCACGTGGAGAAGGCGCCAGCAACGAGGCGACTTTCAACCCACGCGGAACACTAAAAACAGTGGAGGGTGGTCTTATCGAGGAAAGGCATTTGCTAAACTGCGAAGGAGGATCCAAATTAACGTGCGCTGGCAGTAAACGGTGGGATAAAGGCGTCTCGAATGAAGAGATTGGAGGTCTGCTCACTCGCGGAGCAGCACAACAACTAAAGCTGGCCAGCGAGGTTAATTTGGCTCCGGGGGAGGGTAATTATGACAAATCTAATTGTGTTAGTGGGCCCAAAGAGGGGTCCAAACAAAATGAGTCTCAACTCTCGAAGTATAGTGGGCCCACTGAGGGGTCCACTTCGGGAAACCACGCCAATCTAGGTGAATCACTAGCACTCTGCGGGCTTAATGAGGAGTACGTGAAGGGAGGGCATACTATACAGGCGGTTATTCAGCATGCTGTTAGTGATGAGGACGTCCAAGGGCGTTTGAATTTGGAAGTAGATTTTATTTTTTCGGACGGGGAGTCAGAGGATCTCGAGTTTATTGCTGACACATAGAGGGCACTCTCTCCAGAGCTGGTCTTATCCACCTTCCCAGAATCAGCGCCTGGTTATAGCACTGGAGCATCAGTTAGGACAGCTGGGTTCAGGGTACAGCAATCTCCCAAGAGGGCTCATGTGGAGTCCTTGGATGACTACCTGGAGGTAGCTGCAGCGGCCAAAGTAGAAAAATTTGAGGATAAAGGTACGAAAAGTTTTTTAGCATCTATCTTAAATTTTATGTCAGATTCAGATGTGTTTACTCTTGCTCAAACATGTGAATTACAAGTTTGTGACAAAGAGCGTAATACTCTATTGCACAACAAAATACGGGGTTGGGAAACTAAACGGGCTACAACGAGCTCGCAGGAAGACTTGCGAACATGCCAAGAGTTAACGGTGTTCTCGGAGGAAGACACCCGTCCTACAACCACGATCAACCTAAACATGGTTACACAATGAATACACTATTTTGGAATGTTAGGGGATTGGGGAATAGAGGGAAGAGAAATATGGTTAGGGACGTAATTATGAGCTCCAAGGCAGATGTAGTGGGGTTACAGGAGACCAAACTCTCGAACGGGTTTAAGCTCAAAAGAGTAGGGGGCAGCAGAATCAAAGAATGGGTTCTATGCCCATTTGCAGGAGCATCGGGGGGGATTGCTATTGGATTCAACCCGGATGTCTTCACCTATTTTGAGGAGCACTGCAGAACATTTTCCCGAACTATCCGGCTTAAACGATGATTTGATAATTGGATGTAGACTATCACGGTCGTCTATGGGCCGAACGTGGCTGCAGATCGTGAAATCTTCTGGCAAGAACTTACCGGTATTTACCAATGTTAGCAGGGAGCGTGGATAGTTAGGGGGACTTCAATATTACCAGATTTGCTTTTAAGCACAAGGGAAGAGGGTCCAGCGACAGGCACAGAGAAGAGTTCAATAAGGCGATCGCGGAACTAGAACTAATCGATATCCCTATCAATGACAGACTATTTACTTGGTCCAACATGCAAGAAACTCTGATTATGGCCAAATTGGATAGAATCCTTGTTTCCATGGATCGAGAGGCTAAATTCCCATTAGCTAGCACTAAATCTATCCCTAGACCGACGTCAGATCACACCCCGGTCCTACTCGATGCCGGGGTATAGGGAGCTCAAAGGCCAAGGAGATTCAGATTTGAGAAGGCCTGGCTGGAAATTCAAGGATTTCATCACATAGTTATGGAAAACTGGGCGCTGCTAACCACTGGGACGGATGCAGCATCCCGATGGTGTGAAAAATCCGCAGATTGAGAAAGCGGCTGCGTAGGTGGAACCGGTCCAGATTTTCGAACATATGGCGTGCAAAAGATTCCTTCTTGGAAGGCATTGACAAACTAGAAAGGTTGGAAGAAACTAGAGTCCTGTCACAAGACAAAAGAAACAGGCTGCTGGACCTACGAGAAAATATCGTCAATCTTTATAAGCTGGAAGAGATCAAATGGCAGTAAAGGTCGAGGCTTACGTGGCTCAAAGAGGGAGATACGAACACAGTCTACTTCCATCGAGTGGCAAGCGCTAGAGGCAGGGCCAATCTAATCTTATCACTACAAACGGACACGGGAACCTCGCAAGACGAAGCTGTGATTTCCAAAACCTTTCAAGATTACTACAATGGCCTCTTTGGGAAAAAGAACGATTTCAGGGTCCCATTCAGGGAAGACTTTTGGCAAGACTGTCAGAACGAGTCAGCGCAATCGCTCTCTAACTTGGAAACTCCTTTCTCGAAAATGGAAGTGGAAAACGCCATCAAACAAATGGGAGCAGACAAGTCACCTGGGCCGGATGGTTTCCCATTGTTGTTTTACAAGGTATTCTGGGAGGAAATAAAAGGGGACTTTATGGCGTTGATGGAGGAATTCTTCCATAACAAGCTCAGATTGGGCATGTTCAACTTTGCGGAAGTTGTGCTGATCCCTAAACGGGCGGAATCTTCAAGGGTGGGGGATTTTAGACCGGTCAGCCTCATAAACTGCTCGGCTAAGATCATCAAAAAGGTCTTGGCCATCCTCCTGGGAAGCTTAATGGACAGTTTAATTCCCAAAAGTCAGACTGGTTTCATCAAGGGCAGATGTATCCTGGACTGTGTGGCTACTGCAGAATAGGTCATCCACCACTGCCATACGGGCCAATCTAAGAACTTCCTCCTCAAACTAGATTTCGAGAAAGCATATGACTCCGCCGACTGGGAGTGCTTGATGGAAGCTTTCAGAGGGAGAGGCTTCGGGGATAAATGGGTTAGGTGGATCGAACAGTGTTTATACACTGGTAAAACGGCAATCTCGATAAATGGACAGCCGGGACCACTGTTTCCCTATAAGAAGGGGCTCCGACAAGGGGACCCACTGTCTCCCCTGCTCTTCACCATCGTCTCAGATGTTTTGAGGGGCATGCTGGAAAACTGTCGGAGGAATGGCTGGATTACGCCTGTGGCTAGCAGCCACTCTAACCAAGGGTGCACGATTCTCCAATATGCTGATGACACCCTACTATTTGGTAACGGGAACAGGACCGAGACAGTCAGCTTTAAAGGGGCCCTCTATTGCTTTGAAGTATGGTCAGGTCTCAGAATTAATTTCCACAAAAGTGCTTTGATTCCCATTGCACTCTCAGATGTAGAGGCACAGGAACATGCGACCATTCTAAACTGTATGACAGATGAGTTCCCGATCAAATATTTAGGGCTCCCACTCAAGCCAAGAAAGCATACTAAGTCGGACTGGCTCCCTATCATAGATAGGGTGGAGGACAGATTATCGAGATGGAAAGAAAAATTGCTTTCACTTGGTGGCAGAGTGGTCCTCATCAATTCAGTATTGTCTAATCTGCCCATCTATTACATGTCATTTTTTGAACTTCCTAAATGGGTAATCCAAAGGATCGACCAAATTCGTAAAATGTTCCTTTGGAAAAGGGCAGACTCGAACAAGGGAGGATATCACCTGATCAAATGGAGTATGGCTTGCATGAAGAAGAAGCATGGAGGGCTAGGCATCATCGACCTTAGAGACATGAATCTTGCCCTCCTGGAAAAATGGTGGTGGAAGGTATTTCATCACAGCGGGGAAGGTTGGCAGGATTTCATTCAGCCATGCCTTCGGGGAAAAGGTACGAGAAGTTTAGGTTTTCGAGTAGGGCCTAGAGTTTCTCGATTCTGGAAAGGTATTTCCAAACCAAGCGGACCGTTCAACTCAGCAGTTACCTCAACTATAGGTAATGGACGATCCACCAGATTCTGGTGGGACAAATGGTGCGGTGCACATACACTCAAGGAAACCTTCCCAGAACTGTATGAGAAAACGAACCGACCAAATATAACGGTGGCCGAGACCTGGAAGAGGGGCAATTGGAAACCGCCGCTACGAGGAATCCCTACTCGAATCACACCAGCAAATGCTTGAATTGCAAGCACACTTCACACAGACTGGTGTGAGGTGTCTCCAAGGCCCAGATCAGATGCATTGGGGACTCGAGCCCAAGGGAGCTTTCACGGTGAGGTCTCTGTATCACCGAATTCACTATCGAGGATGCAAACCAAGCTGGACCCAGGTGTTATGGAAGGCGAAAACCCCCCTTAAAGTCAGGGTCTTCCTATGGCTAGTGCTCAACAATGCAATATTCACAAGAGAGAACCTTGCCAAAAGACAACCCCAGATAGTGACCAATTGTAGATTCTGCAACATGCATGTGGAGAGTCTGAATCACCTCTTTATTCACTGCCGAAGGAGTAAGGCAACTATGGTAGAGGTGTTACGAGCCTTATGAACAGGGAACTATTCCTGCGAATATGAGGATTTGTGGATTGGTCCCAAATTTGCCTCGATTCGCCACGAAATGAAGGATGCGTGGTACATTGCCATTACGGCAACTACATGGGTGTTATGGCTAGACAGAAATAATTTCTATTTTCGTACTTTATGTAATAGTATTTCTGGTAATCTTATTCATATCATGCATCTTATTTCTTTTTGGGCTACAGCTGCTGTCACAAGAGCGAGAGGGAGAATTGCCAGAGTCGAAGAATTTGATGATGAGGAGGTAGAGTTTGGGCCGACACTGAAATGAGGGATCGCGCCTTCCACACTCATCAACGTTTCATTAGCCGCAGTCTGAGCTACTTGGTTTGATGTATCGACCTACTGTACTTTGGGTGTATGATGTTTGGATGATTAGACCCACCCCCCAGGGTTTTGTTGGGGGATTATGTTTTATTTCCTGTATTGTATTTTTGTATTCTCCCGGTACAGCGGGTTTATTTTATTAACTTCTTATTAATGAAACAGGGTGGCATTATTCTATCTTTTCCCTTCAAAAAAAAAAAAAGAGAATATAAAAAAAAAAAAAAAAAAAAAGATGAACGGCAACCTCTGCCTTGGCCCTTGAGCTCTTGGGAAAGAAAACACAAGTGAAGTCCACCACCTGTCCAAAAGCCATGATAGAGAATACAGCTAAGAAGACAAGTGGAAGATTTTGTCACATCAGCGAGATTACTGGAAGCCCCGTTTGCTCGAGGAAGCACAAGTAGGTTTCAACGTTGTAGATCGATCCTTGCCATTAAATCCAAGTGAAAATTAAAGAACCGACTCCATGTGGAAATCAAGATGGTCGACACTTGACAAGGACATAGTTTAGTGTTGTCATTATGTGCATTTCTGTCCAATTTTAACTACACTAGTTTTATATATATTACCTTTTCTTTCTCCATCAATCCCATTCATATGCTTACTCATATAAAACAAAGGCCTTTTGCCTTGATCATGATTACGTGAGATGTATAATGAGCACAAGGATCCCATGTTTAACATCACCAATCAACTAATAATACATTAATTAACAAGTAATTTGTGTGATTTGCATGGGAAAATATGATATTATGTGATGTCACATAATTTAGCAATTAGGCAGCTCATATCTGCAAATTAATATGCGCCTCTTCCAGCCATGCACATCAAATCATTTGCAGAATTGGCTGTCAGAAATTACAGCTATAAGCTAATTAAGGTATGAAAAGGACAGAAAACTACAAATCAATGCATAGAATGCAATACATGTAACTGTCTTGTGTCTATCTCTTCTATTATAATCAGAGAGTTCTATTAAAATGTTGATGACCAGCCTACTTCAACTAATGCGGGTGAGGAGAGATAGTTTGCAAGTAATGCAGGTAAGGAGATGGTTTGGAATCTTTAGCAGGTTAATGAATATATATAATATTTTGCAATACTAATATTTGCTAAGTGGAAGAATACTTCCTGAGCTCTTAGAAAGGAAGAATGCTTGGTCCACCAACCGCTTTCTAAGCTCTTAGGAAGGAAAAATGCTTGTGGCTTTCAAGGTCCGAGGTCCTTGAGCAAAGGGGGTTTGCCAGACTGTCTAGCCGATACAGCAGAATATTCCGGTTGGCATCACAACTATTTTGGTTATGTGGCTTTCAGACACATGCATGCTGAAATTCTTTGGTGATCCTGGATCTTAATTATGAGACGACTTGAATGTTCTTGAGCTTGTACCATGTACAATATTGATCAGAAGTACCTCCTCAACATGAAAAACCTTTTAAAAAAGATAATGAAGCCCCTAACTAGCGTAAATTCGGCAACAAACGTATGTAATTATTTGAAGCATAAATACTAGCTAGCTCTAAATCTCTTAGAATAGAGAATTACAAGTTGGTTTTGACGGTTCGTAGATCCTTGAGCAAAGGGGGTGATATGGGTCACATAACGTGTCCCCTCCTGAGTGACCAGATTCCCTCAAAACCCGCTCTCCCCTGATCATCAGATCAACCCAGAGTCCCATGGGCTTCTGCCACGTCAGGCCCACGAGCAAATGGGTCCAAACCCGGTCCAGCGGGATCTCAGACCCGTTTGTTCTGCATATAAATACCAGGCTCCCTCCTTCATTTAAAGGTAATCAATTTTTTCCCTCTAAAATCCTAGCTCTTGTCACTTTCCAGTAGCTGACTAGATCGTCGGAGAGTTTGACACCGGGATCTCTCCCGGTGTTTCAAGGCAGAGTGCAGGTACACGAGACCGAGCCGAGCCCCCAGATCCGAGCCGAGCATCCGTCTTCCACCTCACTCCTGCTACTCCCGAGCCACTCTCTCAGCCGAGGGTGACATATAGCCAGTACTGCGATTTCCACTATACAAATTGAGAGAACTCAACCTGTTGCAACCACACCCTCAAAACAAACCGCATCAGGTTGACGCCGTCTGTGGGAACCCTCGGTACTGACTTCAGTCCGACCCCGGCCAAGAACGTCATCCCCTCAGTCCGAGCTCACGTGGCACCCAAGGTCAGAAGAGCTGTCACCTCTGCACGTCGTCCGGATGCTCCTCCCGAGGACATCCCCGCCGACACTCACGGATCCAACCATCCGAGGGTCAACGGCGAACCCCGACCGGGTGCTTCTCGCTCGGTCGCAACCGACTTACGTCGGGTCATCGAGAACTGGCAAGCCAGCCGAACTAGGGGAGGGGCCAGTTCCAACTCGACCCCGAACCATCCCAGGCACCCATCCCGGGAGCGGGAGTCGGAGCTCAGTCGCACGGACCGAAGGCCACCACCCCAACGCGACCCGGCCAGACAAGCTCCGGTCACGCGCCGTGAGTTCCAAAACTTTTGGACCGAGATCCTGGAAGCCATCTTAGGGACCCCAGTCAACGAGACACTCCACCGCTCTCACTCGCGGTCGGATGCCAGAGCCAGCGAGTCTCGCTGCCTAACTTGCCCGCCAGAACGCGATGAGGACGTCCTACGATGCCTACAGGAAATGGAGAACTGCCTCGAACACTTTGGCGAGGTCGGTCGGAGGCCGGCTCAGGTTCATAGGCCAACCCGATTTCCTTTCTCCGCCACAATTCTACAAGTAGAAATACCCCAGAATTTCTGGCCTCCCCAGTTCGAGACCTATGACAGCAAGGGTGATCCGGCTGATCACATGGAGGGGTTCAAGACCCTCATGATGATTCACAGCGCTTCGGACCCCCTCCTGTGTCGTGCCTTCCCCGCCACCCTTCAGGGTCCAGCTCGGGAATGGTTCTTTAAGCTCGTCCCCAGCTCGATCTATTTGTTCGATCACCTGTAGGCCAACTTTCTTGCCTACTCGTGACCAGCAGAAAGGCCGAGAAGACAAGCGCGTCTCTATTGTACCTCCGACAGAAGGAAGGGGAGTCACTCCGTCAGTTCGTTCAGAGGTTCACCGCAAAGGCGAGGTCTGTCTCCTCCCTCGACGCCGGGGTCGTCTCAGCAGCATTCTGACACAACATCCGACACGACCAGCTGAAGGCATCCTTGGCCAAGAAGCATCCCCTCGATTTTCCTAACCTGCTCAATCGGGTCGAAAAGTACATTCGGGCGGAGGAGGCACTAAATTCCGAGGATGCCAAAAAGGTCCCGGGGAAGGGGAAGCACAAGGCCGATGAGGCAGAGCCAGCCAAGAAGGTTCCGAAAGATGGGACCGGCATGAAGAGGGTCCCTTCGATCCCGCGTTTCGAGAGATACAAGCCACTGACACAAAACGTGTCGGCCATCCTATTGGCGATCGAAGGCAGGGACCTCGTCCAGATGCCTCCTCGACCAACCAGTAACAAGAAAAGGGACCAGCGGTTCTACTACCATTTCCACCGGAATAATGAGCACGACACCGACTACTGTCGGGCCCTTAAGGACAAAATCGAGGCCCTCATCCAACGAAGGTACCTCCGAGTATTTACCCGAGAAGACGCCCGGGATCGAAGGGACACGAGGAATCGAAGACCTTCTCCTCCTCTTCGCGCCCCCAAACAGCGTCCCGAGCGGGACCCCGAGCCTGAAGAGACTGGAGGCCAAGCCATTCTACACTGCATCCATAGGGGGCCTATGGGAGGGGATTCTAATACTTTCTACAAGGCATTCGTCCAAGAGGTAAATGCCGTCCGAGACCTCCCTTCCTCCCAGGCCTAGCAGCTCCCTGTCTCCTTCTCAAGGAAAGACCTGGAGGGGGTCCGACTCCTGCACTGCAATGCGCTCGTCATCAGCCTCGTCATGGCGAACTATGAAGTCCTTCGGATCCTATTGACCATGGGAGCTCGGTGAACATCCTATTCCTGGAAGCGTTCGAGAACCTCAAGCTCCCCCAAGATAAGTTAAAGACAGCCAGGTGCACCCTACACGATTTCTCCGGCATCCAGGTGCTAATAGATGGGATCGTAACCTTGGATGTCATTGCCGGTACGACCCCCCACAGACGGACCGAGTCGATGGACTTCATGGTTGTGAACGTCAAAGCGGCTTACAACGCCATCCTCGACCGACCAGGGCTTTGCTCCCTCCAGGCTGTTCCCTCGGCTACCACCTGAAATTGAAGTTCCTTGTCGAGTCAGGTCTCGGGATCGTTTGGGGGAACCAGGAGGCAGCCCGATCGTACTATATGACGACGGTCGGGGGCGGTGTGTTTCCCCTGGACGCCGTCGAGCTGCAACCCGAAAGGAGCCAACCAGAGCCCGAACCTGTGGACGAACTAGAAGAAGTCTCGTTTGAGACGGAAGACAAGTCAAAGTGGTTCCGCGTGAGCTGCTCCCTCGCGCCCGACCTAAAGTCCGACCTAATCGGCTGCATTCGTCGCAACGTCGACCTCTTCGCTTGGAAGCCATCCGACATGTCTAGGATCTCCGAAGACCTGATCATGCACAGACTAAGCGTGGTCCCTGGCTCGAAGCCGATCATCCAGAAGCGATGTAAGTTCACCTTGGAAAGGCAGCAAACTGTGAAAGCGGAGGTAGACAAACTGTTGTCTGCTCGGTTCATCCAAGAGGTCAGCTATCCCGAGTGGCTGGTGAACGTCGTGATGGTGAGAAAGGCCAGCGGGAGCTGGAGGATCTGCATAGACTTTACGGACCTCAACAAGGCATGCCCCAAAGATCTGCTCCCTCTCCCCAGCATCGATGCTCTGATCGACGCAACGTCGGGTCACGAGCTCCTGTCCTTCATAAATGCCTTCTTAGGCTACAATCAGATCTGAATGTTACCCCCTGATATAGCTAAGACATCCTTCGTCACCGACCAAGGTCTCTACTGATACCGGGTTATGCCCTTCGGGCTGAAGAATGCCGGTGCTACCTATTAGAGGCTCGTCAACCGAGTCTTCAAGGACCAGATCGGTCGCAACATGAAAGTATACGTCGACGACATGCTTGTCAAAAGCCAACAAGGACATAACCACGTCACCATCCTAGAAGAAGCCTTTAGCGTCCTTTGGACCCACATTATGAGGCTCAATCCGGCCAAGTGTGTGTTCGGCATCTCCTCGGGCAAATTTCTTGGGTTCGTCGTCAGCCAGCACTGCATCGAGGTGAACCCCGAGAAGATTCGGGCCATAATAGACATGGGCCATTCGAGAAACATCAAGGAAGTCCAACAGCTCACGGGAAGGCTGGCGGCCATCCGCCGTTTCCTCTCCAAGTCCGGAAAGAAGTCTCTCCAGTTCTTCAAGGCTCTGCGCTGAACCGGAAGCTTCGAATGGGGCACTCAACAGCAATAGGCGTTTGCCCAATTGAAAGAGTACCTCGCCAATCCTCCGCTCCTTAGCAAACCCGAACTGGGCGAGCCTCTCTGGCTTCATCTTTTGGCCTCGGAAAGCGTGCTTAGTGCTGTTCTCGTTTGAGAAGAAGACGGAGTCCAAAAGTAGTTGTACTATGTGAGCAAAGTCTTGCTCTTGGGCCAGACCAGATATGCAAAAATGGAGAAGGTGGCATACGCCCTGGTCATGGCCGCACTGAAGCTCCGCCCTTATTTCCAGGGGCACTCAATTCAGGTCCTCACGGGCCAGCCTCTGAAGGCCGTCCTCCACAAGCCCAAGAGCTCCGGCCGGCTGGTCAAATGGTCGATCGAGCTCAGTCCATACAACATCGGCTATCAACCAAGGACAACAATCGAGGGACAGGCCCTCACCGAATTCATCACGGAATGCACCATCTCCGAGCAACCCGAAAGTGGGGAGGCCGACCAGACGTAGGAAGTTTACGTCGATGGCTCTTCCTGGGAAGCGGGGAGTAGCGCGAGCATCATTTTGCGAGGACCCGACAACTTCCTTCTCCAATATTCCCTCTGCCTTAACTTTCCAGCCCTAACAACAAGGCAGAATATGAAGCTATGATCGCGGGCTCACCCTAGCACACCAGGCAGGTGCCAGACAAATCAGGGTCTTCAGCAACTCTCAGCTCATGGTCATTCAGATCGCCGGAGAGTATGAGGTCCGTGATGATCGGATGATCCGGTATTTGGCCGTGGTCCAGCGGCTCTTGACATCCTTTGACGATTCTGCAGTCTTAAGGATCCCAAGAAAGCTGAACGCCCAGGCTGATGTCCTGTCGAAGTTAGCTTCCTCGTCCTTTGAAGGTCTCGACTGCACCGTTCTTATCGAAGTACTCCTGAAGCCGAGTATCGACCTCCCCGAGACCCTCTGTATTGACGACAGAGCTCAGCCTAACGATTGGACCATTCCCATCCGAAAGTTTCTGATCGAAGGAGAGCTCCCCCAAGACCGAGCCGAGGCAAGGCGGATCAGGGTCTGCTCGGAAAGGTTTGCCATGATCAACGAAACCCTCTTCAGACGCTCATACACAACGACGGACGAAAGACCTCATCTCCGCTGATTAACCCCTAACGAGGCCAAGTATGCTCTCAAGGAGCTCCAGAAGGAATTGGCGGGTGCCATATGGAAAGCCGATCGCTAGCCCGAAAGGCTCTGAAACATGGATATTACTGGCCCACGATGTTGAAAGATGCTCTGGCCCTGGTCAAAAAGTGTGGTCCTTGTCAAAGATTCTCCTTGGTGAGAAGGGTTCCACAAGCAAACCTCCGCTCTCTGGCTAGTCCGACCCCCTTTGCTATGTGGGGGATGGACCTGGTAGGCCCCTTTTCGAAAGCAACTGGCCAAAGGAAGTTCCTGATAGTAGCGATCGACTACTTCACAAAGTGGATCGAGGCCGAGCCCCTGGTCACGATCACCGAGCAGCAGACTCAGCAATTCTTCTGGAAACACATCATCTGCCGGTTCAAAATTCTGCACATACTCAACACAGATAATGGGACCCAATTTGCGAGTAAGAATTTTCAAAAGTTCTGCGAGGATCTTGGAATCCAGCAACACTTCTCTTTGGTGTGCCACCCACATTTGAACGGTCAGGCCGAGAACGCGTACCGCCAGATCCTTGACGGTCTGAAGAAATGGCTTGATAATTCTTTCAAGGGATTATGGGTCGATGATTTGCCGAGCGTTCTCTGGGCCCATCGAACGACGAAGAGAATCCCCACGGGGGAGTCGCCATTTAATCTGACTTACGGCACGGAGGCAGTAATTTCCCTTGAGATCAGGCTGCCTTCGCCACAAATCATGGCCTTTGATGAAGAAAACAACTCGACGCAACTGCGTGCCAATCTGGACCTCATAAACGAGGTTAGAGAAAAATCTGCCCACATACCTGCAGAGGATCGAGAAGTTCTAAAACAGAAGGGTACGTCCCACTAACATCAAGCTAGGGGACCTCATCCTCCGAAAGCTGGCAATATCTAACCCCGGTCAAAAAAGGAAGCTGGCTCCAAACTGGGAAGGCCCATACAAGGTTTCTGAAGTTTTACGCCTCAGCACGCATCGCCTTACCGACCCAGAGGGCAAGGTGTGAAGAGACCCTGGAACGCGGAGCACCTTATCAAATTTCTTGAAGGGGAGGATTAGCCCTTGTAGATTCCCTCATGTAAATTATAAGATGTAATCGGCACGCCGTGCCTTGTTTTGTAAAGTCAATATGATGTAATCATTTACCCCTCTTGGCCTCATGCCAGCTTTCTTTAAAAAAAATTGGGGCTCGGTGCTCGGATGACGCCGCGAGCCACAGAAGCTTCTCCTCCAAGCTTGAGGCTCGGTTCTCGGATGTCACCGCGAGCCACAAAAGCTTCTCCTACAAGCTTGAGGTTCGGCGCTCGGATGTCACCGCGAGCCACAAAAGCTTCTCCTAGAAGCTTGAGGCTCGGCACTCGGATGACACCGCGAGCCACAAAAGCTTCTCCTGCAAGCTTGAGGCTCGGCGCTCGGATGACACAGCGAGCCACAAAAGCTTCTCTTAAGGTATGGAAGGTCAGCATCGACCTTGAGTAAGGCCTTGGCTTCTTCAAGCCCTGCGGTCTTTACGCTCGGCAATGACCTCTAGCTACACTCATACTATCTATTCGAGAACAGGTATGGGGGCTCGGCATCGACCTCGAGCAAGACCTTGGCTTTTTCAAGCCCGGCAAACTTTATGCTCGGCAATAACCTCCAGCTACACTCATAACAACTTCTCCTAAGGTATGGGGCTCGGCATTGCCCTCGAGCAAGGCCTGGGCTTTTTCAAGCCCTGCAATCCTTACGCTCGGCAATGACCTCTAGCTACACTCATACTATCTATCCAAGAACAGGTATGGGGGCTCGGCATCGGCCACGAGCAAGGCCTTGGCTTTTTCAAGCCCTGAGACCTTTACGCTTGGCGATGACCTCCAGCTACACTCATAACAGCTTCTCCTAAGGTGCAGGGGCTCGGCATCGACCTCGAGCAAGGCATGGGCTTTTCAAGTCCTGCGACCCTTACGCTCGGCGATGACCTCCAGCTACACTCATAACAGCTTCTCCTAAGGTGCGGGGGCTCGGCATCGACCTCAAGCAAGGCATGGGATTATTCAAGCTCTGCAACCCTTATGCTAAGCGATGACCTCCAGCTACGCTCATACTATCTATTTGAGAACAGGTATGAGGGCTCGGCATTGACCTCGAGTAAGGCCTTGGCTTTTTCAAGCCCTGCGATCTTTACGCTCGGCGATGACCTCTAGCAACACTCATACAGCTTCTCCTAAGGTATGGGGGCTCGGCATCGACCTCGAGCAAGGCCTGGACTTTTTCAAGTCCTGTGACCCTTACGCTCGGTGATGACCTCTAGCTACGCTCATACTATCTATCCGAGAATAAATATGGGGGCTCGGCATCGACCTCAAGCAAGGCCTTGGCTTTTTCAAGCCTTGCGACCTTTACGCTCGGTGATGACCTCCGGCTACACTCATAACAGTTTCTCCTAAGGTATGGGGGTTCGGCATCGACCTCGAGCAAGGCCTGGGCTTTTTCAAGCCCTGCGACCTTTATGCTAGGTGATGACCTTCAGCTACACTCATACTATCTATTCGAGAACAGGTACGGGGGCTCGGCCCTCTGGGATTCAGGCTCTTCTCCCTACCCAAAAGCTTCTATTAAGATTTAGGGCTCTTGCCTTTGACAAACGCCCCGAGTCTCGAACCTTGAACCGGCACACCTCTCACCCGCTGGCAACACGGGGTAAACGGCCCTCGAAGCCGAAACTCCGAATTTTCAGAGGGTGGCAGGGGAGCCACAGATCCGAAACACTTGGCCAAGAATTTCATTTTTGGGGCGTCCGCCTTCGACAAGCACCCCGAATCTCGCCCTTGGGATCGACCCACCTCTCACCCACTAACAACTCGGGGTTAACGGCCTTTGAAACCGAAACCCCGAATTGTCAGTGGGCGCAGGAAAGTCACCGACAATTCCTGGTGAACAACTGATAATGGGTGAGGGTTTATAGCCTCCTGGAGAGGCGCATTTATGACATCGAGGAGTCCAAACGGCGAAAGATGAAATGTTTCCATTAATTTTTATCAGAAGGCGAAATGTCCCTTATTAAATGTTATCTGCGAGGAGTAACGGTTCGGCTCCCAAGCGAAGCCACAACCCAACGGCTCTCTCTGCCTCGACATCGACCCCGAACAAGGCCACACTCGGCGATGGCCTCGAGCTACGCTCCTGCCAGTCTCACTTGACCAATTATCAAAGAAATCGAAGTTTTGTTACTTATGGAGCGCCGCGAACGGCCACACGATACAATGAAGATATTACAAATTACTCGGCTTAAATTCGAACTCAGTGCTCCCCACGGGACCCTCCGCATGCTCCACCTGCACGGCTAGTAAGGACGTCCCGGCAACGGAACTCTGCGCGTCGACAGGCCTCACCATTTCAAGATAAAAGGTCGGAGAATGACCCAATACGGAATGGCTTCCTCCTTCGAACGGACCAGTGCATATCATGAGCTTCAACCTCTGAATTTCCAACTCCTTCTCTACGACGGCCTCGCGAAGAAAGGACTCCGAAGCCGATTTTCCAGTGGAGGCATCCGAGATTGACTAGTTCGTCTCGACTCTCTCCCAGTCCCGGTCGGCTATGGCCTTCTTCAAGTAAGCGGCTTCTAGGCTGAGCTCCTTAGACTTGTTCATAAAATAGTTTACCATGGCCTCTTGATCACGAGCCTACTTATGATGGCGAGGCAGCACACTCTCCTAGGACCCCAGCTCATTTCGGAGCTAGAAGACTTCTGCGGAATGCAGGTCGGCGCCGAGGGCCACGTGCGTCTATCAAGAATAAGGGAAAAGAAATGGGTCACTAAAGAAGCTTGCCAAATACTACAAGTCATAGAGGATTGGCCAAAAAATCTTATATTTATTAATTCAAAAATTCGGGTTACAAAAAGCGGTGGCCAGTCCTCGCAAGGCAAAGTACAAGTCAAAAGAAAATAAAAATTCCTAAACTACTTTTTAGAGGTGGACGGCACCTCTTCGAAGGTCGGATCGCCCCCGCCCCCTCCTGATGAGGGATCTCCGTCTCCTTCTCGTCCTCACTGCCAGGTGTCGGCAGATGCACGGGAAGCCGCCACCCGAAGTGAAGATGGTCGACCCGAGCCTCCGGGTAGATCTGCAGGAAGTGCTCCTTGGCCTGGGCGTAGGCTTCGTCCTGAGCCTGGATCAGAGCGTCCGCCAAGGTGTTCTGCATCTCCTCAGCCTCCGCCTTGTCCTTAGCCCGAAAATGTGCCAGCTCGTTCGAATGATGGTCTTGCAGCGAGACCATTTGAGCTTGGAAAACCACCTGGGCTGATTGGGCCTCCGTCAACTCGTCCTTCAGTTTAGTCCCCTCACGGAAATACTTCTCGGTGTTCCTCCTCTCGACAAGTACCTCCTTCTCCAGGCACCTGTGGAAGTGCTGCCTATGGAGCAATGCCTGACCGAGGAAGATCAAGTTAGAAAAATTCCTAAATTCCATGCATAAAGCGAATACCAAACACTTACCGAAATTTATGCCTGAGCCCACCTCATGTAGGCCGTCGCAGACATCTCTACCACTAGAGTCATCTAATCCCGCTCCGTGGCGAGATGCTCCACCACCTCCAGTGCCACCGGGCCCTCGGTCAGGGTATCACCAGCCTTGAACCCCCAATCCGGGGCATGCGGCCTCATGCCTTACCTGCCCACCATCTCCTCGACATTGGGGCAAAGTGGCGGGAGCCCCTTCTCCAAGACCTCGACCACTTTCCTACTACCGGAGCTCATCCCCGGTTCCTTCGTCGACCTCGATGAGTGGTGGTGCTTCTTCATTCTCTTCGGGGACGGCTCCACAGGCCCTGAGGCCGGCCCTTTATTGGGCCCCGCTTTCAAGGCAGCCTTCTTCTCTTGGTCGGCCCTCCTCTTGGCGGCTATGGCCAGCAAGACTTGTCGGTTGTCGAGCTGCTTGGCAGACATCTCTACAAAAAGAAAAAGGAAAAAATGTTAACACGAAGGCAAGAAGATAAACAAATTCAAAACAAAAATATACTAGGGTCGGCTGGGCTCAGTCTGGCTCGGGCCAGGTGCAACTCCGTAATGCGCGGCCACCCTATGTTATGCCCTTCCACAATCTTCTCTATTGTCACCCAGTCTTTCTCCGTCAACTCACTACGCTTCGGGGGCTTGTTGTTCGGCTTACTAAAATTCTAAACAGTTGGAATCTTCCAAGGTTTCTTACTCCGAACGATGAAGTACTTCGCCTTCCATCCTTTAATGGAGTCCGGATGGCCTTGCATCACCTTCTTGTGAGGACGCGGCGAGAGGTAAAAAATCCCCTCCGTATCTCCGAGCAAGCTCATCCCTAAGATGGCACGGAAGTACGTGAGCCTCGGTTTGATCCCCTTCTCCTGGCACTTCAGAATGAAGCAGACCAGGTGTTTTCACGAGTTGGGGCCATACTGCACCGGACTCAGCTCTCCCCACTTCAACACCCTCTCAATGAATGGGTGCAACGGCAGCCTTAATTCCGAGACAAAGGCGTCCTCGGGAAACATGCAGAAGCTCGACTCCAGCGCTGCGGTCGAACGAATTCTAGTGTTCGGCACCACAAGTTCGAATTCCTTCGGAATGAAGTAGTCCGCCCTTAAGATATGCAGGTAGTCCGCCCTCAAAGCGCACTGGACACTGTCCATCTTGATCATATACCGACCCGAGTCCTACAGCAATGAGGTAAACGCGAGAAGCCCCTCCACATCGTCAGAGACCCTGGGTTTCTATTGGAAACGGGGGGAAACTTGAACCCAGGCTCGAGTCGATATTTGTCTGGCGAGCCCAGACTATCGGGACGAATCCACTTTCTTTTCTCCTGCGAGGGAGAAGCTTCTTCTTCGGAGATGGGGTCGATAACGGGGGCAGAGGTGGAAGATCTGTTTCTTCCCGAGCTACCTCTCCCGCGGTTCCTCCTCCCCCCTTTTCCTGATCGTTGCCTCCCTCGGTTCCCCGTTCGGGCCCCTTCTGGTCGTCCTCTGCACCAAACTCCTTACCCTTAGGGTCTCCTTCCTCGTGCTCCCCCTCCTCAACATGCTCCCCCTCAGGGTCTCCTTCCTCATACTCACCCTCTTCCACAAGCTTCTCTCTCGGCCTACGGACTCGTAAAGGGGCACGTCATAAACAATGACACCTTCGCCCCCCGATCCTAAGTTCGACTGAACCTCCTCCTTCACTTCAAGGTCACCAAGAGACTAAGATGTCAACGTCGACTGGACTTCCTCCTCAGAACGACCTGAAGAGCTCACTTCGGAGCCGGACTGAGAGCGCAACTTTACGAATCAAAAATACTAACCTGGTATACCAGAAACGGGAAAATCACCGAAAAATGGTCGTCGACGGCTACGAAAGAAATTCATGTTGTCTTAGAGATTGAGCGCAAAGTGGAGAAATGAAGGGGGGGTGGGAGATTTATAATAGAGGAGGGGACTCCTCGATTTTCGTGAAAAGATCTAACCGTTGCCACCAGGATCTAAAGCGCTTCGATTCTTACGCCTATGAAGTCAGCCTAAAGCGCAAAATTACCTCTTTACCCTCAACCCTATCAGTCGGTACCACAGCTCGGAATGCATGGCCAACTACTGAAGTACTACTCCAGGCTTTTCCAACAAGACTGGGGCTCGGCGCTCGGATGTCACCACCAAGCCACCAAAGCTTTTCCAAAAAGTTTTGGGGGCTCGACGCTCGAATGTCACCGCGAGCCACAAAAGCTTCTCCTACAAGCTTGAGGCTCGGCGCTCGGATGGCACCGCGAGCCACAAAAGCTTCTCCAACAAGCTTGAGGCACGGCGCTCAGATATCACCGCTAGCCACAAAAACTTCTACAGGTTTTGGGCTCAATGCTCGGATGACACCGCGAGCCACAAAAACTTCTCCTACAAGTTTTGGGGTTGACGCTCGGATGACACCGCGAGCCACAAAAACTTCTCAAACTAGTTTTGGGCTTGACGCTCGGATAACACCGCGAACCACCAAAGCTTTTCCAACAAGTTTTGGGCTCGACGCTCAGATGTCACCGCGAGCCACAAAAGCTTCTCCTACAAGCTTGAGGCTTGGCGCTCGAATGGCACCGCAAGCCACAAAAGCTTCTCCAACAAGTTTAGGGCTTGGCGCTCGAATGTCACCGCGAGCTACAAGAGCTTCTTCTACAAGTTTCGGGCTCGACGCATGTGACAGGGTAAAAATGACCTGAGGCCCAACCAGGGCCCAATACAATTCCCACTCAGAAAGGTAAAGATGGTAACCTGGTTCGGCTCCGGACCACTTCAGGGTCGGCGCCGAACCTCGCGTTTGCCCTCACAGTGCCGGCCTCCTCGTACCGACGAGCCTCATTAGCCCTCAGAGTCCGATCCGGGGCAGTCCCACAGGCCGTCTCCCCTCTCTGGCGGGGCAGAAGGAGGACCTGGCGCAGCCTAGGCCCTCAGATTCCCCCCAGAGGCACAGGAGACTCACGATGGGCCACGTCAGCTCCAAATACCGCCAAGGGTTTCGCCACGTCAGCCCTATACCACTCCTGGTATCGCCACGTCCGCCCTAAACCCCCTGGGCCTTCTGCCACGTCAGGCCCATGGGCTTTCGGATCCAAACCCGGCCCCCAAGTGGAACCAAACCCAGTTGGGATTCTCTATAAATACTAGACCCACACCCACCTTTTGAGGTAATCAATCTTTTGCCACTTAAATATACCTAGTTATTGCTACTCTCTCACAGAGACTGACTAGAGCGTCGGAGGGTCCGCCACCGGGATAAACCCCGGTGTCTCAGGACCGTCTGCAGGTACACAAGACCTCGGATCCGACCCTTCCGATCCGAGCCCAACCTTCAACATCTTTCCGAGCTCATCGTAGGTCCCAGAAGGTCAACTGAAGGTCGGCAGACGAGCGGCAATCTCCTTCAATACAAATTGAGTCCGAACTCACACCTGGTGCTTCCACACGTTTCTCAGAAATAAACAGCATCAGGTTGGCGCCGTCTGTGGGAACAGCTGCTCCAGAAGCCGATCCGACCCAGACCCTTAAAGGCCATCGACAGCCGAATCCTCATGGCCTCCAAAGGAAAGGGGGCTGCTTCCCCCGTCAACCAACGGGACTCGCCCCCGCCCACGGAAAAAGCCAGGCCACGCACGTCGAAACACAAGGCTCCCCCTCGGGAGTCCCAAAGGAGCGTCGGCTGGACAGCCCAGCCCGACCTACGGAGAGTAATCCTCAACCACAAGATTACCCACAGCTGGGGAAGGGCCGCTTCCAACTCGGCCCCGAACCATCCGAGGCAGACCCACAGGGACGACGGCCCACGGGGTCGGCAAGGTGATAGGAACCGGGGATCACCAACCCCGAAGCCTAACCCAAACCGCACCCAGGGTCAGGATCCCGAATCCGAGGTATCCATGGATACGCCGTTCACCCTACACTACATCCACGGGGGACCGGTGGGGGGAGAAACCGATACTTCCCAAAGAACCTTCACCCAGGAGACGAACGCTATTCAGTACAGCCCCTCTCCTGAGCTACAACCGCGGCCAGTCTCCTTCTCAGGAGAGGGCCCCGAAGGAGTTCACCTCCCCCACTGCGAGGCCCTCGTCGTTAGCCTCCGCATGGCCAATTGTGAGGTTCGCCGAATCCTTGTTGACAACGGCAACCCGGTAAATATTCTCTTCCTCGGAACCTTCGAAAGTCTCAGATTATCCAGAGGGAAACTCAAACCAGCAGGATGCACGTTGCTCAAACTGTCGGGCGTCCCGGTCGTAGTGGAGGGAATTATTACCCTCGACGTCACCGCTGGACCGGCCCCTGACAAGAGGACCGTGTCCTTGGATTTCATGGTCATCCGCATCAAGGCGGCTTACAACGCCATCCTCGGCCGACCCGGGCTAAACTCCCTCCAGACGATACCTTCGACCCCCCATCTGAAACTCAAATCCCCCCCCAGGGGGTCAGCATCGTCCGAGACAGCGTCGAAGCAGCACGGTCATGTTGCGTTACCACCAGGGGAGGGGGCGTGCTCCCCCTCAGCGCCGTTGAACTCGAACCCGAGAAAGAAGGCCCCGCCCCCGAGCCCGTGGACGAACTGGAGGAGGTCCTATTCGACACCGAGGATGAGTCGAAATGGTTCCGGGTGAGCTGCTCACTCGCCGAAGACCTGAAGACGGGCATCATCGCTTGCGTCCGCCGCAACGTTGATCCCTTCGCTTGGAAGCCCTCCGATATGCCCGGAATCTCGGAAGACTTGATCATGCACCGACTGAGCGTCCTCCCTGACTCTAAACCGATCGTCCAAAAGAGGCGCAAAGTCGCCCCGGAGAGGCAACAAATTGTAAAAACAGAAGTGGACAAGCTCTTGTCCGCTCGATTCATCCAAGAAGTCAGCTACCCCGAGTGGTTGGCCAATGTCGTCATGGTGAAGAAAGCGACAGGGGGTTGGCGAATCTGCATTGACTTCACGGACCTTAACAAAGCGTGTCCGAAAGATCCTTTCCCCCTCCCGCGCATCGATGCTTTAATAGACGCGACCTCAGGGCACGAGCTGCTGTCCTTCATGGACGCATTCTCGGGGTACAATCAGATCCGGATGTTTCCACCAGACATCTCCAAGACCTCGTTCGTCACCGACCAAGGTCTTTATTGTTACCGTGTCATGCCTTTCGGGCTGAAAAATGCCGGAGCCACGTACCAGCGACTCGTCAACAAAGTCTTCAAGGACCTGATCGGCCGCAACGTAGAAGTTTACGTCGACGACATGCTTGTCAAGAGCCGGGCCGGGCCGGACCACGTCGCCGACCTCGAGGAAGCCTTCGGTGTCCTCCGACGCCACAACATGAGGCTCAACCCGACTAAATGCGCCTTCGGCGTCTCCACGGGGAAGTTCTTAGGATTCATCGTCAGCCAGCGCGGCATTGAGGCAAACCCCGAAAAAATACAGGCCATCATTAACATGTCCCCGCCCCGGAATGTCAAAGAGGTTCAGAGGCTCACAGGTCGGTTGGCGGCGATCGGCCATTTTCTCTCCAAGTCAGGGGAGAAATCTCTCCCCTTCTTCAAAGCCTTGCGCGGGAAAGGGGGCTTCGAGTGGGGTACCCATCAACAAGAAGCCTTCGAACAGCTGAAACAGTACCTCGCCAACCCGCCTCTCCTCAGCAAGCCCGAACCGGGCGAGCCGCTTTGGCTCTACCTGTCCGCCTCGGACTACGCCCTCAGCGCCGTCCTCGTCCGAGAGGAGGAAGGAGTTCAGAAACCACTGTACTATGTAAGCAAAGTACTGCACCCGGCCGAGACGAGATACGCGAAGATAGAGAAGGTGGCCTACGCCCTGGTTATGGCAGCCCGAAAACTCCGACCTTACTTCCAGGCCCACTCCGTCCAAGTACTGACCGACCAACCACTGAAGACCGTCCTCCACAAGCCCGAAAACTCCGGCCGATTAGTCAAATGGTCGATCGAGCTGAGCCAGTTCGACATAAGCTATCACCCCAGGGCGGCCATTAAAGGGCAGGCCCTCGCCGAGTTCATAACTGAATGCACTGTCTCCGAGCAACCTGACGTAGAAGAATCGGATCCGACCTGGGAGGTCTGTGTTGACGGCTCATCCTGCGAAACGGGGAGTGGGGCGGGCGTCATCCTTCGCGGCCCCGACCAATTCCTACTTCAATACTCCCTGCGCCTCAACTTTCCAGCCTCCAACAACGAGGCAGAATACGAGGCCATGATCGCCGGATTGACCCTCGCCCACCGAGCCGGTGCCAAGCGAATCCGGGCGTTTAGCGACTCTCAGCTCGTGATCCATCAAATCAACGGAGAGTACGAAGCCCGCGACGACCGAATGATGAGGTATTTGGCGGCGGTCCGACGACTCTTAGCGTTCTTCGACGGCGCTACGGTTGTCAGAGTCCCCAGGGAACAGAACGCCCAAGCCGACGCGCTATCCAAACTTGCCTCTTCTTCCTTCGAAGGCCTCGATCGTACGGTGCTCGTCGAGGTCCTCTTGGAGCCAAGCATCAGTAGCCCGGAGCCGGAAGCGATGTGTGTACAAGAGGGGACCAGCCCGGACGACTGGACCACTCCCATTCGAAAATTCTTAAACCGGGCCGAGCTTCCTGAAGACAAAGTCGAGGCCAGGCGAATCAGAATCCGAGCTGAAAGGTTCGTCATGATCGATAACATCCTCTTCAAACGCTCGTACACCTTGGCCGACGGCAAACCCTACCTCCGCTGCCTCGCCAGGGACGAGGCCAGCTACGCCTTCAAAGACCTGCACGAGGGGATCGGCGGATGCCACATGGGGAGTAGGACACTTGCCCGAAAGGCCCTGAATCAAGGGTACTATTGGCCCACCATGCTCCAAGACTCACAAGACTTGGTCAAGAGGTGCGGCCCCTGCCAAAGATTCTCCCCCATCAAAATGCTTCCTCAAGCCAACCTCCGATCCCTGGCGAGCCCTACGCCCTTCGCCATGTGGGGTATGGACCTTGTGGGGCCCTTCCCCCCAGCGGTAGGGCAAAAGAAATTCCTGATTGTCGCCATCGACCACTTCACCAAGTGGATCGAAGCCGAACCACTATCCAGCATCACCGAGCGCCAAGTGCAACAGTTCTTTTGGAAGAACATCATTTGTCGATTCGGGATCCCCCGAATCCTCGTCACGGACAACGGAACCCAGTTCCAAGGGCAGAACTTCCAATCTTTCTGTCAGGACATCGGCATCCAGCAGCGTTTTTCCGCCATTTGCCACCCTCAGTCTAACGGCCAAGCGGAGAATGCGAACAGGCAAATCCTCGACGGCCTCAAAAAGTGCCTTGACAATTCCCCCAAAGGGCTATGGGTTGAGGAGCTGCCCAGCGTACTATGGGCACACCGAACCACACAGAGGATCCCCACGGGGGAGACGCCATTCAATCTGACCTATGGGACCAAGGCAGTCATCCCCGTCGAAGTCGGATTGCCTTCTCCCTGGATCATAGCCTTCGATGAAGACGACAATGCGTCCGCCCTAAGGGCTAACCTGGACCTCGTTGCCGAAGTACGAGAGAAGTCCGCGGTCCGAAGGAGCATTTATCAGCAACGGATCGAGAGATTTTACAACAAGAAAGTCCGCCCCACCAGCATCCAGGCAGGGGACCTGGTGTTGCGAAAGCTATCTGTCTCTGATCCAACCAAGAAGAGGAAACTGGCTCCCAACTGGGAAGGCCCATACCGTGTAGTCGAGGCTGTACGCCCTGGTACATACCGACTGAAGGATATGAACGACCGACCCATCAGCCGACCCTGGAACGCTGAGCACCTCATGAAATTCCGGGGAGAGCAAGCTTAGGTTCTAGCATGGCTTAAGTAGATTAAAACTTTTGTAAACATTCGTGTGTAAAGGGCCGCTTCAGCGACCCCCCCCCCCGGTCGGGTATAAAAGAAGTCTCTTTTTGTCAAAAGTTAAATACCTCGGCAACTCCGACCCGGTACCGGGCAATGGGGGCGGCACCTGGGTTCTCCCTCGGGTCTCATCCCCAAACGCCTCGGCAGGTTCGACCCAGCTCCGGACCGGAGGTCTCCCTGTCGCCCCGCGTCGATCCCTCACGAATCGGCGGAGCTCGACCTCGCCTACACCGCCCTTCACCACCCCGATGGCCAGAGCAAAGAAGGACAAAAATTATACAGCTGGTTTTCCCACCTCTATATCAGCCGGATCCGTTGGGGGGTCGGCAACCGATTTATCATCTGACCCTTGTCCGCCAGGGGTCTTCGGTGTCCCCTCAATCTCCATATCATACTCGAGGTTGGACAGGTCGATAGTCGGATAAAAGTGCCTCACATGGCTGAGGGCCTTCGCATAACTGCTATCCTGGGCGTTGATCACCAGGATCTGACACGACTTAGTCACCTCTTCCTTCTCCTTCTCCGACCTCTCCTCCTGAGCCACCCTCGCCTTCGCCCATTCCTCCTTCTCCTTGTCAAAAGCCGCCTTCGTCTCCGCCTCCTTCTTACGAGAGCCTTCGAGCTCTCCCTTCAATTCCGTCACCTCCTGCTCGGCCTTGTCAGCCCGGTCTCGCTCTCGCTGCAACGCCGCCTCGTAGAGGCCCCTCACATGGGCCCCCTGCACGGTCGCCTGCCATAACCAGACACTACTAAGAAATCTTCCTTAAACAACATCACCCGAAAGCTAGGGGGTTCGATTGACTTACCAGCACAGTGGCCTGCGCAAGACGCACGTACGCCTCGTCCAGGGTCTGGGACTTCATAGCCGAACGATCCCGAGGGGTCGCCAGCTTATCTGCAACCTCCACGGCCTGGCGCCCCCGGACCAGGCAATCACCCTCGCGGATCGACCAATCTGGCACCCACCTTCGCCGAAGTCTCTCCTCTAGTCCGGGATCCACCAGGGGACCCTTCCCCTTATCAAGGTCGGCGGCCGCACCCTGATCCGAACCCCCCTGGACCACCGCGTCCCCACCCGTCTCCGACCGAGTCCTTTTCATCCTCGGCTGAATGGGGGCCTCGGAGACCACCTGGGACAACTCGGTCGTCTTCGCCACGACATCCTTCTTCTCGGCCTTCTTCTTCTTCATGGCGAGCCTCAGCGCCTTAATCGACTCTTCATCCATTTCTGTAAAAAGATCCATTAAGAACAAATGAGCAAGAAAGTACAAGAAGAGTGTGAGGAAAGAAACAACCACGTACGAGGCACGGCCGGGCTAGGGCTCAGTCCGACGCTCGCCAGATGGGCCTCCGTCACCTTCCCCCAATTGATGCTATACGACAGACGGAGACGCTCAACGAGTCTCCACTCCTCCGCCGACAAGTCTCCCGGCCCCGGTGCTGCGTAACTCGGCTTAGAATGGTTCCACCGAGTAGGGATAGCCCAAGGATCCTCACTCCGGATCACCAGATACTTTTTCTTCCAGAACTTAATGGAATCTGGATGACCATGGACAACCTTCGCCTTACCTCGAGGCGAGATGTAGTATACTCCTTCTACCGATGAGCCGATCAACAACATCGCTCGGAACACGCCCAGCCGCAGGGGTACCCTCTGCTCCTCGCACAACAGCACGAAGCAGATGATCTGCTTCCAGGAGTTCGGCCCAAACTGCATCGGCGCCAGGGACGACCAATTTAACACCTCCCGAACGAATGGGTGGATGGGCAGCCTCAGGCCGGAGATAAAGGCGTCCACAGGGAAGATACAATACCTATCCGGCAGGGGATCGGTCGGCCGAAGAATAGAACTCGGCAGCATAAGCTCGTAACTGGGCCCTATGTGGTAGGCCAACTGCAGAGCCCCCAAGTCGCTTGCCTCCAGAACGGTCGGGGATGCGTCCACCTTCAACCTCTTCCGACTTGACGACGACGGCTGGACCCCCGAGGACTCCTTATCTGAGAGATCGTCGGGGTAGCGACGGAAAGCCCGGGGTTGTGCAGACGACCCTATCACCAAGTCGCTCGGGCCGCCAATCCTCGATCCCTTCTTCTTTGGAGCCCTCCGCCTCTTAGTCCGTTCCGGCGAAGGTGTAGACAAACGCCCCAGAACGGGCGGATTCAGAGACCCTGCGGAGCCATCTCCCTCGGAGCCACCCTCCTCTCCGGAAGCCAACCCTAGGGTCCGGACCTCGTCTGAGCTACCGCCCCCCTCCTCAGAGTCGCTGCTTTCTACCACGAAATGCCTCCGAGATCGCAAGGGCTTCACATTGTGTACGACCTCCTCCTTGCCTACCGGCCCCTCCCCAGAGGTCGACGCCGACGAGCCGGACTGAGCCCTATCCATCTGTGCCTAAGTTAAAACGGGGTTACCAACTAACCTGCGATCACCTCGGTAAAACGACCTTGCTGCGGGAAGCTGAAGGGACGAGCGCTGAAGAGTTGAAGGATTTTTTGAAAAGTAAGAGGCAAGAGAGAAATAGGCGATAGAAGGAGAGGGGGGAACATTTATAGGGGATAGGAACAACTCCTCGATTTTCGCAGTCACTATTCACCGATTGACGTGCAACTGCCGCCTAGGAAATCACGCCACGTCCTCGAAACATGTGCTACTGACGTCACCCAGGGCCAGACTGGCCGCCCGATACGGGGGTCGGTTCGGGCAAAATAACGGCTCGCCTTCGCCGGCACTAAAGTACTCTTCTTCAGAAGATCCACCGGCTGGCCATCACCCTTACCAGCCCGTAATTCCCCCTCGTCTCGAGGTTCGGCTTGGCACCGGGGTACTCTTCCCAGGAAGAAACAACGGCTCGCCTTCACCCTCACCGGCCCATAATCCCTCGCAAGCTCGAGGTCCGGTCCGGCACCCGGGTACTCTTCTTCGGAAGATCCACCGGCTGGCCATCACCCTTACCAGCCCGTAATTCCCCCTCGTCTCGAGGTTAGGTCTGGCACCCGGGTACTCTTCTCAGGAAGAAACAACGGCTCGCCTTCACCCTTACCGACCCATAATCCCTCGCCAGCTCGAGGTCCGGTCTGGCACCGGGGTACTCTTCTTCGGAAGATCCACCGGCGGGCCATCACCCTTACCAGCCCGTAATTCCCCCTCGTCTCGAGGTTCGGCCTGGCACCGGGGTACTCTTCTCAGGAAGAAACAACGGCTCGCCTTCACCCTTACCGACCCATAATCCCTCGTCAGCTCGAGGTCCGGTCTGGCACCCGGGTACTCTTCTTCGGAAGATCCATCGGCTGGCCATCACCCTTACCAGCCCATAATTCCCCCTCATCTCGAGGTTCGGTCTGGCACCCGGGTACTCTTCTCAGGAAGAAGCAACGGCTCGCCATCACCCTTGTCGACACGTAATCCCTCGACCTCTCGAGGTTCAGTCGAACACCAGGGTACTCTTCTCCGGAAGAGACAACGGTTCGCCATCGCCTTCACCTACACGTAGACCCTCGACTAGCTCGAGGTCCTATTCAAGCCTCAGGGCAGCACCACCAGGAAGGCCCTGTGATCCGCCCTCCCATTTTTTACAATCATAAACACTCCTCCACGGCTAGCTCCCGCACCCCCCGCAGGAGTGGGGGGCTTGTGTGACAGGGTAAAAATGACCTGAGGCCCAACCAGGGCCCAATACAATTCCCACTCAGAAAGGTAAAGATGGTAACCTGGTTCGGCTCCGGACCACTTCAGGGTCGGCACCGAACCTCGCGTTTGCCCTCACAGTGCCGGCCTCCTCGTACCGACGAGCCTCATTAGCCCTCGGAGTCCGATCCGGGGCAGTCCCACAGGCCGTCTCCCCTCTCTGGCGGGGCAGAAGGAGGACCTGGCGCAGCCTAGGCCCTCAGATTCCCCCCAGAGGCACAGGAGACTCACGATGGGCCACGTCAGCTCCAAATACCGCCAAGGGTTTCGCCACGTCAGCCCTATACCACTCCTGGTATCGCCACGTCCGCCCTAAACCCCCTGGGCCTTCTGCCACGTCAGGCCCATGGGCTTTCGGATCCAAACCCGGCCCCCAAGTGGAACCAAACCCGGTTGGGATTCTCTATAAATACTAGACCCACACCCACCTTTTGAGGTAATCAATCTTTTGCCACTTAAATATACCTAGTTATTGCTACTCTCTCACAGAGACTGACTAGAGCGTCGGAGGGTCCGCCACCGGGATAAACCCCGGTGTCTCAGGACCGTCTGCAGGTACACAAGACCTCGGATCCGACCCTTCCGATCCGAGCCCAACCTTCAACATCTTTCCGAGCTCATCGTAGGTCCCAGAAGGTCAACTGAAGGTCGGCAGACGAGCGGCAATCTCCTTCAATACAAATTGAGTCCGAACTCACACCTGGTGCTTCCACACGTTTCTCAGAAATAAACAGCATCAACGCACAGATGACACCGCGAGCCACAAAAACTTCTCCTACAAGTTTTGGGCTTGACGCTCTAATGACACCGCGAGCCACAAAAACTTCTCCTACAAGTTTTGGGCACGATGCTCGGATGACACCGCGAGCCACAAAAACTTCTCCAACAAGTTTTGGGTTCGACGCTCGGATGACACCGCGAACTACAAAAACTTCTCCTACAAGTTTTGGGCTCGACGCTCGGATGACATCACGAGCCACAAAAACTTAACCTAAAAGTTTTGGGTTCGACGCTCAGATGACACCGCGAGCCACAAAAACTTCTCCAACAAGTTTTGGGCTCGACGCTCAGATGACACCGCGAACCACAAAAACTTCTCCAACAAGTTTTGGGCTCAACGCTCGGATGTCACCGCGAGTCACAAAAGCTTCTCCAACAAGCTTGAGGCTCGACACTCGGATGGCACCGCGAGCCACAAAAACTTCTCCAACAAGCTTGAGGCTCGGCGCTCAGATGTTACCGCGAGCCACAAAAACTTCTCCTACAAGTTTTGGGCTCGACGCTCGGATGAAACCGCGAGCCACAAAAACTTCTCCTACAAGTTTTGGGCTCGATGCTCGGATGACACCGCGAGCCACAAAAACATCTCCTAAAAGTTTTGTGCTCGACGCTCGGATGACACCGCGAGCCACAAAAACTTCTCCAACAAGTTTTGGGCTCGACGCTCGGATGACATTGCGAGCCACAAAAACTTCTCATGCAAGTTCTGGGCTCGACGCTCAGATGACACCGCGAGCCACATAAACTTCTCCTACAAGTTTTGGGCTCGACACTCTGATGACACCGCGAGCCACAAAAGCTTATCCTACAAACTTGGGGCTCAGTGCTCGGATGTCACCGCGAGACACAAAGGCTTCTATACCCTAAGCATTAAATGAAATGAAATCATTAGATTTTATTCGGCCGCCATTACCAATACACCATCCCACCGATGACAAACAACACATAAGCTCCTACAAGTCTGAGGCTCGACGCTCGGATGTCACCGCGAGCCACAAAAGCTTCTCCTACAAGCTTGAGGCTCAGCACTTGGATGGCACCGCGAGCCACAAAAGCTTCTCCTATAAGCTCGAGGCTCGACGCTCGAATGGCACTGCGAGCCACAAAAGCTTCTCCTACAAGCTTGAGGATCGGCGCTCGGATGTCACTGCGAGCCACAAAAGATTCTCCTACAAACTTGAGGCTCGGCGCTCGAATGTCACCGCGAGCCACAAAAGCTTCTCCTACAAGCTTGAGGCTCGGCGCTCGTATGTTACCGCGAGCCACAAAAGCTTTTCCTACAAGCTCAAGGCTCGGCGCTCGGATGGCACCGCGAGCCACAAAAGCTTCTCCTATAAGCTTGAGGCTCGGCGCTCGAATAACACCGCGAGCCACAAAAGCTTCTCCCACAAGCTTGAGGCTCGGCGCTCGGATGTCACCACCAAACCACCAAAGCTTTTCCAACAAATTTTGGGGGCTTGACGCTCTGATGTCACCGCGAGCCACAAAAGCTTCTCCTATAAGCTTGAGGTTCGGCTCTCGGATGTCACCGCGAGCCACAAAAGCTTCTCCTATAAGCTTAAGGTTCGGTGCTCGGATGTCACCGCGCGCCACAAAAGCTTCTCCAACAAGTGAGGGGGCTCATCTCCCAACCTCGACGATTGGCTAAACGAGCTCCTCCTCTTCAGATCTCGACGTTTCCTAGCTTTTCCAACAAGTGAGGGGGCTCGTCTCCCGACCCTTGATGCTCGGCTAAACGAGCTCCTACTCTTCGGATCTCGATATCCCCTAGCTTTTCCAATAAGTGAGGGGGCTCGTCTCCCGACCCTCGATGCTCGGCTAATCGAGCTCCCACTCTATGGATCTCGACGTTCCCTAGTTTTCCAACAAGTGAGGGGGCTCGTCTCCCGATCCTCGACGCTCGGCTATGCGAGCTCCTACTCTTCAAATCTCGATGTCCCCTAGTTTTTCCAACAAGTGAGGGGGCTCATCTCCTGACCCTCGACGCTCGGCTAAGCGAGCTCCTACTCTTCGGCACTCGACGCTCCTCATGACTCCAAAAGGGGATCCCCTTCATCCTACCCCGCTGGCATCTCCAGGAAGATATAGACCCCATTCTTTGCCGTACACACCACTCCGCTCTTCCTACAAAGGCAAAACCACTCCTACACGGCTGGGTTATCCTGCCCTCTAGGAGTGGGGGGCTCCTGATATGGGTCAGATGGCTTGGCCCCTCCTGGGCCACCAGATCCCCTCAAAACCTACTCTCCCCTGATCATAAGATCAACCCAGAGCCCCATGGGCTTTTGCCACATCAGAACCACAAGCAAACGGGTCCAAACTGGCCCAGCAGGATCTCAGACTCATTTGCTCTGCCTATAAATACCAGGCCCCCTCCTTCATTCAAAGGTAATCAATCTTTTCCCTCTAAAATCCTAGCTCTTTTTACTTTCCAGTAGCTGACTAGATCGTCGGAGGGCCTGTCATTGGGATCTCTCCCGGTGTTTCAAGGCAGAGTGCAGGTATACGAGACCGAACCGAGCCCCCAGATCCGAGCCGAGCTTGCTGGATCCGAGCCGAGCATCCATCTTCCACCTCACTCCTGCTACTCCCGAGCCGCTCCCTTAGCCGAGGGTCAGACGTATAGCCAGTACCACAACTTCCACTATACAAATTGAGAGAACTCACACCTGTTGCTGCCACACCCCAAAAACAAACCGCATCACTATGGTTCAACGTGAAGAAGACGATGAGGCTAGAAGAGGTGGAAGCATCGTAGCGTGAGGAAGAACAAGCAGCAGCCAGCAATAGCAGTCATTAACAATCAACTGCAATACTGGGCAGACGATTGCCATAACTCTCTAGCTTGGTATCGAGCCATTGCCGTCAACTACCACAGCGGCTGGAAGTAGCATATGGGTCGGATCTGGGTGATCTATTTTGAGCACAACTTCCTCTCCAGGTTAGATTATATGGCTTCTATTGTGTAGATTTCTCTTCAGGAAATATCAGATGATTAATTTATCAAGACTAAACTTAGGGTTTCTCTATAACTCTGTGTATATTACTGTAAAGCATCCTTTGAGAGATAGGAGAGTACTTCATTGTAGAGAGGTTGAGAGTTCTCCATTGTAAACAACATATTATCTTCCAATGAGGCTTCAGATGCTTGAGAGATAGATAGGTTCTTGGTGATAGTGTTGTATCTCTTGTATCTTCTCTAGTTGATTAATATCATGGTTATTTCTCCCCCGGATTAGGGTTCGCCCAAACCGAGACAAATATTGTGTGCTTTGTGTGCTTGGTTTGATAAACTATTGCTTAGTGGTTTGTTCGTAGTGATTGATTGTCGCAAACTTAGCAGGAAATTCCAAACAATTAGTATCAGAGCTTTGGGTCGTTAATTTCCTGCAGTTCAGGAGTTGCTCGATTTCTTGGAGAAATGACAGATTCGGGTTTCACAAAGATCGCGGTTCAATGGTAAGATCAACTTTAATCTCTTGAAGGAGGACATGCACGATGCATCAGTTCAACAGAGCTTGAATCTAGTCCTAGAAGGAGATAATTGGAGACCAATTGGCATAAAGCAGGAGAATAGAAGATATTTGTTCAGAAACTTTGGGTTTAATTCATATGTTAATGGCAAACAATGTCAGGAGTAGAAGCACGGCTAGTCTGTGAGCAAGACTTAAGAATAACTACCCAGAATCACCATTATAGGATCAGAAGTACTGGAAGAGAAGACTGTTCAATTACTTAATGAAGAAATGTGCCGCTCTTCTAAATCATATAGAGGAAGTCAATTAGGAGTAATTTGAATTAAGGGCGATAAATGCAGATGATCCAAAATCTTTCAACTTGATAGATTAAACCACCATGCAAAATGGAAAGTTTGTCAAAGAGAAGTTTTTGGTCGCAGGTGTGATTGAGGGCTTAGAGGAGGATGAACTTAGGAGGGAGACTCATAAATCCGCGTCTACTTCTATGAATTGCATATGGGTGGATGGTACTTCAAGTAGAAGGGAATATGCACGTAAGGGTAGGATCTGTTGCTACCATTGTAGAGGGATTGAACATTACAAAAGGGAGTGTCTCAAGTGGTTGAATCAGATTAGGGCCAACATTCCTAGTGCCGTTGAATCAGGTGATAACTTAGACTGTACTCTTGTCTCAAGGTCTATGGATGTGCATTCTGAATAATTTCTTGATTCGGATAGTTCTTCTCATATTTGCTCTGAGAGGGTGATATTTTCTACTTACAAGTCTACTAGAGATCTTTTTGTGAGAATGTAGTTGGTGAGATTTGTGAAGTAATGGGATATGGAACAGTTGAGTTGGAGACATCAGATATAAAAGGCTACACACTAGAGAATGTCATGCATATTCTTTTGTTGAAACAAAACAAGATATTCTTGGAAACTCTGGAAGCACAAGGCTGCAAGTACACAGCTCAAGGTGAAGTTTTATCGGTTTGAGAATGTCGCCGTAAGGTGATGAAGGGAATGAGGGGGTGTTCAGCACAACTTCTACAAGTTTTGTGGGAACGAAAAAACTCGGCCGAATGTTTTAAAGTCTATTGTTTCTAAAGCATTATCTAGTATGCCACCATTACAATCATCGAAGTGAGACAGTGACGTTCGAATATCGTCGAGAGATGGAATGTGCATCGTGGTAGGTGGAGTTCGTGCTGAGGACAACACCTCTGTGTTAATGCCTACTAGTGTGCTTTTGAGGGGCATACCAATTGGAGAAATAAAAGTGGAGATAGATTCAACTAGCAGAAGAAGCCAATGAACCGGGTTTGTTTACAAGAGAAGAATGAAAGTCTAGAGGTGATCAATCACATGGGTATGGATTCATGAGTAGGGATGGCAACCGGGCCGGGCTGACCCGTGACCCACTCGCCAAAACCCGGCCCGTTGAGTTACGGTTCAGGTCCGGGTCGAACCCGCGAGCCTAAGCGGGTTAACCCGGGTCGTCTAATTTGGGTTTCCAACCAGTTCAACCCGGCCCGTCAACCCGATGAACAGTAGCCAACCCGCCCTCCAACCCGCGGGTTTCAAACCGTTAGACCCGTACGGGCCAAATGTTCGACCCGTGGGTCCAACGGAAGAAAATCAGAGGCCATTGCTGTTCTAGCCATTTTTTTAGGGTATTTTTGGGTTTTTTCTTGTTTTTTTCCCCTATATAAATATCCCTTAAACCACTCTAAAAATTTCACACCTTATTCTCTTACTCTCTCTACTACTACTCAATTCAATCTCAATTCTTTGAAATTTTGTCATCAAAGAAGCTAGCAACATAGAAGCGACAAATTCTGATCGTATCGAAGTCAAATTTAAACTACGTCTACTTCAAGTCTTCAACTCCTCCAAGGCTCCAACAAAGAAGCTCTCTTTCTATCTATATACGAGTCCGGACTTCTACTTGTACTTCTACTTTTGTTTTCACTCTCATTCTATATACGAGTATCCGCGAAGTATGGTATTAAAATTTCACAACCCTCTTATTGTCTTTATATTTTTTGTAGTTTAAATTTTTCGTATCATATTAGTTTGTTGGTTTTTTTTATCTTCTCTCTCACAACCCTCATATTCTTTTCTAGATTTTTTAAAAAACTTATCTTGCCTAGATTGATTTTAATTTTTTCACATACATTACTAAATCAATATGCCTAGATCACGAGGTAGTGGCCGTAACCGAAGTGGACAAGATTCTACCAGCACTTCTCGTAGGCCTCCTATTATCTCCCAAAATGAGCCCGCCGAAGAGTACCTTATGACCGGACACATTGGTACAAACGATGTGTTTGTGGGAGACATAGACATTGAAGAAGAACCACAAACACAACAAACCGAAACAACATAACCGGGTAGTTGTAGGAAAACTACAAGAAAAACAAGTTATTGGCACAAATTTTATGACTATATTCCGGACAAAAAAAATCCGGCTGTAGTTATAAAAATTTGTAAACATGTTCGAAGCCATACAAATAGAAGAAGGGTGAGGGGACTGGTTCAATAAAATGACACATCCAAAATGTACACAAAGAACTTCTTGTAGAGCTACCCGGCCAACAAAAAATCTGCCCTAGGACCGGTGTAGTTAATAGCCACTCTTATGATCCCGAACTTGTTCATCGGGAAATGGCCGACTAGTAATTAAGGAAGAGTTACCATTTTCCTATTCTGATAGTATGGACTTAGAAACCTTTAATCAAACCGCATTAAACTAGTATTTTAAAAGAATCCCTAGGAATACTTTGAAGTCGGATTGTCTTAAAATGTACAACAAAATGAGAGAAGCTTTGATTGCCATTTTATGGAGTTTAACTTGTAGAGTTTCTTTAACATCCGATTGTTGAAAGGGTTATAACAATATCCCAATGATGGGAATAACTTGTCATTGGATCGGCAGTGATTGGATTCTTCAAAAAATGATTATATCACTTATCGTGTTGCCTTATCCCCGTAGTGGTAATGAAATTGCAAATCGTATTTTAGAAATTTGTGATGTTTTTTATATTCGTGATAAAATTATGTGTGTAAGTTTTGATATTGTATCTAACAACAATGCATCAATTAGTATATTCCAAACCGCATTAAACCCTCCATGTAACGATATTTTTCATATTAGAAGTGCATTTCATATTTTAAATTTATGTGGTCAAGATTAGCATTGGTATAAATACCCAAAACCCGGATCCGACATTGGACCGGAACTGACCCGGCCTATCCGGGTCCGGGTTCGCTCAAAAGAGACCCAATTCGGACTCGGACCCGGACCCGGACCTGTTAAAAAAAATCCAAAACATCAACATAAAAATAAATATTCTATCCTCATCCCTCCCCTCCTTCCTCCTCAATTCTAAATCTTTCTTTTCCAAACGCAAAACTCATGCATTTTTCTTCTCTCCTCTATTCTAAATCCTCCACTCGCCGCCTCCGCTTGTCGCTCACACTCCCGCTCCTACTCGAACGAGTAGTAATATTTTAATAGGATCCGAACCCGGAACCGAATCCGGTCTTCACGAGTCCGGGTCTGGGTCCAATTTTTGGACCCGTAGGGGACAGGGTCTGCGTCCGGGTAGTGAAGGACCCGACCTGACCCTACCCGATACCAATGCTATTCAAGATGCATTAAAAATAGCCGACACATATACAGAAAATATTAAAATTTGTGTACATTTTATTGCATTAAGTGTCACCATATTTCAAGAATGGAAAGCATGGTGTAAGCTTTAAAATGGAATTTTTTCCCAAACTGTCCCACTTTTTGAAAGTTTTTTCCAAACTGCCCTACTTTTTTTAAGAATTCCCAAACTGCCTCACTCGCTTTCTGAAAAAGCGAGTGTGGTTAAAACTTCATCGCTTTTTCAGAAAGCGAATGTGAGCCTTTTGATTTTCGAAATCCTAGACTCGGTTTTTGAAAAAGCGACATGTTTTTAAGCAAACTCGCTTTTTCTAAAAGCAAGTGTGTCATTTTGGTAAATACTTTCAAAAGTGGGTTAGTTTGGTAAATAATTTTAGAAAGTGGATCATTTTGGTAACAATTTCGGGAGGAGAAGGGATTGTTGGTGTTTATGAGGTAGGGTTGGTTAATTACGTGATATTTATTATTGGGTTTGTTTTGAGTTATTTATTATTTGTGGGTTTAATTATTTGTGGCTTTATTAATTAAGGTTTTAGGTTTGAGTAATAAAATATCCAAGCTTGAATTTGCTTTTAAGATTCTTATAAGCATTGTTTATAATAGGTAGTACTTTTTTAGCATTAAAATTTGAATTAATTAAAACATATTTTATACTCCTCTCTTCTATGTACAAAATTTAGCTATTTTGACTTATGACTATACTTATTCTTCATTAATTAGGGATTTCTATATTTTTTTATTATGAAGAGTACAAAAAGTATACTAAATAATTCCAAAAAAATTATGTCAAACCGAGTATCTGAAACAAAACATCTGCATATATTAGTTGTAATTTTGAATTAGTAGTTTAATTTTGTTAGAATACATAAAATTTGGTAAGTGTAAAGTTAGGCGAGAATTTATCGCTTAGATAAGAGCTTCCTTTCTTCTATAACTTAGGTCTGCATAAAAATACATATCAAATATATACATTTGCACTCTAGATTGCTTCACTTTCCTTTTTAAAAAACATGCAATAAGAAGTTCAAAAAACACACACAAAAAAAGTAGTATTTTACATGGAACAGAAAACTTCTTTAAAAAATGTCCATTTTCATTTTTGTATGCATTTTATTCAAAATTTTGCAGTGGGTTGAGCTGGATTTCTGAACTAACTCACATGGAATATGAATGATAAAAATAATAGTACAATTTTTTCTATATCTACCAACTTTGTTGTTGGATTGTCCTTGAGCTAATCCTAATACAAAGAGATGCTTTTTGTTGTGGCTTTATTGTGATCTATGATGAACTTCCTCTTATCATCAAAGAGCTCACATGTCTTCTTTTGGGTAATCCGTCCAAATGCTTTGTCATTTAAGTTAATTAGGTAATTAGTTGTTAGCTAAAGAGAATGAACACTTTCACAACAACTACTTTTTTTGTTTTGGCCTTTATTGAGATAGTATGTCATTCTCAATGTAATATATTTGTTTCTTTGCCTTTTGTTGTTTAGCTTAATTACACTGGGTAATTTAGTTGGTGCATGGCTTCATAACTCGTAAGTATATACTATACTGATTATGGATTTTCAATATAACAACTTTTTCATTTTGCACCATAACAAAATTCAATAAAATGGCTATCACATATGTAGTACTACATTGAACACAAGGAGTTGAATCACAAGGAGAAAAGTGAGGAATAAAGATTACAAAACCATTGAATGATCTTTTTTAATAGTAAAGATGCAAGTAGTCTAGGTTTGATTAGCCAAAAGAAAGTAATCTAGGTTCTGGATTTGAAATCATTTGAGATATCTAATCATATACGTCCAAAAATACACCAGGGTTAAATTAACTAGTATATATACATTAATTTAATAGAGATAATCGCATTTCTAAGTTGACAAAATTGATAACCTAAATTGATTTGATGTTAGATAGAGACTGAAAGAACTGAAACATACTAGGTTAAAACTAGGCTAATTATAATGAACTTGTTACCAAAATGACCCACTTTCTGAAAGTATTTACCAAACTGACCCACTTTCGAAAGTATTTACCAAAATGACACGTTCGCTTTTTTAAAAAGTGAGTTTGGTTAAAAACATGTCGCTTTTTCAAAAAGCGAGTCTAGGATTTCGAAAATCAAAAGCCTCACACTCGCTTTCTGAAAAAGCAATGAGGTTTTAACCACACTCGCTTTTCCAGAAAGCGAGTGAGGCAGTTTGAAATTTTTTTTAAAAAGTAGGGCTGTTTGGGAAAAACATTCAAAAAGTGGAACAATTTGGGAAAAAATTCCTTTAAAATGTGCATTTTAGAAAATTTCCAAAGAATGTTAATCATCGGTGGAACTCTACTTTTGATTTGCTATATGTTGTTACTGAATATGCCAAATTTTTAAATGACTCCCGAAACTTGGTTTTATGCCGAATTTTTATTAAAATTTTGAGAACCTTTAAAACCACAAGTTTAAAATTTTCAAAATCTTATGAATCTACTTCTTGTAGCATTTTTATTTCAGTTGTTACTATGCTGCAAATTTTCAAAGAAATGATCGATGATGCTTTTATTAGTCATATTATGAAATCTGCATACACCAAAATTTTTAAGTATTTTAATCCTCCTCCTTTGTTGTATTGTATTACAACTGTGATGGATTCTCGTATCAAATTAGAAGGTACGAAGAGTTTGATTGAAATATTTTTTACTTTACTTGGGGAAGATGAATCTGAAATTGATTGCGGAATATTTTTAGCTAAATTTGAATCGATATTAAATAACTTGTATGTTTATTATGATAGAAGTTTTGCACTTGTAGTACAACTACTTTAGTTACTTCTTCTTCTGCCACTTCTAAATGTAAGGGTAAGAGTAAATTAGATGAGATCTAATGCCACATTTAATTTACTTGCAAAAATTCAATAAAAAAAGCTTTGAGTAATCAACCAAATGAATTACATTGGTATAATCAACAAGATTCTGAAAGTTTTACTTCTTCACTAGATATTTTACAATTGTGGAGAGATCATGAACATACTTATAGTATTCTTAAATATATGGCTAAAGATCTACTAACTCCTCCCGTCTCTACAGTTACTTCAGAAAATGCATTTTCTACAAGTGGCAGGGTTCTAACTGATTACAAGAATCGTTTGAATCCCCAATCGTTGGAGATGCTCGTCTGTATGGAAGACTGGATGAAGGTCGAAGATAGGACTCAAGGAAAAAGGTTTAACACGTCTACAAGTGGAAGCAACTCGCCGGAACAACAACAACAATAACAACCAACATGAAGAATTGAAGACCAACAACAACAAACAACTGATTGAAGACAAAAAAATTGAAGAAAATTATAAATGTATAAAAAATTGTATAAAATATTTGTTTCTTATAATAAAAGTTGGGTAATTGAAGAAAATTGAATTTTTATAGAAGATATTTGTTATTTTATAGAACAAATTTGTAGAAAATCTTTGTTTCTTATAAAAAAAAAATTGTGAAACTTGTATAAGTTAAAATCATGTTAATAATATATACCATTTTTTTGGCAATTTCACTATTTGATTATTATTTTTTTTTTACATTTTTTTAATTATTAATTATTATTTTTAAGTTTAAAAAATTAGTTTAAATAGACAGGCCAACTCGCGACCCGACCCGACCCGACCCATGTTGGACCCGAATGGGTTCGCGGGTTGGGCGGGTTGACATTTTGCAAATCCAACCTGGCCTGGCCCGACCCGGTAACACTCGGACCCTACCCGAACCCGCCCTACTCGGGTTCCAACCCGGACGGGTTCGACCCGACCCAATCCGGTCGACCCACTTGCCAATCCTATTCATGAGTATGCAATTTAAGGTGGAGTTCGATGTGAAGAGAAGACGATGAAGCAAGAATAGGTCAAAGCGTCGCAACGAGAGGAAGAACAAGCAGTAGCCAGCCAGCAACAGTCGACTGCCACTTTGGTCAGTCGACCAACGACGGCTGAAAGTAGCATACAGGTCAGGTCTGGGGGATCTATTTTGAGACCAACTTCATCTCCATGTTAGATTGTATGACTCTTATCGTATTGCTTTTTCTTCATGATATGTCGGACGATTATTGTATCAAAGACTAAACATATGATTTCTCTAGAACTCTATATATATGATTGTAAATTAAACCTCATTTGAGAGGTAAGAGAGAGTACTTCATTGTAAAGAGATTGAAAGTTCTCCATTGTAAACAACAGATTATCTTTCAGTGAGGCTTGAGAAATATATAGGTTCTTGGTGAGAGCATTGTATCCTAGAATCTTTTCTAGATGAATAATATCTTGGTTATTTGTCCTCCGGATTAGGGATCACCTAAACTGAGATAAATATTGTGTGTTTTATGTGCTTGGTTTGTTCTGCTACTGCTTGGTGGTTTGTTCGTAATATTTGGTTGTTGCAAACTTAGCAGGAAATTCCTAACATTATATATTTGCCTTTTCTTTGCATGCTTGTACTCATCAATCCTGACTATATATCTGACTATATATATGTCTACTCATATGAAACCAAACTGCTCAGGGTTACGTGAGTTGGATATTTGAGCATAGGGTTACCGTGTTTAACATCGCCCATCAATTAATTAAACATTAACAAGTAATTTGTGTGATTTGCATGGTAAAATTCTTATGTCATGTCAGACCATTTGGCAGTATGAAGAAGTCTGAAGAGAAGTTTGTGGTGTGATTTCTCATGCAATATCGAACTCACTGGGTGGTAGCAAAGCCATTGCTAGAGCTATCTATGGATGAATCATGCAAAAGCTTAAAAAAAGCATGAACGGTACAGGACAGGAATGACAGAGGAGAAACTATCGACGAACATTTTTTTTTCTTCCATAAGGCTCTTTAAAATGTGCAAATCGTTCATACAATATTATTGATGCTGACACCAAAATAAATAGGAAATAGAAGTATGGCATCATTAAGAATCAAACGACACCGACAAAACTTGCTAACAGGGGTACTGATGTGTCTCAGTGAATTATCACCATGACACAAGTCATCATCATATCTATATAATAAAACATAAAGAAAGCTATCAAGTGGCTCTCCTTCAATCGCCTCAAAAATCAAAGGTTCAAATTTAACCTTACAAAACATATTTTCCTTCCAAAAGTTTTTCCCCAAAACTCAAATTCAAATCCCCACTCAAAACAACTCATATATTTATTTAATTTTTTTCTCTCTCTCTTTCCCTCCCTTTTCTATTTAAAAAATTAAGAAAATAAAAATTTTTAAAATTTTTAAAAAATAAAAAATAAAAAAATTTAAAAACTTTAAAAATAATTTTAAAAAATCAAAAAAAAAAACATATAATATGTTTTTTGCTAGACCCCCAAAAGATTCTCATATAATATGTTTGCTACTTCAATTAATTTGGTGGAGCTCCAAAACTATTTTATATGATCAAACAAGGTACACCGTTCCGAAGACGTGCCGTAGGCACGTGTCAACGGGCAAACCTAGTTCATATACAATTTAATTTTGGAAGGAGTTTCTTCAATACTGGTACACCGTTCCGAAGCCGTGCCGTAGGCACGTGTCAACGGGCAAACCTAGTTCATATACAATTTAATTTTGGAAGGAGTTTCTTCAATACTCAAGTATGCTCTTAAAAATTTGGAGAAAGAAAGAAATGAAAAAAAAAAAAAATTCCACTACAACAACAAACGTCTCCCCCGGCGTTTATAAACGTCGGGGTAGTCCCTACTGGCATTTTTAAAACTGCCGATACATATGCCGGGAAATCGAGCGTCGCGGTAGAGTAGGGATCTATACCGGCGTTTTTAGAAAATGCCGGTATAGATAAATACCTACGCCGGCGTTTTTAAAATGCTGGCGTAGAGGTGTTTTCTTTGGTTTCTTTTCCTTACAAAACTACCCCGGCGTTTGTAAAACGCAGGCGTAGGGTTTTTTAAATTTTGGATAATACCTATCCCGACACTTTTAAAAACGCCGGGATATATATATATATATATATATATATATATATATATATATATATATATGGAAAAAGGGGTATGAGCAACTTGCTCATTTAGTAAAGAGTAATGCTTCATCCACTACCAATTTCACTACCATCACTACCTTAGGTGGCATACTTCTATTGGAGAGTTCTCCCACCTACTCTATCTTCTCCTACCTATTGGAATGTGCCACCTAAGGTAGTGAACAAAATAGTAGTGAAATTAGTAGTGGATATAGCATTACTCTTTAGTAAATAAGCAATTGATGATGTGGCATACATGTGATTGGAAAATTCTTAAAAGGGTTAGTTGTCCAATGTATCACATTTGCTCATATCTCTTTTACTCATGTATATATATATATATATATATATATATATATATATATATAGAGAGAGAGAGAGAGAGAGAGAGAGAGAGAGAGAGAGAGAGAGAGAGAAATAATTAAATAAATAAATGAGTTGTTTTGGGGGGATTTGAATTTGAGTTTTGGGGAGGAACTTTTGGGGGGAAAATATGTTTTGTGAGGTTAGATCTAGGCCGTTGTTTTTGGGGGGATTGAAGGAGAGCTACTTGATAGCAAATATGTTTTGTGAGGTTAGATCTGGGCCGTTGTTTTTGTGGGGATTGAAGGAGAGCCACTTGATAGCTTTCTTTGTGTTTTATTATATATATATATATATATATATATATATATATATATATATATAATTCTTAATAAAAAATAATAATAAAATAAAATAAAATAAAAATACCAGTCTTTAAAACTGCAACCATGCTAACAATCAAACATATACTATAGCCACGCTTACGATCAAACATATACTGCTTCCAATCAAACATATACTGTAGTTACGCTTACATACTTCACAATCGTACATATACTAACTGATAATATGCTCCACGATTACATATTTCACCATTAAATACTTCACAAAGGTCCATACAATATAAGTGATGCTACCATAAGTAAGACTAGTGTGAGTTGATATCTGATAGCAACAACATTATGCTAACAATACTCACAGCTAAACAAAAGTAGCATAGGGCTGGACTTACTCTAGCAAAGAATTTTAATTAATGCCGAAGGTTGGAAGACATCATACCCAAGAACCTATTCACAAAACAAATAATTAAATGGTAATTTATGCTCAAGTGGTTAGAATGTTAAGAGGCAAAAAAACTTGACCGGATGTTAAGCCCACAAGATAAAAGTGAACCACATTTGGATGATGAAAGTTATACTATCATTTCCTCCACTAATTCAGAAATTAATAAAGAATTAGGAATTACTATAGGCCTCTGCCTCAGAATTTAAGTATTTGGTCTTTAGAATAAGCACGGAAAGCCACAATGGAATGTTTGCCTAATGTTTAACACAACAATTTCAAGATAAAAGTCGGCTTATTATTCCAGAGTGCATTGTAATGAGATTAGACCCTTGAGGATACTGAAAGCACACAAGTAGTTGACAGATCTAAAAGAATTTGGTGACTGATATTTTTTGTGTGCCACTACAACTATAAGAAAGCGAAGAAAATACTCACAATTTAATGATCAAGTTTTGGAAGAAATCGGTCGGCAAGATTAAGTGCATTAGCTATTTCTGCACAGACAAAACTAGATCAGTAAATCACATCATTTATTCTTATGGTGAAGAACTTCTCTGATTACTCCATGCCAAAATCTAATACTAGTTCAATGAAAACATTAGATAATGATCTTCAAAAGAAATAGTATACCTATTAGTATGCATCTGTAAAATGGGAAAGTTGTCAGCATGAAAAGCTCATGAAGCACTGCACGATCTTTGGTTATTAAGTAGTCCATCTCATCAACAACGACCAAACTGCCATACATAGTGTAGAAATTTAATCGAGAATTCAGCACCACAACTGAAAAAAGAGATACTGAAAAGTGCCGGTTGTGTGTGAGTGGTAAAAAGAGAGATACTGAAAAAAAAAGATACCGAAATGGTCCATACACATGATACTTCAAAAAATTAACAAAGGAGAAAAAATTGAATTTGAGATGCTGATGCCTGAAGCATAAAGCTATAGGGCCATGGAGCAACCACTTACATAGATACTCCTTGTATTACTTATTTGATATGTTCATCTCACAAACAAAGAAAAGAGTAGAATTTGATAATGTGATGATCCCTAACATAGCCCAAAAGCATAAGCTATAGGGGCATGTAGTTATAACTTATAAAAATTTACTCATGGAGGGCCAATTTTAAGCACACAGATATACCCACCTTTCTCATCAAATGGAGGTTCGATAGGAGAAGTGGCTATATAAGTAAAGTCCGTGGCATGATCACCATTGTTTATGAAATTCATGTGCAGTCGAGCACTGTGCGTGCTAAATAACTATTATCAAACAACTTTTAAATCCTACCACCATGAAACAACAAGTCCAACAACAACAACAAAGTCTTTATCACAAACCAAATCTTCGTCCATTCTCTTCCTTCACCTCTTATTACTTTTTAAGGGTCATTTCAGTTATATGAAACATTTTCATCAATTATAATTGAAATGGGTTATAACTATTGAAATTATAAACCATTCAGGAACCATAATTCAAGACTCATATTCGTTATCCCCAATCTTCCGCTTTGACCCATAAATCCATTCTCTTCCTTGAAGTCTTTTAAAGGGTCATTTCAACCACATAAAACCTATTCAATAACAACACGACGATTTTCCGTCAGATCCGTGGCGCCCATCTCTGTCGCTCCTCCCCTCCGACGACAACGCGCCGACCATCTGATCCAGTGACGCCCTTGTGCCCACGGCGTAGCCGGGATCGAAGGGATCGACAGTGGAGAGCTACCGATTTCAGTTCCAGCATCTTACCTTCTACCGACGCCGTCGTCCGGCTCCATTACCAGTGCCGGAACGGTTCCATTGCCACCTTGTCCACGCTCTCAGAGCCGATTACGGTGATCTGCCCGTGATTTGGGCCACCAAGGTTGGTGTAGTCGGCAAAGTAGTCGGGATTTGTGTTGATGGCAGAGCGATAGATTGAGGTTGTAGTTTGTTCCCCATTCTGTTGGGATGAGATATCGAGAGGCGGGGGCTGTATCCGGGTTGCTTCACCTTATGACCACAGTTGACGGGGCCCCACCACCACTATGCCCTCATAATGGAAGTCGACGCCCAATGCCATCGCCCCTTGTGGCGAGAGGAGAAGAAGGTGATACTTCATTTAGCTGGGTCTTGTATTGGCTTTTTGATTGAGAGAGAGTGTGAGAGAGTGAGTGAGTGAAGATGTTGCTCCTTATTAATTTATGTTGGTGTTGGTCTATATTTGTGAGAAATCACTGGAGATAGCAAGGGCATGAGAGAGGCGAAGGTATCCTCTTCACGGCTCTCTCCTTCACTGCGATTTTTGGTGGGGGAGCGATTATTGCAAGAGTGTGGGTGGATAGGAGGTGTAGACTGAGCTTGACGGTTGTCAGGTCTCTGCTTGCGGGGCTTGGGCCCAAAGATGGGGTCCCCCCATTGAGTAGACTGAGCTCGGCGGTTGTCAAAATTCGGCATGCGGGGTTTAGGCCCAAAGATGAGGTCCCCCAGCGAGAACGCAGGGATCAGGGGATGTTAAAATCCTACCAGAATAGTTTCAGATGGGTATGCATGCGCCGTGGAGGCCGTGTATGAAGCTAAACTGGCGTACATTCAATTTTTTTGGTCCGAGCTTGTTTGTCGGCCCACCCTCTAGGGTTGTTGGAGGGACTTGTTGTCTGTACGGGTCATGTTGCTTCATGTATGTTTTATTTCCTGTCTGTAGTTTGTAATTCGGCTTAGTACTCTGAGTTTGTATCGTTAATTTCTTATTAATGAAATAGGGTGACCATATTTCACCTTTTCTTTCCAAAAAAAAAAAAAAAAAACCCACAACAGAAATATTAGTTAGCCACATATATTATGTGCTTTATTTCAAATAATTAAGTCAAGAACGACTTCATCTATAATAGAATAACACAGCTAAGATGACTATAATAATAAAGATGATGATGATGGAAAAAAACAATTTTGAAAGTGATTAAATTGATCTGAATGAATTAAATGACACGATATATACGGAAAAGTATCAATCAAGATTCAAGGATATCAACTTGCTAACATAAAAACCATTCCATGCTTGGTCGAGATATAACTATCAAATTGTGCACCCTACAGGAGTCGAGTTCAATTAAGAAATACCAACACCACAAAAGAAACTCGATTTTCCGGCATTTTTTTACGTCTTTGCCGGCGTTTTTTTACGCCGGTGAAACTTTCACCGGCGTTTATAATAGCGCCGGTCCAAATGCCGCCGAAGCAAGCATCGCGGAAAGGAAGGGGTCTACACCGGCGGTTTTACTGGACGCCGATAAATATTACAACTACACCGGCGGTCATAAAACGCCGGTGTATGGGGGTCTCTGAGTGCCGTTCTTTTACACCCAATATACATTCACCGGCGGCCATAAACCGCCGGTATTTATCCATTCACCGGCGTTTCTATAAACACCGGTGTAGAGTGAAAGTATACCGGCGGTCATAGATAGCCGGTGTATGTGCGTTTATGAGTGCCCGGTTTTCCCTACTTACAAGCACCGGCGTAACCAAAAAATGCAGGTGTAGTTAGGTTCATCGGCATTTTATAAAATGCCAGTGTTTCTTGGTGCCGTTACAGCTAGCGACATACACCGGCGTGTGTGGGAACGCGGTACATCGCACACTGCAACAAATTCATTAGATAGACCGGCGTTTTTTAAAACGCCGGTCTAGCTATGCCCGTTTGTTTTTCATGCTCCAGTTTTCCGTTCGATTTTAATTCACAGTTTCATTTACAAAACCTGTAAACTAATTCACAACTGATTCAACCAATTTCGTTGCATATTACTGCGCAAATCACAACCAAACACAAGAATAATTAAAGATAATAAAGTTTCACACGTGTCATATCAACGTCCAAATTCATTGATTAATTAACAGTGTCATAATTAACAAATTAATATAGTGACTAACATCCCAATCCAAACAAACCAGTCTGACAAATATCCCAAATATCCCAAATTAAAAGTCTGACATAACTCTCAAAAAAAAAACCAGTCTGACATAACAACAGTAAGGAGGACATAAGAACAACAACCATACAGCAAGGAGGACATAAGAACAGCAAGGAGGACCGCAGATTCATACCCCTCGAGTAGCTTCAGTTCTGATCATCAGAATTTCCTTCATCTGGGCGACCGCTCTGTGAAAAAAAAATAATAGTTTAATTCAACAGTAGACCACAATACAGAATATACATATATTTTGAACTTGCAAAAAGATCTACCTGTATCTTAAATTATAAAATCAAAGTGCCAATTGCAAATGGAATTGTTAATGATATATACAGAGGTAAAATAATTACATTGCAATGCTAAAAATCTAGTACTTAATTTTGTTTTTAAATATATCTAAAACAACAAAACAAATGAAAATTCAGTATCTAACTTGAAACCTTAATATTCTCCTCTGATTGGGAATATTCACTATCTAAAACAGTAAAACAAATGAAAATTCAGTATATAAGCATGTCTTTCATGGATTGTTCAGACAATCCATGAAACTGTACATCGTGGAAGGAAACCAAATATAAAGAAAAATAAGAAAAATAAGATAGGACTCATATCAAGTGTATCTTTAGGGAACTGTCATCGTGGAAGGAAACCAAATATAGAAGCCAGAAATGGAAACAGAAAGAAGAATGGTAGAGACTTTGGATACACCAGGCTAACATAGCGGCATTTTCCTCATCTCTCTCTCATCCCTTGTTTCCCTTCAGCACACGAACACAAAGAGACATCAGCAACAACAGCAAGAGCGACAAGAACAACAATTGTAACACCCCGCAAAATTTAAATGATAATTTTGCCCTCGGGTGTTACGCACGTGCATTTTGTACTATTATTGACTATATCCATAACGCATTTTGATATGTATTTTGAATTCCAATTATTTATGCAATCCCGTATTCTTAAAATCACATTTGAGACAACTCAAATACTAAATTTCAATCTTTTAAGTTTTTACGTGTTTTTTACGTATTATCGATGCACGTGTCAATTTCGGGTATTCCACCGTTACGTGCAAAGTTTTCAATGGATTTCAATCACTTATTTTTATAAACATGTTTGAATTTGTTTTGTAAATGAAAATTCAATTTTTGACTATCTTTATTAAAATAAATTTTCTACGTGCAATACACGTGTTTTCTGTACGTTTGAGTATATTATCAAATATGTATATTAAATATACTTTTCGTTGCATTCCAATTGATTATAAATATTTTTCGGTTCATAAAGTCAATTTTTGTATTTTTGAGATTTTTACGGGCGACGCACGTGTTTTGGTGCACTTGTTTAAGCGCGTTCTTCCTTCAAAATAAATTTTCATGAAATTGTGAGTGTCTATTTTTATTGTGCATGAAAAGTATAATTTTTAAAGTTAATTTTATATATTTCTTACATATATAAATAATTATTTTTAAATAGATTAAATAAATAAATTGTTTTTGTACACAAAGCACGTGCACGTGCACACGTGCGATGTGCACACATTTTTGGGGGGACCGGGCTGTTTATAGGAGAGGGAAAATCTGAACTTTTACTTTTGAAAGTAGGAGGGAAAATAATTTGAGTTTTGAATTTGTGTTAATGGTGGAGTTAGTGGAGAAGTGGGCAATTGGTTATTCTAACTACCCTACTACTTCCTTATAAAAATACCTCTTTAGTCTCTCTTTCTCTCATCTCTTTTCTCTCTTCTCTCTTGCAAATCCGAAAGCAACCCAACCAGCAAAGCTCTGTCCATCCTCCACCTAAATCACCATTCCACTTGCCTATATACATATACTAATGTATATATATGTGCATACATAGTATGTGTATATGAAAGAAGATGGGAGTTGTTCTTGATGTTGCCGAAATGGAGTGGGGATGGAGATGCTCTTGATGAGGGATGCTTGCCGAAATGTGGAGCATGGAGGCTAGCTTTGGTGCACGGATTTCGAGGAGTTTGCAATTGGAGCTTTCTTTAGGAGCTCCTAATTCTAGGAGTTCATTTGGGTAACAAGTCTTCAATTTAGGTGGGTGTTTCTTAAATGCTTTCTAATTTAGGAGTAGATATGGCTTGATAGATGATATATAAATTTATTGGTTGAAATTGAATTGACTGCATGCAAATTAATGAATCGTTACATTTTGATTGATCGTGGTAAATGCAAATTGCTATGCTTGTTATGATTGCTAGTCGAAATGCTAGAATTGAAGTGATTATATGAAATTGATGCATGTTGAGACATGATTAGAATAATGCAAATATATGGTTTGTTGAGATTGTGACAAGAAGTGTGATTATAACCTCAAAATGTTATTTTTGTAAAGTGATTTTGATAAAAGAAAACAGTCTGTTTTGGAAAATTGATTGAATACGTGTTTTGATGAATTTTGAAGATTTCATTGAAAAAATGAGAAACTTGTTCTTGGATAACATATACAATATTGCTTTAAAAGGAATATATTCTGGAAACAAATTATATTTTGTATATGGAAGTATAAATCGATTAAAGGGTCAAAGAATATATGCAAAGATGCAATTGGTGAAGTTGACAGTCGACTGTCTAACTTCCACAGTCGACTGTCAAGTATAAAAAGTTGGTTGTCATCAGCAGGACAGTCGACTGAATACTTTCACAGTCGACTGGATCGAGCTGACTGTTGTTTTGATGTTCAAAGTACTCACGGAACAGTCGACTGATACTGCCACCAGTCGACTGAACCGAACTGTTTATGTTGGTTTTGAGTTTGAAATTGATTTTGACAAATGAAAGTTAAATAAGTTAAATACGAGATTTTATGATTATTAAGATTTGATTGAGTTTTTATTGTGGAATGCACACAAGGTTATGAGAAATGAAATTGACAAAAAATTAAATTGAAATTGGAACACTGCGGAACAGCCGACTGCCGTGTGCAGCAGTCGACTCTCCCGAGTGGGTAAGAAGAACTTGAATTGACTGAACAAGTCGACTGGAAGAGATCCAAGTTGACTGTCCAGAGTGCTTTTTGATATATTTGAAATCTTATGATTTGTTTGTGGTAAAGATTGTGAATCTGGATATTGGTAAACTCTATTGTTCTTGCATAAATGTACATGAAGTGAATCATTTATTGTGAATCATGAGAATTGAATGAATATGAGAAAGCTATGAACATGGAAAAGAAAATCCATTATGATTATGAAAAATGAACTTATGAGCTAGTAACGCTCAATGTTGGAAATTATGAATTGGAATTGAAATGAAAGAGTAGCTAAGTCTCCCCCGGCAGTTGAAAAAGAAATTGAAATGAATATTGAAAAGAAAGACCAAGGTTGGTCATGTTGAAATGAATGAATAAGTCCGGTTTGGTGGAGAGGCTAACTCTAGAGCTTTGATTTTGTTCACGATTCTAATAAAAACTAAGGATTAGTACATAGTGGAGATGTGATGAAAGTAGGAGAAAAACACAAGTGAGAGCCATCGGATTTGCGGCGGAGAGTATTTCACAGGTTCTTCACGATGAGTCGTGACATGACGTGGATACGGCTCCAGGGTGCCGTGGCGGCGGAGAGTATTTCACAGGTTCTTCACGATGCGTCGTGACATGACGTGGATACTGCTCCAGGGTACCGTCCCTGTGGTGACACTTGTGGGATGTTTGGTGACTGCATGAGGATCGTGTGCCATGAAGGAGGCTGAATTGTCCATAGGTTCTTCACGATGAGTCGTGACATGACGTGGGATTCCCCTCCAGTTTCTGTACACGTGCTTGCACTCATAGATCATCTAAGACACTACCGTAGTTACAGTAGTAGATTAAGTCATGGCGAGGGATTGAACCCTACAAGATGAAGAACGATTGAGAGGCTTGCCCTCGGACCTATGTAGTATGGGATGCATAGACTCCGAATAAGTGTGCATTAGTGTCATGTAATATAAACAACTGCATTAAGGACTAAGCTCACTGCACAACACGACATCAATAGGATAGTCCCTTTTTGTAGTTCTGTTGTGATCAAGTTTGTGTTTGCTAAAGTATTTAAGAATCGTTATACTGTTTCCGGCATAGAGAGGATGGCCGTGTATAATATTTCGTCAGTTGTAAGCAACTGACGCGCCCACAGTTTTATATGCAGGATTTGGAGTTACATGAAGATATAAAGAGAATTGATGCTGTTGATTACTTAAATATTAAAGTTGTAACAATTGTACATTCATTATTGTTGTATTTTATTATTCCGCTGCTCTTTGATGTAAAAGACTCTGATGTAATTACTGTTGAAATAAAAGTTTTAAATTCCTTATAAAATTGTACGAAAGAAGTGAAAAGATCCTATAGAACTCTCGAATTCAGTTGTATTTGGAATTCGGGGCGTTACAACAATAATAATAAATTATTATGAACAAGATGTCTCTATATGGGTTTCCAGATCTCCACTCGAGCCCTCTCTTTCTAATCACAGCCCAATTAAGAACATAGACAACAGCCACTAAACAATCCAATCACAGCCCAATCAAAATTTGCCAAAGATGGCAATCAGCTTCATTAACAGTATCTGAAAATGAAAATATCCATTATCTGAGCATATATGTTGTTCTACTAATTCTTTAGCCCAACTAAATCTAAAACCCAATTGTTGTGCATATCCGGAGGATTTTGGCATACAGCTGTAGCATCCTCAGTTCACAGTGAACCCATTTTGGTCAAAAAAACATGCCAATATGACAATCAGATGCATGAAATCAGCTTCATTAACAGTAAAAGAAACTGAGGATGCTAGCAGCATACTTAGTTTGGAAGTGTACCCATTTTATGTTAAAAAATCATGCCTAAGATGGCAATCAGGTTCTCTAACAGTATCTGAAAATGAAAATATCCATTATCTGAGCATATATGTTGCTCTACTAATTCTTTAGCCCAACTAAATCTAAAACCCAATTGTTGTACATATCCGGAGGATTTTGGCATACGTACCTATAGCATCCTCAGTTCACAGTGAACTCATTTTGGTCAAAAAAACATGCCAAGATGACAATCAGATGCATGAAATAAGCTTCATTAACAGTAAAAGAAGATGAGGATGCTAGCAGCATACTTAGTTTGGAAGTGTACCCATTTTATGTTAAAAAATCATGCCTAAGATGGCAATCAGGTTCTCTAACAGTATCTGAAAATGAAAATATCCATTATCTGAGCATATATGTTGTTCTACTAATTCTTTAGCCCAACTAAATCTAAAACCCAATTGTTGTGCATATCCGGAGGATTTTGGCATACAGCTGTAGCATCCTCAGTTCACAGTGAACCCATTTTGGTCAAAAAAACATGCCAATATGACAATCAGATGCATGAAATCAGCTTCATTAACAGTAAAAGAAACTGAGGATGCTAGCAGCTTACTTAGTTTGGAAGTGTACCCATTTTATGTTAAAAAATCATGCCTAAGATGGCAATCAGGTTCTCTAACAGTATCTGAAAATGAAAATATCCATTATCTGAGCATATATGTTGCTCTACTAATCCTTTAGCCCAACTAAATCTAAAACCCAATTGTTGTACAGTTCCGAAGGATTTTGGCATACAGCTATAGCATCCTCAGTTCACAGTGAACCCATTTTGGTTAAAAAAACATGCCAAGATGACAATCAGATGCATGAAATCAGCTTCTTTAACAGTAAAAGAACATGAAAATTTCCAGTATCTAAGCATATATTTTTCTATTAATTCTTCATCCCAACTAAACCATTCATGTTAAGGAAATCAAGATGCATCTATCTGAAAAAACATGCTAAGTTTGAAAAATAAGGGAAATCAAGAGATGATACCGAAGAGAGAGAGAGAGAGAGAGAGGGGCGACGAGCGCAGGGGGGAGGAGAGAGAGAGCGGGGCGACGAGCGCGGGGGGGAGGAGATAGAAAGAGAGCGGGGCGACACGGTGGTTTCCGATCGCCGATTCACCTCCAAATAGAGAGAGGGAGGAGGGAAATCGAAAATGACGAAGGGAAGAAGGGACAATGACGAAAGGTCGAAGGCTGTCGAAGAGGACGAAGTGGCGGAGGCAAACGCGCGGGAAGTAGAGCGAGGAAGGAGGGAAAACGAAGGCCCCCCCCCCCCCCTCTTTTTTTCGGGTTTGGGAAAATGGCGAGCGAAAGATTAGGGTTCGCGGAATTTATCGCAGCTTATTCACCGGTGTTTCAATTAGACACGCCGGTGAATGTATCGGTATATTCACCGGTGTTTATTATTAAAACGCCGGTGAATAATACACTTCACCGGCGTTTTTAAAAAAAACGCCGGTGAATATGAATATTGCCCGGCGGTTTAAAGCGACCGCCGGTGTATAACCTTCCCATCTGGCGCCCCATTCCTATTCGCTCCCTACCCCGGCGCTACTAGTAAAACGCCGGGAAATATTCGCCGGTAAATTGAGTATTTTTTGTAGTGCAAGACTAGCCTTTGAGAAAGCATTGTTAGTCTCTTGATCCAGCAAACTAATTTGATTAGAATGCTATTGTACTCACCAATTGGGGGTCTTTGTGTACTACTTCTACATATAATTAGAATACTTTCTACTTATAGTCCTAAAATAGTAGGTATTGGCTACGACTCAAGCAATCAAGTACAACGAAAACATTAATAAGCAGCAACGTCCCATACTATGAGGCTTTGAACGGAGTAAAAATATTTTAAGGAATTTTTAGATAACTCATTCTGATGACCATAACTAGAAAAGAATAGCGAGCACTTTCAAATACATGTAATTTTAATGTGCTAAATTTACCTTTGGTAAGATTTCAAGTTCATGGTTGTATAACTCAGATCAGCGACATACATTTCTTGCCGTGGTTAGCGGCCTAGAGCTCCTTGAGACGTCGTGCTAATCCATTCTCGTGATTCTTTATTCATAACATATATGTAGGATGAAAGTTAGGGTTAAGATATGATATTGTGATTGGGCCGTCACCTGAATAGGTGAGCTTGGGTCGCCACCTTAATAGGTGGACATCTACCTAATAGGTGGTTATGGTTTCACAACATATTCAAAAATTTAAAATTATATAGTATAACTTTATTAAAGACATTAATGAAAATTTATTCACAATCTAAAACCAAGTTATATTTAAAAGAAAATGAAAAAAATAGTTGCCACTTTAGAGAATCAAACCCTGGCTCTCTCATAATGGAGCTTGAACCACCTAACCAAGAAGTCAAACCTCTAATTTGTCAATAAAAGTATATAGACATATATACAGATATATCTCTAATATTATAATGGGAGATGGCTTTAGTGTCATTTGTAAATTTGTAAATCTATCAACGCGTGCATTGTACGTGCATAACTAATATAAATGAGGTCTCAGGTTCGATTCCTCACTACGTCAGATTTTTTACTTTACTTTTAAAAAATATATTAAATGTGCATCGCACATGTAAATTACTATCTATCTATCTATCTATAATATAATATATAATCTCTACTATTTTAATGGAAGAGTTGGAATTGTTAATCTATATACTTACGTGCAACTTCAACTCTCTTATTATAGTCTTTACATTTACTTTTAAAAATATATAATAATATTCATTAAGATATACATCGCATGTGTAAATCAGAGTTTTTACTTAATTTTTTTAATAAAAAAATTAATACATGATATATTACTAGTATAACATAATTGTATAGATATGTAGGTCATCCCGATTTTGAAAAAAACCCAGCCCAACGTGCATCCGCCGCTGCTTGGAGCCAATGTCGTCCTTGACATACAGTTTTCACTTGGCTATTAAGATTAGTAGCTCTAAATAACTTATTATTATTTATCAAATTGTAGTTAACTATTAAACGAGTCATTAATCTCTAAGCCGTTTAGAGAATCAAATGTGTTAAAGATCATGTTAATCCTGTATTTGGAGAGAGAGTGAAGGACGGGGACGGCGATGGCAGGTGTGAGTGCAAACGGCAAGATTGAGTGCGAAAGAGGGAAAGAGAGAGGAAAATTGGGGATTGTAGGAATAAGGTTCGAGATTTTGGGATTTTATACCCAGGACTCGCCGTTTAACAAACGTCGGGGTTTCATACACCCCCATTGGCATTTTAAAAAAAAAATCACGGGGATACCCCACCGAAGCTGCCTAAGTGTCAGGGTAGTTTCACCAGGTTATCTCTCTTCTTGTGTAGTGAACCTAACCTGAATTCCTAAAACAAATGACAATTTGATATGATGCAAACATTCAGGGCGAAACTTAACTTAAGCAATATCCGCGTGGGATAAATTGCATGCTAATAACCACTATACCCTTTAAAATGTCCGACAAATAGAACTCGTTAATACAGATGCAACTTATAACTAGTATTATTCCACAAGAAAAGAGGGGGGGGGGGGGGGGGGGGGGGGGAGAGGGTTCTTCGCTTAGCTTAATCACGCAGCTCTTGTGTAAGTTGACTCTCGGCCTCGACCAGGCCTCAACACCTCAACAACATCCCAAGCTCTAGGGTTTCTTCTAACTTTTTTTTTTTGAAGAAAAAGGTAGAATATGCACTATCTCCTTACACACTTCGATTTTTAATGTGAGGCTCATCGAAGTTACAGGTGGCATATCACATAGGGAGGTTGAAGGAGGAGCGAGCAGTGCCGTGTTCATCTAATAATAGGAAGAGAGAGAGAGAGAGAGAGAGAGAGAGAGAGAGAGAGAGAGAGAGAGAGAGGTCGTGACATAGGTATAATAGTAAAAAAAAAAAAGTAAAATACAAGAAGTCCCTCCTCCCAACATTAGAAAAAAGTACAAAGTGACTTATTCCGTCAATTCTCTTCGTTAAGTCTCTTCTCTCTCTCCTAGGAGTCAGCATTGACTTCGTTGATCCGAGTTGACTGTAAATACAAGGGTGTTTTAGGTAGTTCAAGTTAATTTTTCTGAGTCAGCTCAGGATAACAGAGTCAACGCATACTCATAGGGGAGAAAAGGGACTTAACATAAAGAATTGACGGAAAGGGGGGTATTTTGTTCTTTTTTCTAACCTAAAAAATAAAGACGTTAAAACAACACAATATTCTCCTTATTTGGACTTTGCAAGAGAGATACTGATCAGATAAGCAGGGGCGGAGCCACACAAATTAAAATAGGGGTCCCCATTTTTTTCCTGACATCAGCATGATTGTTGCCGAAAATCCCTTACTTTATTTTTGTTTTGAAAAATCAAAGTAATTGAATCAAAATAAAGTTATAATCAAAGTAAATATTAGTATCATGTATTTTTGGACACTTGTACATTTGTACTTTAAATTTGGTAAGGGTAACGCTGATTAATCATACTATACGATTAGCACTGTTATAATAAATGCCAAAAAATACATAAGCTAGCTTATTGAAAATTTTATCAAATGATCGAATAGATCAAATAATAAGCATCGCTATTAAGATTTAAAAAAAAATACAAGCTTTAAACTGTTTCACAAATGAGATTTATGGGTAGAACAAAATGATTTACTCATACTTGCATCAACAAAATGAATCCAGACTACATAATTGGGATTGAATCAACAAAATGATTTAGAATTGAAATATATAGTTAAATCGTAATGCCATATGTAATTTGCTAAACTTTTGTCTTAAAAACATAACAATAGTTATCGTATTTACTCATCAGGGAATCTTGTTTCTGTGAGGATTCATATAGCATAAATAAAATTGCAGATTTGCTAAAATTGAAATTGAAAAATTGAAAAAACCTGGAGCACATTTGAAAAAGTGGGAGCAATAGATAGAGAATTACCAGATTAAATTTAAATTGATAGAGAGAAGCTGTTTTTCATGCCTTTACTTTATTGCTTAGCCCATGGGGTTCCCCTTTTTTTTTTCCTTCAATTTTAAAACAGAGAATGAAATAAGAGAAACAGCCAAGAAGCAAGTAGGACGACTGCCACCGGGTGCGGATGAGAGAGATGAGAGAATAAAGGAGTTTGGGCTTAATAGATGGGTTGGGCTTGGGTTTCTTTTATTTAAGTTTGAGTATTTGGGCTTAATTAATAGAATGAATTAATAAATTAATTTTTAGCCCAAATCGCATACCACTATTTCAGCTGTAAGAGGTGGATTGGGCTTGAGGTCCAAAAATTTTAAACTGGAGAGTCAAATAAAAAATCTGGTCAGTATGAAGAGGGTTTTACAAAAATTTTGAGGTCCCAATTATCTTCCGTACCCTCTATCTCTCTCCGCCCTTGCAGATAAGACCACGTGATTGGCGATGTATATATAAATAGTGAATTGTGGGACAAAAGCTTATTTTATTTTATTTTTTTAAACAATGGTCGGAGATGGGCCAGCCCATGTAGTCCTACCAAGCCTAAGGAAATGATGAAAAGCCACTTAGAAAGCCCATTAAGAGCCCACCAGATAAATTACTACATAACCCTAATCCCCGCGTCTTGCTTCTCCTCTCCCCCTCGCAAATTGAGAGGAAGAGCAAAAACCCTAGAATCCAGCCATGGCGAAGCGCGAGATCTCATGCACTCTCAGAAACTTGAAGGTCAGATTCCAAACCCAAACCCAAACCCAATCCCAATCCCCATTTCTCTCTCTCTTCTCCTTCCTCATATTCTTCTTCCCAAACTTAGAAATGTGAGGTTCTCTTTTTAGTTTTGCTTCAGTTTATGCAAAGGAATACCAAGAGAGAAGATGAGGCTGAGGCGAAAGCTAGGGTTGAAGAAGACGGTTCCTTTCGCAACTCCATTGTCCCTTATAAAAGATGGTATGCTTCCTATTTCGGTTTTTTTTTATAGAATTTGGCTTAAAATTGTGTAATTCAATTACTTGAATTAACACCAATTCAATTACTTGAATTAACACCATGTGATAGTGTGTGATGAGAATTAGTTTAGTCCCAAAATTTGATAATGTTGGCTTTAAAATTGTCTAATTCAATTAGTTGATTTACCACCATGTGATAGTATGTGATGAGAATTAGTTTAGTCCCAAAATTTGGTGATGTAGGGCGATGTCTTTCTTTCAATTGCACTTTACGGGAACAATACACGTTAATTTGTAATGCAAAATAAGTTTAACATGATTGGTGAAGATATATGTGTGGAGCCAGATTCACTTATGGGATGCATGTGAAGGAAAGTAGGTGAAATTTGTGACGAGATTATGAATTTTATTTTGGAAAGAGTTTTCACATGTTTGGTTGCAATGTTTATGAGCCTGGAAATCGAGCGGGTCTTAGCAAAATATGGTGAGACCTTGTTTGGATACAAAGGTTAGTGGAATAAGTGAAGGTGACTTGTCTACCTGCAGTTATTTAAATTTTGATCCGTTTGGATCATATTTTGGAATTACGTTATCTATTGTTGTTGCACCTTAAAGTTAAGATAATCGCAGGCATCTCAACTCCAATTTGACCAAATTAATTCTTTAAGCAAAATAAGAGGTTTAGGTAATTGCAATCCTCGACCTTCACTTAAAAAGTTACATGTGGTTATCCTACCCCAGTATCCAAACAAGGCCGAAATAAACTTGTTGAATTCCTCTCTTTAACTCAAAAATTATAATTTATCAATCATGGCGGGCTCTGTACTAAAGAATGAGATAGAAAAAACATTCTAAAGCCTACTTTTCCCAAAACAAATCATGACAATCAAACATAAGAAAGAAAAAAAGAAATCAAACAATATGGTGGATTCCCTTTTATTTTACTTTCAAGCAAATACAGATTAGAGCGTATTTGAATCCTATTTTAACAGGGATTATGTCAATCTCAGATTTCAAAAATTGGTTACTTGCAAAGAGTCATCAACCAATAACTAGGAAATTATCTATCTCTACTCCTACAACTACAATTTAAATGTCATATGGCCATGCAGTTAATAGCTTGCTTAAGAATACATCCATCCATCTAAAATTCTAACTATCACCATATTAAATTACAACCATTCATTTGAATTTTGAGTTCTTCCTCTTTTTAAAGATTTCAAGGACAAAATTTTATTTACCAAATCGATTAATAATATGATTTTTTTCAATTTTCTTTTAAGATTTCCAAGAACGAACTCTTAATTACAAAGTCCTATATCCCAAAGAAACTTTCCATCTTTTTTTATTATAAAAGTAAATATTTTTACTGTTATATGATGTGAGAAGGGTGTGTTTTGTTTGGACTCATAAGATGTAGTGCATGTGCATTTTAAAGCATCATTGGAAACATGTGTTTGGTAATTATTATGTCTTGAGAGAATACATAAGACTATGAATAACTAACATTTTAAGACGTAAACCCATGCATCACACATGCTAAGAATTTAGTTATTGTCAATATAAGTGTATAGTTGTATGTACACTAAGTGATGTTTCGTACATTCCAATTTCCAATCAAGATTTGCTTCATGCCTTCACGCACTCAAGTTGGAACCCATTTGGATTGTAAACTTATCCCTACTTGGATAAACATTACTCCCCTTTCTATAATGCATGAGATAATAATATTATGATAAAATAAGTGCCCTAATATATAATACTCCATTTGCAGATGGATATGTTATTGGCAAACTAATATACAATAAAAATATATCATAAAAAATTAACCATGATAATTCATACCCATTTGCAACATTGCAAATATTTGATTCTTCACTAACATATATAATTGTAAATTGAAATATTGAAAATATAGTTTACTTCCAATATTTGCCAAGACTGAATGAATAAAGGTTGATTATTGGAAAAGAATAAAAATATCATGGAACATATTAAAGATTAACAAAAAAGAGTAGTGCTTCTTTTTTAAAATGACAAAAACAATCCAAATGCCGTTAAGGTTAAATGGAGTTTGACTAACATGATCCACTTCCATATTCGATGAGTCTAATGACATCTGTTGATTGACGACATCAAAGCGATCTGTAGCCTCATCCCAAAGCCTATGCATACATGCCTCCTCTTCTTCCTACACCTTTAGTAATTCTTATAAATTTTGTGGGTTTTTTGTTGACATTAAGTTATATAAAAACTCTATTCATGTCTTATAGTCCTCACAATTGCCTCAATAGCAGTTTGTGTGCCAATACAGTCTATGTTTCCCTACAATTGAAAAGGCAAATCTATCTTCTTTATATCATGATCATTGATTCTACAACCATCTTCCGTAAAGCTATTATCAAACTTACTGGGTAATTTTGTAGTGTTTAAAATGGGACGCACAATCCTTATTCTCTTGTTCATGTTTGCCTACAGTAAAAAATTAGAACACTAATGGAGTTCTTTAAAAAAAAGTAGCTAATAATTGATTCCGGATATCAAAGTAAGATTGATATAAAAAAAAGTTTATGCAAAAAGAGTTCCAACTTGAACTTGTTTAATTGGTCACAATTAGTGATGTGTTTACTTCTATCATGACCAATTAAAGCAAGTTTTAAATTGGAACTATATTTGAATTGGCTTTATTTTTTCTATATCAATCTTGTTTTAGAATCCAATATTAATTGTTGGATTTTTTTAGCGCCTCGAATTTTCATAATAGAAATAAGAGACAATTCCAAAATCTTTACTTCAATGTAATCCAAACATAGTATAATACAACAGTTCTTTATTACAATGCACAGCGTAAAAATAATTCCTTTGTTACACCACGTCTCAACATTTAAACTCCAGTCATCTCAAGCCCAAGCTTTGACCTTGCTCAAGCCCAAATCCCTCAAAACTGATCAGAAAAGTGGTCACGTCAGTTGAATACAACTGACACAATAATATAATTATAGTAGCCCTCTAAAATCTCACAATCACAAACTTGTCACACAACATAAAATAAAATAACGATAAAAGATTCATAAACCAACAAGTGAAGCTAAACTAAATGAATAAGTGTGTCAAGAAAACAAAGATAAAATGCATAAAACAGTGTCTAAGAAAATACAATGCACTCAATGCACCATAATGCATACTTGTTCGGATTTTATGCCAGCCATACAACATAGGTCCGAGGGCAAGCCATCGTTCACCACATTTTAGGGTTCAATCTCTCGCTATGTAATCCTTTAACGGTGATAGAAAGCAAGATTTAGATATTCCGCGAATAGTCCTCAGTCCCGGAGTACATCCGTCCGACCGTACCGATCCTTAACGCGCAAACATTTCGTGAGCATGGCCCTGACCACTGGAGATCCATCTCCTTTCCAGATGTTCTGCGAATAGGCTCCAGTCCTGGAATACATCCGTCCGACCATACGGAACCATCGACGAGCGAAATTCCTAGAAATAACATGAACATCACAGTCCCGGAATACATCTATCTGACTATAACTATAGTTCCGGAATACATCCGTCTGACTATAAAGAGCCCCCTACTTATGTTTGCACAAGTTCCATCACAACTCCCCTGTCCTTAGGTTTGTAATAGTAACCTAAGGCACCTAGAACTAGCTCTACCTTACTGGACTTTACTTGCCAAACCAGGAATACTAGCCCCTTAGGCTAATTTCTTACAATCAAAATATCCACTGCCGGTCTAACACCCCAAAATTTTTTTTCTCCAAATTCAATTCTTTCAATTTCTATATCACTTTAATCATAAACTAAGAAAGTTATATTTCAGGGAAAATTTTGACAGAGTTTCCTCCTGTAAATTTTGCCCCGAAACACAAATAGCTTACGGAATTCTACTCAAAATTCCGTAGCTCACAATACACACAATAATTTCACGGGCTCCCTAGGCCAAAATGAGCAGAAACATACAGGCAATATAATATAATGCTCTGGGGGCCATACTCATAACGGATTATCACATATCATATAAAAACTATAAATTTCTTTGAAAAACGAGGTAAAATTTTAGAAAAATCCCTGTAAAACCTAGCACAGAGCCCGGTACTCCACAACGAGGTGGGTACGGGTCCCAAACATACCACACCACCCCACGCCATACTCGTCATCATTATATACATGCTCATACATCCATAATACAATTTAGATCATAAATTTTACTATTCACATAACTAATTAGTACAAAATTTTAAAGTAAAACTTCATCCTACCAATCCACGTCTCACCTCTGCACTGATGAGAACCTGTAACAGTAGGGGATCTAGGGTAGTCCTCAGACTCCCCTAACCTCCCAAACACTAAGGAGTTAGCCATTTCTGATGTGAGTATAGTTATTAATCTAATAACTAATTAAAATAGTATAAAGAAAATAATTTACACTTACAAATACCAAGTTAAGATAATGCTATCTGAATCCTGAACACAACAACATCATCAATACGACGATATATCAAATACTTTGCCAATCCTGCATTCAACTATTTAATTATCCACAACTTCCCACATTTCATAATGTACGTCACATCAACCTCGTATATATATATTCTTATTTTACATCCGCATAGCACGAATACACATACAATCCATTACTTTTCAATTTAAATTCCCTAACCCGAATATTCATTCCTCCACAATTATCATCATACTAGCATTTCGCTATTTATATAAACTAGTATTATACACGTGCTGTGCACGTGGGAAAAATTGGGGGAATGAAAAGGGCAAAAAAAAATCTACCAGCACGTGCGTTGCATGGGTTGGGTTAAGGACAAATTACACTAAGGCCTTCTCCCATTATAGTAGTGGAGATATCACTTACATGATGCTATTACATCTTTCTTTAATAACCATTTATATGGATACAACTCATAACACAACATACTTTCTGCATTAACCATTTTCATAATCACTTTCATAATACAAGTATTTATTTTATTGCATTAAATCATGTATCACATCAGAAACATATACATTCATTCCCATAATGCCATATTCATTCACGTCATATAACACAAACATAACCTCTCCTTACACATTATAATTAACTTGCATTTCATCACATCATCACCGTATTACTTATGCGAATGCACTTTCTTATTGCATCAAAACATGTTTTATAGCTCATTCATATCTCACTACACTACTTTAGTATGTTCTCATTCTTATAAGTAAGATTTCTTATTATCATTTTCACTTAATCCCCAAACACAATTTGGGACCACAACATATCACACCCCATAGCCGATGGCTTGGGTAATAATCGCTGCACCTCAAACACACAGTTTGGGTAATATCACATCACATCTCAAGCCGATAGCTTGGTTATTAATTCACTTCAATCACTTATCATCTTCACTTTACTAATTCTTCATTTCCATTAATTATTACCACTATCATACCAACTCACCCTGCGAATTATGTCAAGGCAGGTAGTTCCCACAATTTCCACAGAAATAGCGGACAGGTAGTTCCTTGACACAATTCCAAGGTGTAACAACTTATATCACACTGTACTTTACTTTAATAATCACTCACATAATACAATTACTTCGTATTATTCATGATAACACATCTCTTTTATTATTTTCATCTTAAATTAATCACATGCTGCATTTATCATTTCTTTTCATACACTAACTCATAACACGTTCACTTTCACATTTACTTCATTCACAACAACTTTCTTTCCCTTACACAATTCACATTTCACTATCCACTTTCTTTCCCACACACAATTCACATTTCACTATCCATTTTCTTTACTACACACAATTCACATTTCACTATCCACTTTCTTTACTACCACATTTATTATTAACACTTATTTATTTTATTAGTTTGTCGACCAGTGAGCCACAGTATCCCAACATACTGAAAGCCGACAGCCCAGTAAACACGCGGTCCGATGCTCACACAGAGTCTTACTCGTCCAAGGCTACGTCTTCCTCTTAGCCGAACTAGCGAGGGAAAAATCACGTCCCAGGTAAACTGGGTACTTCCTCCCAGCCGATAGCCAGAGGGAAAAACCACGTCCCAGGTAAACTGGGTGCTTCCTCGCGACGTCTGTCATCGAGGGAAAAACCACGTCCTAGGTAAACTGGGTGCTTCCTCCCAGCCGATAGCCAGGAGGGAAAAACCACATCCCAGGTAAACTGGGTACTTCCTCGCGACGGCTGTCATCGAAGGAAACCGGGCCTCAAGCCGAGAGCTTGGGCGATAAAATTCACTTACCCCAAACATAGTTTGGGTCCACTATTCCCAAGCCGGTCCTTGGGCGTTAGGAGGTCTAGCCCAAACCCCCAAGATTGCTGTAGGTACTGGTCAACAAAGCTATCTGTTATTAGCATTAATCATTTCATCTTTTCAGCTTACTTTATCAACACACGCATTTCACTTATGAATTCAATAATTGCCACAACCTTGACTTTAATCACGTGAATTAATAACATATTTTATTAACACGTACCATCTTATCTTTTATCTTACCATTTAATGCATATCCAGTGTCCACGATATTAATTATCATATCATTCTGCCCCACTATGCATACACCCTGTCATTCAATATATAAAACCATCATATTATATTATTCATTACCTCATTATACCATATATAGGCATACGTTAAGTGATAGCATTAATAATAGAACTATATTATGTTATTCCATATCGTAAAAGTATCAAAATGTATACTTCATTACATTATAATATCACATTATTACCTATTAATTTATTTCGAACATAATTAGAATATAAACATGTACCCAAGTATTATTTTCATCAACTACTGCATCACACGTCATAATCATCTATATATATATATATCAAATACACACCACACATGCGGGTTTCCCAGAAAAATGGGCCAAAACCACTTATTTCCTCTAATTACATCTTATAATATCTAATTATAGCATACTAGCTTATACACCATGCTCCATGTAATTATAATTGCCTATAAGGGCCTATATGCCCCAAAACATGCACAAATCATGCACTGGATAAAAATGTGCATAAACAATCTAATATAATTAGTTTTTATACTTCAACATATCACAATAACCCATACTATAGATTTTATATATTTAAAATAATTACTTTCACCACATATCTCAAAAACCCATTTTGGATCCTTAAAATTCCGTATTTTCAACAAAAATCCATTTTTGGGCATAACTCCCACAAAACATATCAAAAGGTCACGAAATTCGGCCACAATATAAAATATTTATAAACACAACGTACTCACCTGACGGATCGAGCAAACGATGTCCCCACGTCCGTCCTGTAGCCAGTCGAAGTTCGACTTTTTCCACCTAATTGAAAAATTATAGAACCGATTAGTTTAAAGCTCAAAACTCGACCTACGGATCTCCAAATTTGAATCCGTCTTCACCCACACGTCACAAATGACATATGTAGGTGAGCTACATCGACCGATTTCAAATTCGAACCCCGATGCAAGAACTCACATATTGATCGGAGGCTTTCCAATAGGAAAATTTTCTATTTCCTAATTTCTTCAATCCCTTGGCCCTAATATCTCAAATTAGGGTTAACAACAATAATGGAACTCATCTATACCTCCGAATTCATCAAATTCTCACCTCTATATCGCGCGGGCATTTCACTGAACACCCGGCGTGCACTTTTCACCTATAATCCATTTCACTCAATTTAATTGAGCTGGAAGCCTATAAAAATCATCCTAAATTTATATTAATACTTTCATAATACTCTATACCCTCACATGCATTTTCTACAATTATTTGGATCGCGATTTCTACCCGATTTCATAAACTCTATAGTTCGACTTTATACCAAAATCACTACTCCCCATTTTATTCTAATGACTCACAACAATTTTTACCATCATACCAGAGATAATTCTTATATATATATCTCTATTTTACAAACCTAAAACCTTAATTTACTAACAACTTGTAATTTCTCTAACAATCCACTAATTCCTCAAATCTTCCACTTCCAACCTCTCTAAATCTCTCTACCAAAATAATCCTACTCCATAAAAATTAACCTAACTAAATTTTATACAATAAAATAAGTTAGGGTTTACCTCCCCGAAATCCTTTCGAAAATTCGACGCCACCACGATGTAGAGAACCTTCCAATTAGTCTATCCCTCGATTTGATTCAAAATCGACGAAGAAATGAGATGGTTTTGAGGTGGGGAAGGCATCAATCGATGGGTTCCCTTTTGGCGTCGGGATGGAAACGGGAAGGGGAGAAGGAGGAAGTGGGAAATGGGGTGTTGAGTTTCTTTCGGCTGGGTGAACGGAGAAGGAGGAAAGGAGGGAGGAGGAGAGGGCCGGGGGTGGGGTTTCCCTGGGTTCGGGATCGAACCAGGAAGGGGAAGGAAAAGGAAAGGAGAAGGAGAGGATTGGGGGTATTTTGTAAAATGTAAGTAATAAATAAATAATTAGATAATTAATGTAAAGGGAATATTGTCGATAAGCCCCAAATCTCGAATACATTTCAAATAAAACCCAAATCTCAACTTTAACAATACCAACAATACAAAAATACATTAAAACTACCTCGTAATAATCCTTCAGGATTATAAAATAAATGAACAATATTTATTCACCGAAAATCTCAACTTTTAGCCCCCAATGTATCAATAACAACAATCAACCGCAAATATCCATACCAATATCAATATAATAATAATAATAATCAAATATAGCTTAAAAATAATTCTCACCCCTACAAAATATAAAAACGAATAATTTTCGGTATTTTAAAATCCGAGGTGTTACAGCCGGTACTCTTGGGTTCGCTCATTATCTAGTGCTCCAAACCCAACTCCTCGAGCGTCCATCTAGGGTTCTCACAATAACCCAAATTGCAATCAAGAACCCCTACTTGGTTCAATCATTCAAAATACTCTTTATATACTTTTTTCAAAAAAAAAAACTACACTTTTCCCACAACAGCACGGCTGTGAATCATATACTCAAACAGAAATACCTCATTCCAAAAATAAAACATTTGTACATCCACAATTCTCTTATCCACAATTCTCTTCATTAAAAGACTCTTATATGGAAATAAAATCCAATCCACAGAAATCCTTTAAATTCAACTTTTAAATCTCGCTTTCCATACTTACATAAAACTCAACGAATTTCTCTCGAATTCAAATCAATTTAAAATGAAACAATTCTCTGTGTTGTCTGGAATCTCATCCCCTAAATTTGAAATTAGTTCTAAAAATCTGAAATTTCACATCTTTAGAAATTGAAAATAATCCTTTAGAATTTGAGTTTTCGTCTTTCAAAACTGAAACATATATTCCTTCAAAACTGAGAATTTTATCCATAAAAATATAGATTCACACACTCAAAATTATTACCCGAACATATTAAAATCTGAAGCTAGATTTCTACAAAATCTGAACTATGCACATTCGAAACTTGATCAAAAGAATCAATTAAACTTTATTCAATCGCTAAGTTATACATATATATGTACACATCTATATATGCACTAGGGTCCCCCAACCCTAACACACAAAACCTCCTCACCAAAGCACACCACCCGAGCCTCCAAGCTCCAAACCGAAAGCCAACAACAGCTAGCCCTGGGCCTGCACAGTGCTCGGGTTTGCACTGTGCAAACCCTGAGTATTGTACAACCCTCAAAACCCGAAATCTCTACCCCTATGGTAAGCTGCCAAACTCTAACCCTAGTTGCCGAAACCCTAACGTTCAAGATTTGATTATTTTTAATGCAAAATCACACTATTTCATCCTCCAATCAATGAGTTTCAATTTATAAAAGTTTTACTCAAATAAACAGTGAATTAAACATAAAAATCTCATCTTTAGATTGATTAACATGAATTTTAAGAACCTAAAATAAGTTCCAATCGTTTACAACAATCTATGGGTTCATTAAATCAATTTCCATAAATTAAAACTTGATCTTTTATGCATAGAAACTTCATTACTTCAAGAACAATTTATTTTAGATCAACATACACTCAAGATTAAATTTTTATGTCATATAATCAACAATCTCATATTAAATACATATCTCTACAAGTATCTCATATTAAACACCACAATCTTGCTAACATCAAACCATAGATCACTAAAAATTTTCATCCCTAGCATGATACTACACATCCATGAGATAAAAACATAGCAAGAGAGTGTTATCCACCTCTTGAGTAAAATTGATACAAAGTAATAGTCTTCTCCAAGCAATAAATCACCTCTTCAGGCCACAAAAATCACCAAAGTCCAAAAGAAAGAAGAGAGGCCAGAAGTTTGTTGCCTCCAATAGGTAGGCCGAGATTGTTTCTAGGGTTTCTTTGGGAAATTTACAAATAAAACCCCCTAAAAAATCCCTAATTGCATAATCAATTATTTATTCAATCAAATCAAATCAGAATCAATCAAAATGGATTAAATTTTATCCTTAAATCCCTCTAATGAAAACCAGCCCCCTAAATGCAGCCAACAAATTTTTGAGTTCAAATTTTCCCTTCAAACAACTTTTTACAAAAAAATTCCCCTTCTTTCGAATTATTTACAAAAGTAGTTTATCTTATTCAGAAAATTCCCAAAAATTAAAATATATCTAATTATATATAAGAGAATTAATTTAGCAACTCAAAATTTTAAAACTCGCATTTCAAAAATATTTGCACGTGTAAAACAACAATTTCACAAAAATTCATTATAATTAAATGAATTAATTTAAAAATTATTTATTAATTGAAAATATTATATTTAAAATTTATGGGGTGTTACATCTCTCCTTACTTAGAAGAGTTCTGTCCTCAGAACTACTGCTAGCAGGGGAAAAGAAAAAAAAAACTACGGAATTTACACAAAAAATTCTGAAAAATCATTCTTCATCTAGTCATTAGATTCCCACGTGGCTTCTTGAAATAGCTGATTCCTCTGCAGCACCTTGATCATCGGTATGACCTTATTTGCAGAACTTCTCTCGACAATTCAAGATTTCCACAGGTTGCTCTTTGTAGCTCAAATTCAACTGCAGTCCTTCGGGTGTCTCGGGTAACTGATGATTCTGATTTGGTATGTACTTGCTTAACATTGATACATGAAATACGTTGTGTACCCATGCCAACTCTTATGGTAATTCCAAATCTGTAAGCAGCTTTACCAATCCGTTTCAGGATCTTGTAGGGTCCAATATACCTTGGTGCCAACTTGCCTCTTCCGAATCTGATTAACTCCCTTTATCGGTGATACCTTTAGGAAAGCTGTATCTCCAACCACGAACTCCAAATCTTGGCGTCGAATATCTGCATAACTCTTTTTCCTGCTCTGCGCTTCGACCAATCTCGTTCAAATGAGTTCAGTCTTTTCTGAAGTCTATTGTACGATCTCTATCCCAAAAATCTGTCTCTCGCCAACTTCATACCAACAAACAGGTGTTCTGTACTTTCTCTCATACAAAGCCTCATACGGCACCATGCCAATACTCGTCTGATAGTTGTTGTAAGCAAACTCCACCAGTGCTAAGTACTTCTCCCAGCCTCTACCGAAGTCCATAACACATGACCTAAACATAACCTCTAGTACTTGATTTACCTTTTCGGTTTGTCCATCTGTTCGTGGCAGTGTTCTAAATGGCGTCCGTCTCGGACGCCTAGGCGGCGCTTAGGCGCTCAAAAAGAGGAGAACGAACCGCATATGCAATAGGCGGTACTCTAGGCGTTGAGATGGCATTTAGGCGTACAAGGCGCCGCCGAGGCGGTGCCTAGGCGGTCGAGGAAGCCGAGGCGGCGCCTAGGCGGCCAAAATCGATTAGGCGGCTGACAGATTTTTTTGTAATTTTTTTTTAATTCTTAAAATAGTCTCTTCATCTTCAACAGAAAAAACCCTCTTCATCTTCAACAGTAAAAAGCCTCTTCATCTTTACATTAAGGTGTTACTAGTTCACGTTATATTTGAAATTTTATATGATTGATTATTGTTTATGTCATTATGAATCTAAAGTTTACACCATAATCGTTGTTGAACTTCTAAAATCATTCTGGCCTAGCATCACTTGTGAATTGTGATGCATTTAAAAGATTTAGACTACAAGCAAAAATAGAGAAATGTAACTTTTAAAAGGTTAATATATGAATATTTAAAAAATAAAAACAAAACGCCTAGGCACCGCCTAGGCGCCGCCTAGGCGTCCTAGGCGGTAGGCGGTCCTTGGCCGAACCGCCACCGCCTGACGCCGTTTACAACCTTGGTTTGTGGATGAAACGCTATACTAAAGTCAGTCCTGGTCTCTAAAGCGGTTTGCAAACTTGTCCAAAACCTTGATGTGAACCTTGCATCTCTTTCGGAGACGATAGTCACAGGAACTCTATGAAGTCTTACGACCTCCTTAGTATATACCTCGGCCAACTTCTCTAATGACCACGTGATCTTCATTGACAAGAAATGTACCGACTTGGTCACCCTGTCCACAATGATCCAGATCAAGTCATTACCCTTCGGACTCCGTGGTATACCAGTGACAGTCCATACTGATATTCTCCTATTTTCACTCCGGTATGGGCAATGACTGCAATAACCCTCCAGGCTTCTGATTCTCTGCCTTAATTTGTTTACACGTCAAATACCTTGCCACAAAATCTGCAACATTCCTCTTCATGCCTAGCCACCAAAAATACTGCTTGATGTCCTTATATATCTTTGTGCTTCCGGGATGTATGGACAATAGTGTCGCATGTGCTTCCTTCGTAATGCTTTCTTTCAAATCTTCTTTTTGACACAACCTTTCTCCCATCCATAGGACCATTTTGAATCCGGAATTCCGACAGTTTTGCCGATGGAGTTCTGTTCTTTCATCCTCTGAATCTCCGCGTCTGACTTCTGGCCCTCAATAATATGTTCCCTCAAAGTAGGCTGAAGTATCAACTGTGCTAATGATGCCCCCAGGCCTCGCAATACTACCTCAATATTTGCCCGATTTAGTTCCTCTGCCAACTCCTTCCGCATCGTGATTAGACGAGACAGGCTGATCTTCCGACTGAGTGCATCAGCCACCACATTTGCTTTTCCTGGGTAATACTTGATCTTAGGACAAATGCCCTCCAAAACTTTCAACTATTGTCTCTGTCGTAGATTCAGATCATTCTGCTGATAGATATACTTCAAGCTCTTGTGATCTGTATACATGTTGACCTTCTCACCATAAATATAATGCCTCCATTGCTTGCTTCAAGGCAAAAATGATTGCTGCAAGCTCAAAGCGTGCATCGAATAGTTCTCATGAGGACGCAACTGCCTTGACCCATAAGCAATGACCTTCCCTTCTTGTATCAGAACACATCCCACACCTCTGAAAGATGCATCGCTGTAGATATCATAATCTACACCTGCTCGCTGTAATACCAGAATAGGTGATGTCGTCAACTTCTCATTCAATTCTTGGAAACTGGTTTCACACTTATCTGTCCATTTGAAATCCACATTCTTTTTTGTCAATCCCATCAACCGAACTACTATCTGCGCGTAACCTTGAATGAAACACCGATAGTATCCTGTCAACTTCAAGAAACTCCGGACCTCTTTTACAGTCGTTGGTCTAGGCCAACACTTCACTGCTTCAATCTTCTGAGGATCAGTAGCCACTCCCACATTAGAAAGGATGTAACCCAGAAATGCCACCTTCGACTTTCAGAAGTCACACTTTAATAACTTGGCATACATATTTCGCTCCTGCAATTTCTTCAAAACTTCTGCCAAATGCTCAACATGTTCCTCTGACTTCGAGTACACCAGGATGTCGATGAATACTACAACGAATGAGTCGATAAACGGCCACAGAACCCTGTTCATCTTATCCATGAATATTGCAGGTGCATTCGTCACCCCGAACGTCACCAGAAACTCATAATGTCCATGACGAGTACAGAAGGTTGTCTTGTGCACATCTTCTTCCTTAACTCGGACCTGATGATATCCAGACTGTAGATCAATCTTCGAGAACACAGCTGCACCCTGTAGTCGATCGAATAGATCATCAATCCTTGAAATCGGATACTTGTATTGAATTGTCACCTTGTTTAGTTCCTGATAGTCAATGCACATCCTCATTGACCAATCCTTCTTACTAGCAATATTGACGCACCCCATGCCGAAGCACTAGGCCTGATAAATTCCTTGTGTAACAACTCATCAATCTGCTTCTTCACTTCACCTTGTTCTATTGGGGCCATCCTATAAGGAGCTTTAGATATTGGAGCACTACCCGGCTGAACGCTGATGCAAAACTCAACATCACGCTGTGGGGGTAACCCCGATAGCTCATCCAAGAACACTGTTGGGAAATCTCGACCTACTGAAATCGCAATGACTTCCTTCGGAAATCTCATCTCCGCTAGTGCTGCTACCACCTTCATGCTCCCTTTCTTCCCTTGAAAAGGGGTCCTCTCGGTGCTTTCACCACCACCTCCTTACTCTTGCACTCTATAGTGGCATCATAAATTGCCATACAGTCAATGCCCACAATAACATCGACACCCAAGACATCCAGCTCGATGAGGTTAATCCCCAAAAGTCTTCCTCCAATCTCGATATCACAACCTACGTAATATTGATCAGTGGTCAACGTCTCAGTCGACGGCGTTGCCATTGATAAAACTCAACCAGGAAAAATCTTGGGCTCAACGCCCAACACTTTAGCAAATTTGGCCGACACAAAAGTATGCGAAAACCTAGTATCAAATAAAACTTTGGCTTTATTTCATTCAACGAAACATGTCATGTTACATGAGAAATTATAATATTCAATACTCATTATATTCATACAAAGTTTTATTCAATACTCTTCAGCCATATTTTAAAACTCTTGCATACCCGTAATCACGTCTTCAGAGTTGTCAGCATCCTCCATCAACATGAATACTCGCCCATGCCTTTGTTGCTTGTTCCCACCTGCGCCACCCTGCTTCAACTGCAGGCAAGTAGGCCTGATGTGCTCTTCTTTACCACAATGGAAACAAATTTGGGTCCTTGTTGGCTTTAGGACATGAGGACATGGAATGGCTCAACTCTCCGCAATTGTAGGACTTCAGCCCTTGAGCTAATGCTACACCTTTTCTGGACTCACTGAACCTGGCCCTCTTCTCTGGGAGCTTGCCTCTGTTGTGAGTCGCCACTGCTGGCCTCTTATTCTTGTTCCAGGTTTTCTTCTATGACTGGAACTGCTCCATATCCACTTCTAGTGTTGCTGCTCTTTTAATGAGCTTGTCGAACCTCCTGATCTCTAATGGTATCATTCAAGATCTCAAGTTCGGCCTAATGCCCTACTCGAACTTCCTTGCTTTTTTTGCTTCATCCCACAATGAGCTCAGGAGCGTACCTCGACAACTGAGTGAATTTAGTCTCATACTCTCACCAACAAGTTGTCCTGCTATAGGCTCATGAACTCCATCGCCTTTTTCTCCTGTATATCCATGAGGAAGTAATGGTCCCTGAACTCCTTTAGGAACACATCCCAAGTTATTGGCTTCTTGCCGAAAGTTCTCTTTACGGACTGCCACCAAACACCGATGTCCCTCTCCAACTGCATCGTGGCTAACTTCACCTTGCTAGCCGTGGGAGTCTCCAACACTTCAAAGACGATCTCCATCTGTCTAATTCAGTTGTTGGCCTCATTAGGGCCGGCCTGATCTTTGAACAAAGGCGGCTTCATTCTCTTGAATGACTCCCTTGTCTGACGGAATGCACATTTGGATTTGCTGGTCCGGTCCAGGGTTTCGACCCATCCTAACAGTCATGAAAGCATTGAGAGTCTGATAGACTCTAGCAATCTCAGCTTCCAAGTCAAGTCGTCCTTCATTGGAGCTTTCAACTCCATCACCATTGCTTCTAGTTCGAGAACCTGCCATCGATCTGAGTCTACGAAATACACCATTTCGTTAGGAGATTAATTTATAAGAATTCACATCAATGCTCAAAACATAAAATTGTTATTTAATTGCCAAAATTTCATATATCAAGATATAAATAAATTTATTCACCAAAGTAGTTCATACTTCACTTGAAAAATAACTAAACAACTTTATTTAAATTTAGAAAACTCAAATAATACAATCATGATAATAATCAATCTTTGCGGCTCCTCTTGATCTCTCAGATTTCCTCTTGTAATACATTAAGTTTTATTTCTCCTGTCGCAACGTCGACCGTAAACGTTCTCTTCCCACTTGGTGTATTCCAGTGTAGTTGAAGGCTCGCCTCAGGCTTAACAGCATTTTGAGCCTCAAGCCTCAGTTAAGGCTCCCTCTTTGTTTAAAGCTTCAGTCAGGCTTGCGCATGGACGCACCTTAGCAAAGGCTCGAGCTTGCGCCTCAAGCAAAAGGCGCGCCTGAACATAACAGACCCGACCCGACCCGTCTTCACTACCCGACCCATCTTCAACCCTTCTCATATCCCGTAACTCCCTCAATTCTCTCTCACCTTCTCATCCCCAACTCCAAACTCTAACCCCAATCTCCACCTCCCTAACTCAATTTGCACTCCTCTTCATCGATTTCCTCCCCCTCTCAAAAACATCGGCGGTGACAGCGAAGCAGCTCGCCGGCAACACAACAACATACAATATATCAACGGCTACAGCGGAAGCAGATCGGCTGCGCTAGCGGCCTTCTTACTCAGTCTCCTGACTCTCCACTCCTATTCTGGTTTCTTTCCTTTCTCATTTTACACTTTTATGGTTTCTTTTTTGGGTTTTCGCCTATCTTTGATTATGATGTTTTTGCAAGTTACTTTGAAACAAAATTGTGAAGCTAGTTCATTTCATGATTTACTATAATCATGAAACCATGTCTTGCTCAAACAATTGCAAAATAACTCAGTGTAGAGCATGACCAAATTTTATGGTTGGCTAACTTTATGTTATTGCTGTAATATTTTAAAATAACATACCATTTACTAAGACTGTAATACTATAATATTGTATACCCATTAATGCAATATTTAATTTGATACTATTGTAATTTTACTGTATGCTCATTAATATAATATTGTAATACTGTAAGCTGTATGGTAAGTATCTTCATTACGGTAATACTGTAATACTGTATGCTTAGTACTATATGAAACTATGAACTAAGCAGTTAAAATTTCCAATTACGCCAGATTAATCCCCAATTAATTGCTAATCGGAGGCTAAGCGATTATTTTTTTACGGTTTATGATATATCAATAGTTAGCGATTTAATCGGGAATAATTGGCTGATTAGTGGTTAAACGGACGATTTTAAGTGGCCGATTAACCGATTAAATATCCTCTAATTTTCATGATCGTTTGCATTATTTGGGCTCAATCCGTCCCAAATTCAAAATTCAAATCCCTTCTAATCCTCGCGCAAACTCAAATCTGATATATCGTCGCTCTCTTTTTCCTCGTGCAAATTCCAACCCAAACTGATTCTCTTCTTCTTCCTCATGCAAACCTAAACCCGACCCGTTGTTGCTCCTCCTGTACCATCACATACTTGACTCGGCCCGCATCTGCACCTCCTTCTCTTGTTGCTCGCACTGCTCTTCCTTCCCGATTGTTTTTGTTCGATGGAACCTACCAGCAAACCCGACCCAACCCACATTCAGAATCCAAACTCAGCTCAAACCAAGTACTCTTTTCATTTTTTCTAGGGCAAAAAACAAAGTACCCCCCTAACGTTTGGGCTTAATACAATATGCCCATATAACGTTTGAAAAAGTACATTTAACCCATTCCACCGTTAACTTAACCCCATCCGTTAAGTTAGAATTATTGAATTACCTTTTTACCCTTACCCTTTCATAATCAAATCTCTTCTTCTTTTTCCTCTTTCTTCATTCTTTTTATTTTTTCTCTTTCTTCATTCTTTTTCAGATTATGCAATTCATTTCAGATTATGCAAACAACTTATATCTTATTCATTTCAGATAATTTATATCCTACTGGAAATATAAGAATATGCGGCACAAACGAAATTCTATAAAACACTACAGTTGTCAAAACTATTGCAACTACGGGCAAAAAATAATATTGATATCCCTGCAGAGGTAAGCATAATTAAGCTTTTTGATCAAAAGAAAGAGATGAACTATTGAAAATATTTATCGACTGAATATTTGTATCGATAGCAACTAACAAAAAATGGATTTGCTTTAACTAGTTTGAAATAAACAGAGAGATCTTTACCATGCTTTATAGACAATAAGTTCCAAAGCTCAAAAACAATATTGCCGAGATTTTGATGGTTAATAACCTCGGTAGCACTGACAGGGATCCAATAGAGAAGGTTCTCCACCCCAGAATCTTTAACTTTAACCTTTATTGTGTTAATAATTTCGCAATGCAGGTTGGTAGGGGACATGGTCATACGGAACGTGTCTCCATTGTTTGTTTTTGCTGATTTTTGCTAGGTATATATTGAGAGAGAGTAAAACATTACTGTAATGCTTTTTAATATGTACCCCCCCCCCCCTCTCAGTGTTGTATGCAAACTTTTGTGGTCAATAATGTCAGAAACTAGTTTCAAGTCTCTGTATCAGTTGTTGCCTTTACTAAAGTGCGGGTGCTAATTACTAATAACATGTGGGACGGTTTGTGAGATGCACTCTGTCTGTGGCTTGGAACGAGGATTTGCTGTGATTTTCAAATGAAGAAGGCAATTTCTCGAGTGTCATATTCCAAGGCAGCAATCAATGTTGGACTTGATCAATGTATTTGTAGATGCAGAGAGACTGGTTCAAGCAAAGCATGTTGCTTCACTTGATGTACATCGTACTTGTCTCATTCCGCTATGCATGCATGACTAGTTTCTTCGATGGATGATGATGAGGACGAGATGCTGCGCAGGGTTTTTTTTTTTTTTTTTGGAGCTTAATTAATGAGCCTGCACATGAGTCTTATGTATGGAGTAGGTCTTCATCTTGCTCATAATTGTTCCAATATAAGTTCAGGTCTTCCATTCCTCTCTGTAATCATGAGTGGCCTATCTATATTAACATGTGGAGCGGGTTGTTTCTGTTATATTATGATAATTGCTAGTAGTTGGTTTCAAGTAGTAATTTCACTTGCATACTATTCTGGGGTGAAGAAGATTCTCCACCCCAGAATCTTCTCCATTGGATCCCTGTCAATGCTACCGAGGTTATTAACCATCAAAATCTCGGCAATGTTGTTTTCGAGCTTTAGAACTTACTGTCTATAAAGCATGGTAAAGATCTCTCTGTTTATTTCAAACTAGTTAAAGCAAATCCATTTTTTGTTAGTTGCTATCGATACAAATATTCAGTCGATAAATATTTTCAATAGTTCATCTCTTTCTTTTGTTCAAAAAGCTTAATTATGCTTACCTCTGCAGGGATATCAATATTATTTTTTGCCCGTAGTTGCAATAGTTTTGACAACTGTAGTGTTTTATAGAATTTCGTTTGTACCGCATATTCTTATATTTCCAGTAGGATATAAATTATCTGAAATGAATAAGATATAAGTTGTTTGCATAATCTGAAATGAATTGCATAATCTGAAAAAGAATGAAAGAGGAAAAATAAAAAGAATGAAGAAAGAGGAAAAAAAAGAAGAGATTTGATTATGAAAGGGTAAGGGTAAAAAAGTAATTCAATAATTCTAACTTAACGGATGGGGTTAAGTTAACGGTGGAATGGGTTAAATGTACTTTTTCAAACGTTATATGGGCATATTGTATTAAGCCCAAACGTTAGGGGGGTACTTTGTTTTTTGCCCTTTTTTCTATAACTATATGTTCCTATTGATAATCTCGTAATAGTTTTATGTTAGGATTTAGGGTTGCGACATAAGAGCATCCACAATCGTTTTCTCATTTTTTATAAAATGGCAGCTACAGTAATAGCAAATAGGTAATTTGTCTGCAACAGTGGATTGCTATAATTTTGCTAAAATTTGAACTAGACGAGACATGTTTCGTCGGATTGGTTTTTGTTTTTTTAGAATTAATTAATTAGTAATTAAATATTATAATAGGTTAATTAAATAAAATAAATAATATAATAATACCTAATACCTAATTAAACCAACCCTAAACCTAATTAAATCAACTAACCTATCCCTAATTACTCCCTTCAAATGCTGGACGGGACATGTTGTCCCGTCCCAAGCAAAAATGCTTGAGACGAGACAACATGTCTCGTCCGAGCATTTTTTTGAATTTTTTTTTCAGACGAAGACCGTCGGATCAAAATAAAATAAAATAAAATAAAATAAAATGTCAGACGAGACATGTTGTCTCGTCTCTTATAATTTGAGAATCGCAGTTTCGTTTATAAAAAATGAGAAGTCACTGTAGCTACTTTGCCAAAAAATGGCAAAGTGGCAAACAACTACAGCGTCCCATTTCTCAAAAAATGAGAATTTGGCAAATATAAGAAACGACTGTGGATGCTCTAATGAGGATATATCTTTTTTTAATTATATATATAACGATTTTTTCGATTTAATCCCCGATTATTTTCCAATTAACCGATTAATCACTAATCGTTCCTAGACTGATTCCTCTTTCGGATCTTCCTCCTGATCTTCCTAAGGGGTCCTCGAGAAAAACATTTTCTTCCACGTTTTCCATAGGATTGTGATTATCCGTCATCCTACAGAAAAGGAAAAAAAGAACATCAGTACAAGTATAGAGTAACATAACTGCAAGTCCAAACAACTACACATTCGTGACTCTAAGACTGATAAACACACTTTAATGTCCACCTAGGTTTTATTCCCTATACCATGTTTAGTGTTACTTTTTGAAGCATGCTCTGATATCACTTCTGTAGTGCCCAGAATTTCCATAGAAATAAGATACAATTCCAGAATCTTTACATCAATGTAATCCAAACACAGTATAAAACAAGGGAAAAAATACTATTTGTTTGGAGTGTGATGTGAATTAGTGTTGATGAGTTATTAAATAGGTAAAAGTACTAAAGTTTGTGCATATGCGTAAAAACTTCGGATTAGCAACATAATTGTTATACTTTGATTTATCGCTGTTATAACAATGATAAAAAGTTGTTTAAAGGTAAAACTAGTGTAGAAATAAAATTTAAAACATGCACTAGAATTAATTTTGTAGAATTAAATTTTAAAACATACACTAGAATTAATTTTTAGAACATACACTAGAATTAATTTTTAGAACATACACTAGTTTTTATTTCCGGTTTTGAGGGTTGTACAATACCCGGGTTTGCACAGTGCAAACCTGAGCACTGTGCAGGCCTAGGGTTAGCTAATAGCTTGGAGGTTCGGGTGGTGTGTTTTGGTGAGGAAGTTTTGTGTGTTAGGGTTGGTGGACCGTAGTGCATATATAGATGTGTACATATATATGTATAACTTAGTGATTGTATGAAGTTTAATTGATTCTTTTGATCAAGTTTCGATTGTGCAAATTTCAGATTTTGTAGAAATCTAGCTTCAAATTTTAATATGTTCGAGTAATAATTTCGAGTGTGAATCTATTTTTATGGATAAAATTCTCAGTTTTGAGGGGATATATGTTTCAGTTTTGAAAGATGAAAACTCGAATTCTAAAGGATTATTTTCAGTTTCTAAAGATGTGAAATTTCAGAGTTTTAGAACTAACAAATTTCAGATTTGGGGGATGAGATTCCAGACAACACAGAGAATTGTTTCATTTTAAATTGATTTGAATTCTAAAGAAATTCATTGAGTTTTATGTACGTATGGAAAGCGAGATTTAAAAGTTGAATTTAAATGATTTCTGTGGATTGGATTTTGTTTCCATATAAGAAAGTCGACGGTTTATTAAATGAAATGTGAATAATGAAGAGATTTGTGGATGTACAAAGGTTTTATTTTTGGAATGAGGTATTTTTGTTTGAGATTTTGATTCACAGCCGTGTTGTTGTGGGAAAAGTGTAGTTTTTCATAAAAAAGTATATAAAGAGTATTTTGAATGATTGAACCAAGTGGGGTTCTTGATTGCAATTTGGGTTATTGTGAGGACCTTAGATGGACGCTTGAGGCGTTGGGTTGGGTGCATTTAGATACTGAGTGAACCCAAGAATACCGGCAGTAGATATTTTGATTGTAGGAAATTAGCCTGAGGGGCTAGTATTCCTAGTTTGGCAAGTCAAGTCCAGTAGGGTAGAGCTAGTTCTAGGTGCCTCGGGTTATTACTATTACAAACCTAAGGACAGGGGAGTTGTGATGGAACTTGTGCAAATGTAAGTAGGGGGCTCGTTATAGTCGGATGGATGTATTTCGGGACTATAATTACAGTCAGGCGGATGTATTTTGGGACTGTGATGTTCATGTTATTTCCAGGAATTTCGCTCGTCCATGGTTCTGTATGGTCGGGCGGATGTATTCTGGGACTGGAGCCTATTCGCGGAACGTCTGGAAGGGAGATGGAACTCCAGTGGTTTTGGTGATGCTTATGGGATATTTGCGTGTTATGGGTGGGTACGGTCGGGCAGATGTATTCTTGGAGTGGGGCCTATTTGTGGAATGTCTAAATCTTGCTTTCTGTCACAGTTATAGGATTGCATAGCGAGGGATTGAACCCTAAAATGTGGTGGACGCTAAAGGCTTGCCCTCAGACCTATGTTGCATGGGTGGCATAGAATCCGAACAAGTATGCATTATGGTGCATTGTGTTCTTTTGGACACTGTTTTATGCATTTTTTCTTTGTTTTCTTGACGCATTTATTTAGTTTAGATTTATTTGTTGATTTATGAATCTTTTATCGTTGTTTTATTTTATGATGTGCGATAAGCTTGTAATTGTGAGACTTTAGAGGGTTACTATTATTATAATATTGTGTCAGTTGCATTCAACTGATGTGACCACTTTTTGGTCAGTTTTGCATGATTTGCAAGTAAGTGGCTTGAGATGACTAGAGTTTAAATGTTGAGATGTGTTGTAACAAATGTGTTTAATTTTTCACTGTAAATTGTAATAAAGAACTGTTGTAAAAAGTTGTATTTTTCTTTAGTGTTTTATACTGTGTTTGGATTACATTGAAGTAAAGATTTTGGATTTGTGTCTTATTTCTATTATGGAAATTCGGGGCGCTACAGAAGTGGTATTAGAGCCGATTTTCGTCACCGATCGTGGGTAGGTGTGGGTTAAAGGTATGTCTGAGATGAAGCTAAGATAGTACGCTAGTAGGAAGACCAGGGGCAGTACGCTAGCAGAATCATGGTACTCACCGGCTAGAAAAACGATCCTGTGCTAGCTTGCACGCTAAGATGCATGTAATACCCCGTACTTGAGGAGTATATATATATATATATATATATATGGTATGTATATACGTATGTGGATCTATAGTTGTGGTAGTGTGGTTGTGTGCTTGGAAATGTATGTGTATATTAGGAGCCTAAGGATCCATAAATCACCTACAAGTCATGGCACCTTTTGGTGAGGCATGCCTGTGGTGGGTCGTGGTTAGGACTGCAAATGCGCTCGGGGTGTTACAAATGGTATCACCGACAAATGGAGTAATCAGATTTAGAAGATGGGCAAGTTGGCACCAAGGTATATTGGACCCTACAAGATCCTGAATGGATTGGTGAAGCTACTTACAGATTGGAATTACCAGAAGAGTTGGCACAGATACACAACATATTTCATGTGTCCATGTTGAAGAAGTACATAACAGATCAGAATCATCAGTTGCCCGAGGTACCCGAAGGGCTGGACTGCAGTTGAATTGGAGCTACAAGGAGCAGCGTGTGGAGATCTTGGATTATTGAGAGAAGATTCTGCGGAATAAGGTCATACTGATGGTCAAAGTGTTGTGGAGGAATCAGCTATTCGAGGAAGCCACGTGGGAATCTGAGGACCAAATGAAGAATGATTTTCCGGAATTGTTTGCGTAAATTTCGTGTTGTTTTTTTTTCTTTTCCCCTGCTAGCAGGAGGTCTGCATAGTGCCCGGGTTTGCACTGTGCAAACTCGGGTACTGTACAACGCTCAAAACCCGAAACCCTAACCCCTTGGGTTAGCCGCCAAACCCTAACCCTAGTGGCTGTAACCCTAACCTTCAAGATTTGATTATTTTTAATGCAAAATCACACTATTTCATGCTCCAGTCAATGAGTTTCAATTTATAAAAGTTTTACTCAAATAAACAGTGAATTAAACATAAAGATCTCATCTTTAGATTGATCAACATGAATTTTAAGATCATAAAATAAGTTCCAATCATCGACGATAATCTATGGGTTCATTAAATCAGTTTCCATAAATAAAAACTTGATTTTTCATACATAGAAACTTCATTACTTCAAGAACAATTTATTTTAGATTAACATACACTCAAGATTAAATTTTTATGTCATATAATCAACAATCTCATATCAAATACACATCTGTACAAGTATCTCATATTAAACACTACAATCATGCTAACATCAAACCATAGATCACTAAAAATTTTCATCCCTAGCATGATACTACACATCCACATCCATGAGATAAAAACATAGCAAGAGAGAGAGTGTCACCAAAATTGATACAAAGTAGTAGTCTCCTCCAAGCAATAGATACCTCTCCAAGCCACAAAAATCACCAAAGTCCAAAAGAAAGAATAGAGGCCGAAAGTTTGCTGCCTCCAATAAGTGGGCCGGGATGTTCTAGGGGGATTTATTTGTAAATTCCCAAAATTTACAAATAGCCTCCTTTTATTCACATTAAAAAAAGAGCTTCATTTTGTGTACTAATTCTTTTTTGGTTGTTGCAAATATGAGCAAGAGAATTTGCATCGTGCCCCATTGTAGATATACTACAAAATTGGCCAGAGAGTTTGATGATGATTTAATGCACTGCTGTTACAAAATTAAAGATTATGTGATGAGCAAGGCAGATTTGGCTATACAACTCATGGGAAATGTATACACTATATGATATTGGCTTATAGATTGTTTTAGAGAGAATTGCGAGGACTGTAACACATGAATAGAGAGTTTTTGTTGACATCTTAATGCCAACAAAATATCACAAATTTTACATGAATCTAATATTGGAAGAGGAAGAAGAGTGTGGACTTTGGGATGAAGCTGTTCATCGTCAACCAAAACAACTCATCGGATACAACACTGGATTACGCTAGTCAAATTAATTTTTTTTTCTCTGTCAACCTTAAGGAATAAAACAAGTTTTACCATTCTCAAAGTGAATTGTTATTTTTGTTGTTCTTTTAGATGTGCCATAATATTTTATTTTTATAATCAACTCCTATTCATTTGGTCTTGGTAAATTTTAAAAGTAAATAAAAAATGCTATATTTTTCTTTACAATTATTTCTAGTTAAAGAATACAAATATTTCTAATGCTCCAGTTGGGTATCAATTATCGTGGTTCAAAACTTCTTTTATGAGATACTTTTATGACATTATTTCAACAATTACATATCCATCAGCACATGATGCATTGTAGAGTAGATTTATTTAATTTAATACATATTTTCTTAACCTAGATTATTGCATGAGAGGGGCTTATTTTATTATAATATAATTAACCTGTGCATGCAAACTGCATGAGGGGTGCCCTAGTTATAACTATAGATATGGAGTTGTACAAAGTGTAGTCTACCAACCCACTTAAGCCAGTCTCAACGACACATTTGTAAGTAGGATTATGTGAACTATCCACACCTCATTTAAATCTCAACCACACATGGTTCATAACTTCTTTTATAAGATACCTGTAAGACATTAGTTCACCAATTACATATCCATTTGCATATGGTGTATTGTAGATTTATTTAATTTAATGCAGAGTTTCTTAACCTAGATTATTCCATGGTAGGGGCTTATTTCATTATAATATAATTAACCTGTGCAAAGCTGCATTTTTTTTGGGGGGGGGGGGTTACCCTTGTTATAACTAGAGATATGGAGTTGTAAAAAGTGTAGACAACCAACCCACTTAAGCCAGTCTCAACTACACTTTTGTAAGTATGATTATATGGATCATCCACACCTCCCCGTTACATCTCACACCACACACGGTTCAAAACTTTTTTTTTAATGAGATACTTTTATGACATTAGTTCACCAATTACATATCCACCTACACATGGTGTATTGTAGATTTACTTAATTTTAATTAAAGTTTCTATACCTAGATTATTGCATGAGGGGCTTATTTTATTATAATAAAATAAGATTATTGCATGAGAGGGGCATATTACAAAGTGTAGACAAACAACCCACTTAAGCCAGTCTCAACTACACTTTTGTAAGTAGGATTACATGGACCATCCACACCCATTTTTTTCTCAACCACACATAAGTTCAAGTTTCCATCCACATCTCAACCGACATTTTATATCTACATTAACTTAATCTATCATTTGAAAAACTAACTCGCGCATTGCATGTTCTTTATCATTATTAATAATAAAGTTATAGATATTGGGTAGAATATGAAATGGATTTGGTGGTTCATTTCTTGGCTGGTTTACACGTGCATATTAATATGCATACCTATAATCTATATAATAAAACACAAAGAAAGTTATCAAGTGGCTCTCCTTCAATTCCCCCAAAATCAAAGGCCCAGATCTAATCTCACAAAACACATTCCCCCCCCCCCCCCCCCCTCCCCCCCCCCAAAAAAAAAAAATTTTTTTTTTAACCTCTTAACTGACTTTATACTACTTAGAATCACATTTTGACCGTCGTAAAATGAATTGATCATTTACTTTTTTTCACACTTTAATATAATTGTCCCTTGCTCCTCTGTAAACGGTTTCTTATGAAACTAGAGTTGAAGAACCTGTATTTATTTTTGCAGTGCAGTGATTATGGAAGGGAATCCCCACCCAGGTGCATTAAAAGGTCGGATGTCATTCCAGAGTTTCAATCCTTCAATTGATGTGAGTAATTCTCACGATATGTATACTGCAGTGATTTGAGTTTTTCTGCATATCTGCTTCCAATGGGTTTTCCCTCTTACATAAGCTTTTCCTTTTCTAGAAATCACATGAAGAAGTGGGAAGTGATTACGAAATGCCACAACCGAACACCAATGCCCAAAATGGCAGTTCAGAAAGGTTTGGTGGTTGCCACTCCACATCTTATTATGATTTATTCAAACCATTATATATTATCCTTTTGACACTTTAGGAGATGTCTTTGCCATTTGATATTTATATTCAAACAGAATATGTAACGGTTGACAAATAAACAAGTATGAAACTTTTTATTGATAGGGTCACATTATACATGAATCAAGCTCGCAGATTCTAAATATTTGCTGGCTGGTTCTGGAGTAGCTTACAAGTTACTTTTAGACAAGGTTTTAAAACTCAGGATCGGGAGCAGGATCGAGTTTTTCCAAATATTGGATTGGGATCAGTATCTGTCGGATCGATAGTATTGGATTGCTGAATCGAGTTTTCTGGTTTAGGCATTTTAACGTTATATGTTTAATCTAATATTTTTCTATAATTAAATAATGTTTTAAAAATTATTAATTAAAAATGAATTTTATGAATATTTTCAATTGTGGAGTCGCAGATTTTAATTAATTTCAGAGAATTATTAATGTATGATAAAAATAGTACAGTAGAAATAGGTAGAACAAATAATACAGATTTTATTTACATAAAAGAAAAAAATAAATATAAGCTAAAAATTAAATGATGTTCATTTCATAATTACTTGGATGAAGATGATCCACATGAATAGAAATTTCAAATATTGAATATTTTGGTCATCGGATCGAGGGTTTCGGGCCGATCCATCTTATTCAATTGCTAACTCTTATCTCGTTGATCCCGAGATTTAGGTGGTGTATCGGAGCAGCCCCTTGAAAAACGAAACAATCCAGATCGGCTGGATCAGATCTGGATCGGCCATTCTTTAAAACCATGCTTTTAGATCATCGTCTACAAAATGCTCTCTTTTCATTAGCCTTCATAAAGTAAACGATGATTTGATGAAAGTAAAAGCTTGAGGTAAGAGTAGGAGAGGATGCTATCCTCATTGAAAATTTTAATTTATTAAGTGATAATGGTTAAGGATATCATTATAAACAATAGAGAACAGTGCCCAGTGAGCGGAGGAAAATATTTTGACACCGAAATTTCAAAAACCCCTATGACTTGTAAGGGGAAAGTCTATGTCTTAAGATGATCACCAGGATGCTAATTGATACAAAAATAGAAAGACTTAAGGGGGCAGATTGATGAAGAAAAAGTCGAGAGGAGTTATCTGGTTATTACGGAGAAGTCAGGGGTCTTCTGAAATTGATCCTTCTTAATAATATTGGATATTTACATAGTCGCACAAGTTTTGTAGGATGAAGCTAATGACAATACAGTGACTTTAGGAAAGATGCACATGCATTAAATTAATATTTAGTTTCATGTCAAGGAGCTTGACTTTGGAGGATACCGATTTACTATGACAGCTGATGGGACGATAGACAGAGAGCGAAAATATTCATTTAGTTTTCGTTGATTTGAGAAAAGACTTTCAATTGTCTCCCTAGGATGATTACTTGGTGGAGTAAAAGAATTTTTACTCAATATTTGGAGGTCAACAAGGACACAAATAATGGAGTGAACTGATGTTAGAATAATCAGCAGGAGGCAATCATTTCCTGTAACCATAGCCTCATAGGGTTGAACCAAGAGTCGGCATTGAGTCTTATGTCTTTGAATCATTGCAGATGAGGTTATCAGGCATGTTGATTGATACTGTATTACTTGATACTTGATAAGACTCGAGATGAATAATTTTAGTTGACCCCAAAATTTTGGATATAGGCTTTTTTTGTTGTTTTTGTACTTTTTGACAGGTCTTTAATTCTTTGGTTTGCAGACATTTCTGGTGGAAATACCAAATACATAAGACCTTCCAAGTAAAGTTATGTGCTTGAGCAGAATGTCACCTGATCATATTGTGTATTCGTGGAATCTTGACTGTGTGAACTGACTGACTAGAAACATCGAGCAGTATGTCACTTGATCATAGGGTGTATTCGTGGAATTTTGACTGCGTGAACTGACTAACTAGAAACATCGAACTTTTATAGCATTGATATAAATGGTTGATGACTGAAAGAGTATATAGTTTTAATATTATCTTGATTGTTCTTTTTGTGTTTTATTCTTTTTGGAAGTTGTACTATTAAAGAATTTGGAGCATGTAATGTTTTAAAATGAAAATGTTCAGGATATTAAACTCTAATGAAACAGTTAAGATTAGAAGAAAGAAAGAAATATAGAGTCCACTTTCTTAATTAATAATTTACTTTTGAAGAGAATTACTATTGAAGAGCGAGCACACTTCATCTTAGTTATATATAATATCCCATCTCAATACAACTTTAAAGTATTAAATTGGCTTAACAAAAACGTATGCCTATATTTGAGCATCTAACACTTGTTCTAGTGCACATACAATAATATATTAGCTAGAAATCTTTTGCAGTTCAAGTGTTCTAATAATGGCTTATAAAGCATGATTTATTTGGAAAGTAACTATGAAAGCACCTAATTCGCTATGCCAAATTACAGTTCTTTCTTGAACAAATGCAGCTTCTTGCCGAAATATATAGGCTTTTAGTCACATTGAATGCCAATTTATTTGAGTCGTGTGTTCAAATCAAGGTTTTAGGTTTCGCCCAACACGGTTCTGGCGTTTTGAACCTGTTTTAATAGGATGTGGTACGAAACTCCGGAATCAGAATCGGCTTCCTAGAGTTTCGACCAAAACGTCATGTATTGTTCGATTTCTATTCAAAACTCAACGAAACAAGGCAATACGGTCTTTGGCAGCAGTAGAAGAAAAGGGGGGAAAATGTGTTACCAGGAAAAATCAACAAAAAATATAATCTGGAGAAGTATTAAGGAAAACATCATTTAAAAAAAAGGGATCCTTTTTGAAGTAGAGCTAACCAGCTAACCCTAATCCTCATTTTCGAGGTCATTTTTCTCTCCATTTCGTTAGGGATGGAGAAGGAACAGAGTGACATTTGTTGACAAAAGAAAGAGCGTTGATGAAAACCGTGAGAGAGAAAATTGGTCGCGGCACAAGAGTTAGGGCTAGGCGGTTTGCACAAAATATGTTAAAAGGGTTTGGGTTATTATAGGGCCTCAGTTTGTTGCAGTTCACTTTTTTCATCCTAACAGGTCCAGTCTAGTTATTTGGGTGAGTCTTAGTAGGCTGTGGGATTGGGTCTTGTTAGATCTAGTTTTAAATTAAATTCTAATTAATTAATCTTCTATTTATCTACATGTATATGAATATATATATAATCTTTACAAAACGTAACAGATATTGGGCTATCTACTTCATATATTTGAATATATAATTCTTTATAATATTAGCGTAACTACCTAAACCAAAACTCAACGAAATCGAACAAAGCCAATGAATCCTAGCAAGATGTGTCATTAAAATTACTTTGAAACCGATACCGAAACTAAGTTACCAAACCTTTGGTTCAAGTTAAGTCCATTTAAAAAGAGGAAAAATGAAAGGTAAATTGTTTTGCAAGAATTTTACAAGACATTCCTGTTGGGAAAACTCATCAAACGTGTAAATTTAATGAACAAATGTGAATAAAAATACAAGTAGTTTGAGCATTTTTCAGTTTAAGGCAGAAGGAAAAAAACTGTGGCATACCTCTACAAAATAGTAAGTATATGTTTGATAGAGCAAAGTGTAAAGTGAATTACTTGACTTCGGCATAACAAAGTGTGTACAAGCATAATTACATGAATGTTCAGTATTATAACTAAGATACTTACCAACAAAATTATTTTGTAACTTAAATATATCATAAAAGATTGTTTTTTCCCCTAAATCTCTTATCGAAGCTGTACTATAAAATTTATGTTGCAAACTTGATATAACAATATGAAATAACAAACTTGTTCAAAATGCCAGTTCGCGTTAAGAATAATTAAGGCTACTAAATAATAAGATACTAACTATTAGAGAAACCTTTTTAAACAAGTAGATATAATTACTTAACTATGCAGTCTAGTACCATCCAAGACTGCATAGAAAACAAACTCATAACAGTCTGCCATAAGCGAAACTCATCTTTAACTTTAACTTGACATGTAAAATCCTCTTCGTAGATGCCATTTGCTTGTTTGGCTAAGAGCATCGTTCTCCACCTATTCCTCAATGTATCATACATTTCTTGGTTTTCCTTTTTGTATGGACACTGGTACAATACCAATAAGTTTCTTGGTGTTTTAGTTGTACTGATTACTTAAATATTCATTCCATTTTGAATAGGAATTTTTCTACTCTTCTTTGATTTAGTGGTGAAGCAAAATTATCTTTTCAAAAGTTGGACATTTCTTGACTTCAATTCTTTATGCACATATATTGTTCCCAACTTTATTGGCTCATTGAGTTAATCCTCCCTAACATCCAGTTTCTGTTACAAAGCTCATACTATGTTAAAATGTTTTTTTAATATTCTCTTCCTTCAATTTGATATTGTATCTCATAGTAACAAGAGTGTCTATGCTCCAAACACGTCTTCTGTGTGACCTTGTAATTTATACTTCTACAATAATTTAGTGCACCTTCTATATACCTAGGAATCATGGATGGTTTTCATGATAGCTTAGTCATAGCGTTGGTCCTCCTGAAATGATTGTTTCACTTGTTTGATCGTGCCTTCCTAGAGATTAATAAGGAGCTACTGCAAGGTGTGGCATCTACATAGGTTAGTCATGTAAGAGCATCCACAGTCGTTTGCTATTTATCTATTTTATGCATATTTTAGCAAACGAAGCGCGGCAGTCGTTTGCTATTTATGCATATTCTGACGATTTCGTAACAGTCGATTGCTATATATGAGAGCGGAAATAAGAAAATGCATATTATATAGGACGGATCTTGACCACGAAAAAAAATAATTTTTTAATTGGTCGGATGGAACTCGAAAGTCCGTCCGACGTTTTTTTTGAATTTCCGAAAAAAAATTGCTGCTAATATTGCTAAACCCCTTGGACGGATCATGAAGATCCGTCCGTGGAGGGGCCCACCTTTTTTTTCACTAAAAAAATGTTTTTAATTATTAAAAAATCGCAAAAATTATTTAAAATTTGTGGGACGGATCTCGAAGATCCGTCCGATCATAATTTTTTGTTTGTTTGCTATATTATAGCATTTTACCACTGCAGCAAACTCGCTTTGCTATATGTATAATATGCATTTATGCATATTTTAGCAAAGCACGACTGTAGATGCTCTAATGCAAGATCTAGATGCTTCCTAGGTGTGGTTGGATGATCTTTCATAAACAATCATTCCTTTTCATCAGTAAGTCAACTTTGGTGCTGCTTGCCATGGGAGTTATGAGGAGCTAGTCAGATAGTGCAATGCTGACATTTTGATGGTTCCATAAAATTATCTTTCTTTACAGTTATGATTGGGGAGGGGAATCTTAAGAGTTGTGGAAACCTGTAGAATGTTGGGGCATGTAGCACGTGTGTTTCATGACATCTCTATTTGTAGCTCTGATATTGCTGAACATTGAAAAAATGATGATAGTTATTAAGTGTTGCATGAAAAATAAGGTGCTTATGGATAGCATTTAAAAGAAGGGTTTTTTTCACTACTCCCCAACAAATATTGAAATTCCATATTAGTCCCCCACAATTTGCTAATTTCATATTAGTCCCTCGATCAAATCCAAAAGTGATTAATTTGAGACTCAATTGCAACATTATGAAAATTATGAACCATTGAACTAATTTGGAGAAAAAATCTTAAGCGGAATTGTCTACAAGAGAATTAGTTTGCGAGGGTAGGAAGACTATTTTGAAGTAATTACTCTTCCACTTAAGAAACTAGTAATCTGCACGTGCGATGCACGTTCTAATTAATTTTTTTAATATAGTAAATAATAAGATGTAATCTGGCCTCGAACCTGTGACCTCCCTTTACACATCACATACTCTTTACAAGTTACTCATAGTGGCACAAACTTTTATTTTGTACGAGTGACTTTTATAAATAATTATGTCGTAAATAAATGTGAACTTTGATGGTGTTATGGTAACTAACAACATTTGAGTAAATGAATGGTTAATATAACTCCCATTTAAAAATGAATGATCGAGATTAGATGGTTGAATGTCTACAAATGACAACTCCAACTCGCTCATTATAATATTAGAGATTTTCTTGAAAGTAGGTTCTATGAATCAGAATTTTCATGATGTTACAATTGAGACACTGACCAATCACTTTCACATTTGATCGAGGACTAATATGGAATTAGCAAATTGTGAGGGACTAATATGGAGTTTCAATAATTGTCGGGGACCTTGGTGGAAAAAAATCCTTGAAAGAAACTTGCATTTCACGTTCCAAAACATATTGTTCCATTTGAAGGCATGGAGGGCAGATTACATGGCTTGATAGACAGCCAATTACCTTTGAAGTTCATGTTTCTTCCTCGCCAGTTGTTTGGTCCAAACAATGAGGTGGTAACAAGTAATCGTCATGTTTCTACGAGTTGTACAGTAAGAAATTATACTACATTATCTTATTAAAACTAATTATAATATATTTATCCTTCTCTTTTGTTGCATCCCATATCAACTTTACATCAGTTGCATAGTACGGTTTCTTTATAATTAGATTAGATTTTAATGTTCTCTTAGTTATGTTTGTTATTGATTTTCAAGTGCCTTAAAACAAACTTTTTGTTGGAGTTTAAAAGCGCTCAAGATATTTGGTGAATTTGAGTAAAATTGTGTTTGCTACAAAGCACTTGCTACAAAGAATTTGAGTAAAATTGTGTTCTCCTTTTCCCCAGCACACCTCAAGATCTGCTGTTTAGCTTTTGAGAATAGTTCATTGCCTCAAGAAAATCTTATGTCAATAAAATTTGTTAATCTTTGAACACTTTCCGGTCACACCATTTTTGTTCACAACTTTACAAAATAAAGCCAAGTGTGGTTTCTTACCCTATTCGATGAAGGAACTTTTGCTTCTCAAGTGTATATACTTCAAAATTTGACACTCGTACTTAAATCCATTAATATTAATGGGTGTAGTTTATATTGCACCTATCTTGGTTTGGTATCCTCCAATTTTGTAGGTAGAGCAATCATCTACTTTACTTTCTGATAGCTGTCGAATTATATTGTACAGCGAGGATGGATTATCTACAGACCAACCTGAGGACCTGAACTCGGCCAGCCCCAGCAATAATTCTGATGTAGACTACAAAAGAAAGCAACCTAAGACGGACATGGAATCACCATCTCCCAATAAGTTACAGAAAATTAACGGTTTGGATGGAAGCGGGCAGTCATCTTCACAGAGCAATTCAAGACGTTCACGCAATAAGCAGCAACAGCGTGAAAAATTGGATTGGAATTTACTCAAACCTCCAAAACCTCGGCACAAAGGAGGTAAGAGTATGTGGGGTTCTTTTTGTATTGCGTAATTATAACTTGTAACCTGTATCACCACCTGATAAATTATTCTCTTATAAATTTGCTTCTTTTCCTCGTTCCGAACTAGTTTATTATATTGGTTTCATCCGCTTGCTCTTAATGATCTTACTATGGAATGTATAACATATTAAGTTATGGATGGGTTGGAATGTGTTCAGTTACATTAATGAAATATTGTTTCATGTGGGCAAAATTTTCTCAGTATTATTACTTGATGTACACTTAGGTATGGGTCTGAGGGGAATTAATATTAGTTGACCAAAAGACAAGAATAAAAGACATCTGCAACTTGTATTGCTTCAGTCCTTTTCATGATATCTTGTTCATTATTAATATTTTGGGTTTATACAGCTTTATTGCAAAGATAACATGCAGGAAAAATGTGTTACGTGGGAAAGTATGAAAGCAAAAGCTAGACCTAAAAAGTTTGCATGTTATTGGTTGTCGTCGAGTTCTTCATTGTACTTGACCAAGATTTTTTTATGGAATTCGAAGTTGATTGGATACCTAAATTTGTAAGACATGGGAATTTTTCCCCAAACTGCCCCACTTTTTGAAAGTTTTCCCAAACCGCCCTACTTTTTTTATAATTCCCAAATCATTCTACTCGGTCTTTGAAAGACCGAGTCTAGTTAAAACTAGTGCGGTCTTTGAAAGACCGTCTTGCACTTCGAAAAATCGAAGAGCAAGATTCGGTCTTTGAAAGACCGCGCTAGTTTTAACAAGACTCGGTCTTTCTTAGACTGGGGGAATTTAATTTCAGATCTCTTCTTTGTTCTTCTTCTCGACTTTAATTCTCTTCGCTACTTTTCTTCTTCTTTTCTCTATCCCTCAACGAAACCCATCGCCCCCTAGCTAATTTTGTGGGCGATTTTCCCTTTAATCGATCGATGCACTCTCCAAAACTGAGTAATCTCTCATCGATTTTCGATTTTTTCCATCTTTTTTTTTCAAATTTGATTATTTCTTTAAACCCTAAATCTCGAAATTTCAATATCTTAGATCTCGTTTAATTTCGTCTTTGGTGGGGGAAGATCTTGGTTGAAGGATATAGAAGTACTCTACATTGTCACTTTCTCGCTTTGGAATCTCCTACTCGAAAGGTATATTTCTGAAGCTTTTGATAACCAAATTTTGTGTTAATTTTGGATTATTGTGATGGTGCTGAGTTGAATTTGAGTTATTGTTGACAATGTAGAGTAGCCATTGTTGTTATTTTTAGTTTTAATTAGAGAATGAAAACAACAAGTAATGTAGTAGACGACATTGTTATATAGAAATTGTTGTTAATGTTGGTTTTGATATCTAGGTTATGTGTAGTTAATAACTATTTTGTTGAACTTGTAGGATTTTTATTTTATTGTAAATGGCACGCACAATGGGGAACATGGAGGAAGGAGAAAGTAGTAGATCTCCACGTGGCTGTGGAGCATGTACTTGCGGTGGACGTGGTCGTGGTCGTGCTCGTCCCAAGGGTACTAATGTAAGTAATTAATTATTAATTCTAATAGAATTATATTAAATTTCGGTCTATTGATGTAAATGTTATTGTTATGTAGGTTGAAGTCAATCCAAATGAGGCAGACACTTCTTCAGTCCTTGACTCATCGCATACCCCTTCTGGAGGCCCAGGACCCCTTGACCCTTCACTCCCCACTCTTCAACCGTTGCACCGATCGCAGAATATTTGGAATAGTGAGGCTACGGAGTGTCGCTTCAGGACTGGTCATCCACTACCTATGCATCCACGTATACACGAGATACTAAGAGACTGTGGGTTCTACGGTATTGGTAGGATGACCTCTATCAAGTGCGATCAACCTTTTTTGAAAGTACTTCTTGAAAGATGGAGGTCCGAGATACATTCCTTTCACCTGCCAGTTGACAGTCACTCTGCAGGACGTTTTCATACTTACCGGGCTTCAAATCGATGGAGGCAGTCACAGGATCAATGGATTTCGACCCGATTTTTATAGTCAAGCAGTACTTAGGTGTCGAAGTTGAAGCCGGTGCGGTTAATGGTAAATTTATCTGTTTGAAGTGGTTGAAGGACAAATTTAAGAATGAATTGAATGTAGGTTCAACTGCAGTGGAGATGGAGTGCTATTATAGGGCCTACATTCTCACGCTATTCGGCACCGTTTTCTAAATTCGTCAGAAAATAGCGTCTCATTGATGTTCTTGCCATTAATCGCAGATCTAGGAAACGTCAGTCGTTACAGTTAGGGTAGTGCTGTACCGGAGTTTGTGTTTGTGCAGTATAGGTTCGAACCAGATGAATGAGCTTATGATTTTATTTCAGATCTGGAGTTGGGAGCGGATTCACGTTGGTCGGCCTGTAGTACGGATCCAATCTCCGCACTGGACAGTTCTTCCCGATGACGTGGACATGCTACTTCCTATCTGTGTTTACTGAACAGGCAAACTTATTACATGGATAGACAACCCCAACAGGTGCTTAACATACTACCGCGATGAGTTGGATAGGTTGGCAGCTGACTGTGTCGTGTAGCTTCCTTACACGGAGGATCGTATAATTCGACTGCCGCCTAATTGCACGTACAGGCGTGGTTTGTGGCTCATGAAAGCATCTTTAATCAACTTTGGGATTGTCGAGTTCTACTACCCCGATAGAGTGCTACGCCAGTTCGGTCTTTACCAAGGGATTCTAGTTGCCGAGCCATTCAACGCGGAGATGCACAATATTACAGGAATGGGTCGAACTCCCGGATACAATTGGGCCGCTTGCTTCTCTGTGTATGTTCAAAGATAGAATGTACATTGTTTCGAAGAAATCATCGGTAATATTCCACCATTTGACCTCTCGGTGCATGGGGTATACATGGCTTGGTACGAGAGAGTGACTAGACGGTATATCTCTCCGACGTTGCAGACTCCTGCTGGAGTGGTAGTCCCGATCCGTCAATCAGGGACCGAACCAGCAGATTAACATTCCATGAAGTTGCCGATGTACCAACCAAAGGAATCAACTGTTCGGAAATTTGTAAGTTTTCAAGTTTTATTTTAAATTTTTATCTATGTATGTGTATATGTAAGTACCATAATATTTCAACTTTTCATGATTCTCAGTTGAGTCAGACTTGGGCCATTGCAAAGAAATGTGCAACTTTGTTGAATAGTAACATCACCGATCAGGCGAAGGAAACCATACGAGAGATGTTATCTTGTTGTCGTGCACAAGCTGATCTTGTGGGGGAGGGCGCAACATTAGATGCAATACTAAGGACTCCCACACATCGAACGAGCGGCCGTTCTGGTGTCCGACGAAAGAGAGTTGTTTGAAGGGCCCCACCTCAACCTCAAAGTGATTCAACACGAACAACAAGCAGGGGCTGAGATTGAAGAGGAGGGTATACAACAACAAGCTGAGGATGAGATTCAAGAAGAGCTGAATGTCCCGTTGTCCGGTCTAACACAGGCTACTCCACAACGTGGTAGACGACAATGAACACCCACTAACTTCTTTACACCTGACCCGTGATTTTTGTGTCCATGTAGGAGACCCACTATCTTATCCGTAAACGTTAGCTTGATGTTAGTTTGTTGTTAGTTTGAATGTTAGTATGATGTTGTAATATTATAAGTTAGTATAATTTTGTCATATTTTGAATTTGGTAGATGTTGTAATATTTTAAGTTAGTTTGATTTTGTAGTATTTTGAATTTAGTATAAGTTAATGAGATTGTTTATGAGATGTTGGGGATGTTTATGAGAGTATTGTTGAGATGTCTCGAGATGGTAATGAGATTGTTGTTGAGATGTTGGAGATGTCTCGAGATGTTCATGAGATTATTGTTGTGGTTGTGGAGAAGTTGTTTGAAAATGATTGAATGTGAAAGTGTTGATATGGTTGTGGAGATGTATCGAGATGTTGTGGTTATAGAGAAGTCTCGAGATTATAATGGTGAAAGTGAGATTGATGTGCCTGTAAGTTTTTTCAATTAAACTCAAGACACAGTCTTTCAAAGACCGTTCAACTTTTAACTATACTCGGTCTTTGGAAGACCGAGTCTTGAAGCTGATTGAAAAATTTAGCTTCCAGACTCGAGACTCGGTCTTTCCAGAGACCAAGATGTTCTCTGGAATTGAGTGAACACCACAGTCGGTCTTCCAAAGACCATTCTTAACATAACTAGATGCGGTCTTTGGAAGACCGAGTCTTCAATCTGTGAATTTTTTTTCAATTGGATTGAAGACTCGAAGACCGAGTCTAGTTAAAATTATAACGGTCTTTGAAAGACCGAGTCTTGAGTTCACAATTTTCCAGAGACCAAGATGTTCTCTAGAATTGAGTTAACACCACAGTCGGTCTTCCAAGGACCATTCTTAATATAATTAGACTCGGTCTTTGAAAGACCAAGTCTTCAAACCAACTGAAAAAAATTTCACAGATTGAAGACTCGGTCTTTCAAAGACCGCGTCTAGTTGTATTAAGAATGGTCTTTGGAAGACCGACTGTTGTGTTCACTCAATTCCAGAAAATATCTTGGTCTCTGGAAAATTGTGAACTCAAGACTCGGTTTTTCAAAGACCGTTCTAATTTTAACTTGAGTTTGGAAGCTAAAATTTTCAATCAGCTTCAAGACTCGGTCTTCCAAAGACCGAGTCTAGTTAAAAGTTGAACGGTCTTTGAAAGACCGAGTCTTGAGTTTACATATTTTTTTGCACAAAAGCTTGTAGAATTCTGGATTCTTGTATACTTGAAACTTATTGAATAAAAATATTTTAAACCTCAATCAGTCATTCATTTTCCACATTAAAACACATCCAAAGAGTATTTAGTTCAATATAAATATTACAAACACACTAACAGGGGTGTATTGGATTGGAATTTGAAAAGAATTTAAAAGAATTGAGAATCCCAGTATTTAAGGGATTTATGGATAATTCACCTAAAACTTTGACTGGGATTTATAAGGATGTTAAAATAGTTTGATGGAATTCTTATTATGAATTTGATGGAATTCGAAGGAATTCAATGACAATTAAACATTCATAGACTTTATAATTAGTTCATTTCCTATACAAGATTATCATTTTCATAAGAGTAGTACGAATTAACTGTTGAAGACCAAATATGTTCATTATCAACTGAAATCATAAATGTATCAAAATTTTTTTTTTTTTCAAATCTGGTAATGTAAAGGCATATCTAGTAAGCTTTGAATTGATGTTCGGTGATCTCTTTGCTCATCTTTGACTCCTATCAGCCATTGCATTTGTTCACATATCTGATGCTATACTAGCTCTCCACTGATTCACTTCCTCTCGTTGTTGCTCTTGGGTGTGAAACATGTGGTCATAATCATTTTCTTTATTTTCTGGCAGTGAAGACTCATCTTCTACTTCAACATGAAACTCATCAGAACGACACTCCTTAAGAAGAAAATTGTGCAAACCTGCACAAGCTAAGACTAATTCTGCTTGTGTCTTATACAAAAATGGTGGTGGAGCCTTAAAAATTGTGAACCTCGATTTGAATATACCAAATATGCTCTCAATTGTATTTCTCAATGAAGCATGGCGAAGATTGAACTACTCAAACAAGCCAAATTGTACTGCCAAAACTGCTGCAACATCAATTTCAAATGCAATGCAATCCATCCTCTTCACATCAAATGTCAACAAATCAAGTACTCAATAAATTACCTCGATCGTCGTTCCACCAACAATCGACATCCTCCCGACCCCACCATCGACATAAACACTGTACTTCTCGTCCACCCCAAACTGAAGCTGCATAACCAAAAAAAAAGTCAAAACCCTTAAACACAACCAAAACAATTAAAGCCCCCTAAAACCTCACCGATGATCACCGTCCGAACCGACGATCACCGTCAACTTCCCGATATCGTACTTGACCAAATTCTCCCTCCCATGCCTAAAAATCAACTCCCTGTACCTCTTGAACGCCTCGTTCAGAATCAGCGAGTTCCCGCCTGCTCCTCCCATTGCGAGACTGAGATTTGGATCGACGGTTGTGATTTGCGTTCCGAATTGGTACTCGATCGAAAGCGGCCATAGGTAGACGACCGAGTCATCGAGTTCAACGGTTGAGTTTCGATGGATTCAGGTTTTGGGGGCGTGAAAGAGGACGGAGAGGAAGGAGACGAAGACATAGATGGAATTTAGGAATTTAGAGGGCATTTTGATGGGAAGAGCGAAGACTGTCAGATGTTGAAGGAGAAGAAGATGAACAGTAGGAAACCATACTCACCCGTATACAAAATCAAGCTAATAAAAATATACAAATACTGACAATCAATACCTTCACAAGAGGGGTGGATGCAACTGTGGGGAAGGAAGAACGTCTAGAGAGAATCACAAATGGTTTGAAAGTTTCTACGGAGAATGTGAGAATTGCAAAGGCTTTTGTTATTTATACCTCAAACCCTAGATTCCATCTAAATCTTCCAAATTCTTAATTCTACCAAAATCAATAACTTTTTGAATACACTGAGAATTGAATGAGGTCATTTAAAATCTCAATTGAATACACTGAGAATTGAATATAATCACTTAAAATCTCAATTGAATACACTGTGACTTTTATAAACTCCTTTAAAATCCTAATTGAATACACTAGGATTTTCACATTCTTTTAAATTGTTTTCAAATTCCAATCCAATACACCTCTGTAAAAAGCACATAATGAAATTAAATGTTTTGAGATGCTTTGTTAGTACATCGACGCTTGTTGTGTCCTTCCAAACCACAACTTGAACATTTCATCCCCGAACCCCTGCTAGAATTATCTCTCACATCCATGTCGTTGCGTATTCTCATGGATTTAGGTCACCCTTTTCTTGAACGTCGCAAACTAGCATCCGGTACGAGTCGTGGACCGTCAATAGTAGGCCAATATGCTTGATCTAGAATAGGATTAAACACAGGAGCCCAAGTTTGTGCTAATGACGTGACAAGGTAAAATTTATCAACAAAAGGCTTGTGATCGATTGCACGATATGCACAAGCTGCCAGTATATGAGAACATGGAATATGATATAAATGAAATTTCATACATGTGCATGTTTTCGTACCCAAGTTCACAGTGTGCATGTTCCCCCCTTTCTATCTCCATTTACCATGCGTATACTCGTTTTCACGGAAAAAACTCCAGGCTGATGATGGAACATTGTAACTTCATGTCCGTTTGCTCTTTCACGGCAACTATCGATCAAATCATGTACACTTCTGGCAAAAATCATCCCTTCAGATAAAAGCTTACTAGCTTCCTGCCGACGAGTAGTGAAGTAAGAGTTGAGACGATAGAAGATCGTCTCAACTATCGCAGTTACTGGTAAACTACGTACTCATTTCAATACTGAATTGAAGACTTCTGACAGATTCGTAGTCATTATGCAGTATCTTCGGCCTTCATCTGCATAAAGTGCGCATTTCTCAACGGACTTCTCTTTCAACCAATTAGCCAGCTCCACATTGACGGTTTCAAGTTCAGCGAGTTTAGCCATGAACTTCTTGGGCTGGTTTTGACAAGCTATAATTTTGGCCTTTTTTCGCAATGCCTTGCTATCAAATTTACTAAAAAAATTTGTTGCAAAATGACGCGTACAATAACGATGAAATGCATTTGGTTCGTTCTCCATTTTGCAAATCCATAGCAGACAATATACCAGCATGACGATCCGAGATAACACACAACTCAGTGCGATCGGTGACATAATACCGAATGCAACTCATGAACCATGTCCACTTATTTATACTCTCTCCATCAACCAATGTAAATGCAAATAGAAATAAGCAACCATTCGCACCTGGGAAAACAGCAATTAGCAAACAACCCTTATACTTACTGTACAAGTGAGTACCATCGACATTAATAACGTGTCTGCAAGACTTGAAACATTCAATCGAAGGACCAAATGCCCAAAATACTTCCTTGAATGTTTCCTCGCTAGGACTAGACTCATACTTATCCCAGTGGACAACGATTCCTGGATTTGCTGCTTGAATTGCTGTTAGTAGAAAAGGCAACTTCGTGTATGCTTCTTCGAAGGTAAACAACCTCTCAACTGCCTTTTGTTTTGCAATCCAAGCTTTCTTATATGAAATCTGATAATTGTATTCTATTTTCACAACCTCAATAATTGCCCGCGGTGATAAACCAATATCCTTCTTCACCACACCCACAATCAAATTACAAACAAGGTTAGTATCAATTTTACAGTGGTCTTGATTCAACGTGGGATTCGTACAAGTATGAGGCCCAACTATCTTCTTCACCACAAAATTTGTTTTCCCTTTTGGAACAATTGCTCGTAATCTCTAAGGGCATCCACCATCACTTACTCCTGGGGGACCTTGCACAATCTCCTCAATTGTACATTTTTTAGGTGCCATTTTGCATTTAACAGTGTACAGTGACGGTGAAGATTTCAATGTGACAAATTCACGATGTTTCTTGATAGAATACACCTTGACAGCTTGCTGAATGGACTCTTTACTTACAAACTCCTGTCCAACGTACAATTCGTCTGCATTGGATGAACCAGACGACTCTTGTGGAACGGGGTGTACTCTAGCACCTTGAGTCATCTCATCCGTAACATGAGTGTTAACATTACCATAGCTATCAGTAGCTCTCACTTTGTTAGAACTGTTGTTCGTAGGATTTACATTTGCTACATCATCATCTTCGTCTCCATCATCATTTTCTACACTATCATCATCGTCTGTTTCTTCTTCTTCTTCATCATCGTCTAGTAAGCTGTTGTTAACCACTGCATTTTGAAAGAGTTCAAATACACTGCCATTTGGAACATAGTCAGAAACTGGATTAGGTTGGCGTGGAACTCAACATTTGTAGAATTCGGGTTTGTTGTATTTGTGAAGGTGTTTTCTTGTGAGGACAGTGGATTTGGTTGTGAAGATTGAGCAGGGTTAGACCTCATCTGCTGTGTAGGTACTACCCTTATGAAGTTTGAACTAGGAATATCATGTGGCTGAGCATTCAAAATTTGAATTTGCTGAATATATAACTCTAATGCAGACCAAGTACAATTGGGATCAAATGTCCTATCAATCATTGACTTAGCGCATTATCAGTAGATACGTGCACTGTCATAAAATACTGACCATCTCCTCTACCTGCTGCGTATCGAACTAAAATTTTCACATTCCATTGATTCCTATCCCAATTAGTAACTTTATAAATTTTCTCAACTACTTCTGTAAATGTAATGGTACGAGGTACCCAAACTATTTCCGGATCCAACACACTATTAGCAACTACCAATCTTTGGATCACGAATTATTTCACCACAAAGTATAACCAAATAGGAATCTCGAAATCCATACCTACGTATATTTATACGAATATGCGAGTTATTATCTAACCACAAACAAAATCTATAAAAAAGGTAGAAAATTATAGGCCAATATTCATCATACCTTCACAAGCTTCATGGATAGAGCCGTAGATATTTGGGTAAAAGAGTTGAAGTTGCTATCCTCTTTAAATTTAGGAAAATCCCCAAATATGGATCTATTAAAAGATGGGTTTAGGGTTTTTATAGTGGAAGGTGAGAGGGTTAGGAAAGAATTGGTAAATTTATTTAGATTGAGATGAGATTTTGTGGGTAGGAGATCGCCCTAGATTGATGGAGATGAGTTAGAGAAGATAGAATAGAGTAAAGTAGAGAGATCGAGAAGAAGAAGAAAGAAGAGATCAGTAATTAAATCCCCCAGTCTAAGACTCGGTCTTTGAAAAACCGAGTCTAGTTAAAACTAGCGCGGTCTTTCAAAGACCGAGTCTTGCTCTTCGATTTTTCAAAGTGCAAGACTCGGTCTTTGAAAGACCGCGCTAGTTTTAACTAGACTCGGTCTTTCAAAGACCGGGTAGGATGGTTTGGGAATAAAAAAAAAGTAGGGTGGTTTGGGAAAAACTTTCAAAAAGTGGGACAGTTTGGGAAAAATTTCAAGACATGGACTATTGAGTCAATAAGTCAAATTGACAACCTAGGCCAATCGACATTCCAAGGATTTGCTACCTACACCACCACCTCCACCCCTCCCCTACCCACCCTCCTTCACCCCTTTGCCCTCTTCCTCATCTGTAGGGGTGGCATTATGGCTGGGCTAACCTGGGACCATCCCGGCCTGCTCGGTCATGGACCCGGCCCATCCAAAATTGGGCTGAACAGGGGCGAACCTGTCAAAAAATGATAGGCCGGTGCAGTTCAACCAAAAATCCGAAATCGATTTGGCTCGCAACTGCCCCGTGGGCCGACCGTTGGGATTTTCAGGAATTTTTTTCCCGAATTTTTTAAAAATATATTGTGTGTAATTACTAAAATACCTCTTAACGGATCTATACTAGCTAGTTTTTAGGGGTATTTTGGGAATTTTATAAAAAATTATCTCTACTATATTAATGGGAGAGTTGGGGTTCCAAAAAAAACAATTTATTATTATTTTTTGTCACCAAACAATTCTGTGCGTCGCACGCTCACTTCCATCTCCATTTATTAACACGTGTATCACATGTGCAAATCAAACTTTTCAAACTTTTCAAACAAACATTATTTAAATATTTTTTTCATCAATCAAACCTGTGCATCGCACGAGCACCTCCATCTCCATTTAAATGTTTTTTCACCAATCAAACCCGTGTATCTTCCTCGCACCTCCATCTCCATTTATCTCTATTTATTAACACATACAGCGCCTGTGCAAATCAAAGTTTTAAAAGTTTTTATTTAAACTTTTTTGGAATTTTGTGTATCACCCGTTTAACTCCAATTTTTTCAAATAAAACACAACTTTCTCATCACACAAATCCGGACACCATACGTACAACTCCAACTCTATTTATTAACACGTGCATCACACGTGCAAATCAAAGTTTTTTTTTTTTTCCTTCAACATTCTTTAAAACTTAAAGAGTATCACCTGTTCAACTTCAATTTTTTTTAAAAATTAAGACATTCATCGCGCGTGCTAATTACTATTGACTTACGTATATCGCACGTTTAACTCTAAGTCTTTATTAAAACGTGCATTGCACGTGAAACTTACTAGTATTCTATAAATACAACCTTATTTCATTCAATTATCTTCACAAATTCATTCAGCTCTCAACAAATCAACAACAATCAACAATATTCAACAACATTCAACTACTTTCTTGGCTTGATCAACATCAACAACATCCAACAACAATTAACAACATCAACAACAATACTACAGGCTCTCAACCCTCTCTACTTTAATTCTTCAATCTGTAATCTACACTCAAATTGTATTTTTGTATTTATATAATTTTTAGAATTAGCATAGTTATTTGTTCTTGTTTATTTCTCTTAATTAGATTGAGTTTTGTTGTACTTTTTTTTTATATATAGATTTTTTTTATAAAAAATTTGGTAAACATACATTAGTTATTCCAATTAATTGTTGCTGTTTGTTGAAATATTTTTTTTTAAACATACACCGGTTTATAGTAGAATTTTATTTAACTAGATATGTTTTGTAGAATCATTTTTTATAACATACAATAGTTTATCTATCTTTACTTGTTTTATAGAATTCATTTTAAAACATATACTAAAATTAATTTTTAGACCATACAGTAGAAATAATTCTTTTACATTCCAAATATACATACACTAGTATAGATGACATTTAACCATTCACGTGGTAGATATAGTAGCCAAGAGTTTACTAGTAGTCGTCGCATTCCTTCCATTCCAATTTCATATGTAGATAGTGAAGAAACATTTATGAATTATGATAGTATTTCTGATTTTCATGAAATATACACGGATCAAGTAGAAATAGAAGACAGAAACACAACCATAGGAACAAGGTCCGTCTCAATCCCGTAAAACAAGAGGGCACACTTCCGAAATATACAAATATTTGACTATGTCATTTCACAAAATGATAAAGAGTATAGGACCAAAAATTCGTAAGAATTGTCAAACACCCTATAAGTTTAAAATAGGATCGGAAACGGATACATTTCAACGTTACTTAAATAAATGTCAATCCAAAATTTCTAAAGACAATCTCACTCAATAAAAAATACACCATAAGACCAGTTAAATAGAAAGTCATAGCTACGATCACGATATCGTTCGTAGGGAAATGACTAAGTTAGTAATTAGAGATGAATTACCTTATTTGTTGGGTGAAAGTAGGAATGTAGAGACTTTTGCACAAACCGCATTAAATATCCATTATAAAAAAATTGCTAGGAATGTAGTTAAGGGTGATTGTAAATTAGTTTACAATGAGGCTAAGAAACATCACGAAACACTAGAGTTTCTTTCACTTAGAGTTTCTTTTACATCGGATAGGTGGGTAGGAGTGAACGGCGTACCAATGATGTGTGTAATATGTCATTAGATAGATTCCGATTGGCAACTTCAAAAGATGATAATTTTTTCGGATTTGTTAGGTACCACTGGGTTATACGTAATGTTTAAAAAAAATCACAAAACTATTATTTTGTTTAAAAAAACAACACAGAACTATTATTCTGTTTAAAAAAACATCACAAAAGTTCCCATTTGTTTTAAAAAAAATCACATAACTATTATCTCAGTTAACGGTTGGATAACTCCGTGAGTTGAAAGTTAAACATTGTGCGGTTTTTTTAAAAAGTCAAAGTTTTGTGACGTTTTTTTAAACAGCGCCAAACTATTGTGACGTTTTTTTAAATTTTGCCTAATTTCCACACATATCATGAATGCATGTAATAATTTCAGTATTTTTGATAAAGTTTTTGCTATTGGTTTTGATAAGAGCATCTGTAGTCGTTTATGGTAAAATTATCCATATATGGATAAATAGAAATAGGATTTTCGATTACGCTGCACTTGTCGAAAGCTATTTTATAGCAAACTATAATATAATATTAAGAGACGGCACATGAAGTGCCATCGGAGGGGAAAACCCGCAAAAAAACGGCCCCATTCGTCAGACGGTACATGAAGTGCCGTCCGTTGAACAAAAAAAAAAAAAAAAAAAAATTGCCAGCCGTACGTCTAGGACGGCACATGAAGTGTCGTCCGACACATCTTTTGGCATTTTGCAACTTTTCCCTAATTTCCTCCATGAATTACGGCTTCAGATAAAATTTTATGACCAAAATGCCCTTATACATATATCTATATATACATCTCTTGAACTACAATTGAACTTAAACTGGTTTTTTCTATATCACAAACCAACTTAAATTTCCTCCTACCGCTCTCTGTCTCTCTGTCTAAAACTCTTTCTTTCAACTCTCCTGTCGGCAACCTCTCTCAATTTATTATTTAGTTGAAAATAATGTCTTCGATACGAAGATTTATTGGTCGTTTGAAATCAAAGCGAGAACATGTGCCAGCTCAACCCAGCACAAGCACGGAGGGTGAAGTAGATATGTCAAATGTCGATTATGCCGATCAGTCCAACTGGAATCGTGTAGTAGACGATTCGAAACATATTAGTCAATATGTTATTGTTACCCCTGAGGGTGGTTTCTGTAAATTCAGGGAAAACTGGAAGGAACCGATCAAAATGTACAATCAGTACTGCTAACGGGTTCCACTAATCCAACTACTAGTAGAGCGGGCGGGATGGCACCATTTTTTTTTATTAAAACTCGACGGACGGCACATTAAGTGCCGTCCGGGATATGGGGCTTTTGACAGACGGCACATCGAGTGCCGTCCGATGGAGTTTTTTTTGGGTTTTTTAATTCCTTTTCTGGCGTTTAAAAAATCGGAAAAAATAAATTTTTTCCAAACGGACGGCACTTCGCCGTCCGACGATTAAAATATTAATTTTTTTCGTGGGACGGCCCTTCGACCGCCGTCCCTCACTTATCGATAACTGCTATATCGATTCTCATTTATAGCAATCGACTGTAGCGATTTATCGATAATATCGATATATAGCAAACGACTGCAGCTGTTTTTTTAACCAAATATCGATATTATCGATATATAGCAAACGACTATAGATGCTCTAACGCCTCTAATAATATTAAGGCAATCGCTAGTTTGAAAATTACATTAAATCCTGTAGAACCAGAATTTTTTTATGTTAGGTGTGCTTGTCATATTTTAAATCTTTGTGTACAGGATGCACTAAAATATGGACACGATAAAATTGGGGCAATGAGAAATTGTGTTCATTTTATTACGTTGAGTGGTCTAATATATCAAGCTTTTCATTTGGTGTCAACTTAGAAAAATTGTATTTAAACGTTTTCCAAAAGATGTTAGACATCGTTGGAATTCTACTTTTGAATTATTAGGTATTGTTCTTCACTATTGTTTTAATTTTAGAGAATTTCGTGTTGCAATGTGTATGCAAGATTGTATGTTAGATGATGTTTTTTTGTTTTTTGCCGATAGTTTGTACAAATTTTTAGAATCTTTTAATGATGCTACTTTATAATTTTCAAAAACATATATATCTACATCTAGTGGTATTTTACTTGCAATTGTCACTATGAAGATAACAATTAAAGATTTGATATATGACAATTTTATTGGAGAAATGGTTTATGCCGCTTATATTAAAATTTTAAATATTTTCATCCACTTCCTATGTTATATTGTGTTCTAGTGTAATGAATCCCATAATTAAGTTACAAGGCACAAAAATTTTTATTGAGATTTTTTATACTTATGCTCCACACGATGAAATACAATATTTTGATCATGTTTTCATTATAAAATTTGAGCATATTTTGACTACAAAATGTTAGTTCTTTTTATTCTTCTATATTATCAAAGGGAAAGGGCCTTTATACTAGTAGTGTTTTAAATCTCATAAAATCAAAAAAACCAAGAACCAATTCACCCAATGAGTTGAATTTGTATAATGCACAATATCCCATTGAAGACGTAGTAGATGTGTTTTATTTTTGGAAAACCAATGAAAATATTTTTACTATTCTTTCTCGTATGACTAAAGATTTGCTAACTACACCAGTATCAACCGTTGCATCGGAAAGTGTTTTTTTCTCTAGGTGACAGGATTATGAGCCCGAACATGAATCACTTGACATCAAAAAAATTGGAGATGTTAGTATGCATCGAAGATTAGATGAAAGCAGAAGAGAGGACCCAAAATTTACATGAAGCACACAATAACTCAACAAGTGGTAACGAATGAATATCTAGTAGAATGAAGTTTGGGTAATGTATTGTAAATGATTGAAAAAATTAGGGGTTGAGATTTTATATTTAGGTTAAGTAGAAGTGAATGACAATAGTTCAATGTCTTCTCTTCAATCTAAATAGAGGTCATCTCGATCTCTAAATACAAATGTTTCCCTCATATTGTAATTTAAATAAATTTGTAAGAAATGTTACTAATCTATTTGATTATATATTAAACGTTGTAATTCATAAAATTAATTTAATTTATGAATATCTCTTTTATCTATATGTTCTTGACAATTGTGAACAATTTTAGTTTTTCTTTATCTTTGTAATAATTTTTTTAAAAAAAATTTAAAGCCCGGCATGGCCCCCGAGTTGGGTGCCAGGGGCCAGGGCCAGGCTGCTAATTTCCTCCATTGGCCCAACCCGGCCCGTGAACATGGCTGACCCGACCCGCCAAAGTTTGGGCTTGGGTTAAACCCACTGGGTTTCGACCCGACTTGACCCAGTAGGCCCGAATGCCACCCCTACTCATCCACCTTCTCCAGCACCTCTCGGTCTTTCTCCTTTCTTCCCATAAATTAGTGTTAGTGTTAGGATTAAGTTAGGAGATTAAAGACAAGGGTAAATTTGTTATCTAATCTCCAATCCATTTAAAGTTAATGAATACTCTATGAATTTTGATGGTTTTCAAGAATGGGCGTTTTAAATAGGGGTTTACTGTAATGTAATCCACATGTTGTTTGGGTTATATAGGAATAATAATTTGTGAGCGAGTTCGATTAAGTTAGCACATTTGCAAGTGAGGTATATGAAAATTGTTGGATATATAGGTATATTCTCACTATATAAATAATATTATATGTAATATTATTCTATGGGTAACACGTGTGTTACACGTACTAATTGTAAGGATATCAGAATGCGGGTTGAGTGGGTTGAGAACCCAGTACCCAAACCAGTATTTATCCTATAAATACTGGCTTATGATAGTAGTCTAGGTATTCCAATTTTGATACCTAGGGTAAATATCTCAAGCACCTTAGTTTAGGATATTAACCCTAATTTCTATTGATATTATCTCACATAATCTCTAACAATCTTGAGATACTCCAATTAATTTTGAGATTAAGAGAGTTGCTTGTAATTGGTCGATTGTTGGACTCCAATGTTGTCGCCGACGCCCACCGTCGCGAGCACTGCTTTCGCGAGCGCCGCCGTCGCGAGCGCTGCCGTCATGAGCGTTGTCGTCGCGAGCGCAGCCGTCGCGAGTGCCGACGCTCCCCACGGCCTGCCGCTGCCCCGATCGTCCTCCTCCTCTTTCCCAATCAAAATTTAGGGCTTGTTCGAATTGGGGTTTTGGGAATGGAGAAGGAGAAGCAGGAATTTGGACATGAGAGTTTTGAAGGAGAGATATGTTCGTTGGAATCCAACCGCCGCCGCCGTTGGGCACGCCTCCAACGCCGTTGCCGTGCATCGACGCCTCCTGGTGTCACCATTGCTGACGGTTGCCCCTGCCGTCACTGATCACAAACCTAAGCATCTGGGTTTTGGGTCTGCTCCTTCCTCATCGCTGTTGATGTGTTCTGTTAGTTAGATCCAATAATAGGGAACCCGAAACAGAGTGACCTCATTGGCTCTTGCTTGATGTTTGCTATTTGGTGCTGTGGTTGGTGTTGGTGTTTGGATTGTTGGACCAGATCCAGATTCAGATCCAGTCCAACAGCTGCTCTATTGGTTGGAGATTTGCTGTTTGGTGTTTGGACTGTTGGAGCAGATCCAGTCCAACAGTTGCTCTATTGGTTGGAGATTGTTGTTTGGTATTTGGAATGTTGGAGCAGATCCAGTCAAAAGGAATCAGACCTGGATCAGATCTAAATTAAAGATAAGTTATTCACAAAATTTAAATTGTTATTTAATTATTTGTTTGAATTTTGTTGCTAAGTGCTAAAGTTCTTATTAAGCATTGTTTAATTAAATACAAATTTGAATAACTGCTTTGGCTACGTGCTAAGGATCAAATATTTATTTTGATAAATTATAGGTTTTGACTATAAAATTGAATCTCAAATTAAATTGTTGTGAATTAGATAATGCTAATAATTTGTTTAATTGGCTAATCTTTAACAATTTGATGAATGAAGAAACTTTAAAGTTACTTACAAATTATGTGTATTGGAGACGATGGATATGCATCACGGTTGAATAAGTCTGCACTACGCAGGCTTCTCCATCAAATTTGGAAAACACTTCTAAGTTGAAGTGTCAGTATGATCTATTCTAATCTTTCTTAGTACTTTCATGTGATGAATATGTTAACGTTTTGTGCATTTGATCACATGATTGAGAGTTTTAGATCATAGTTATTCTCACTTTGAAAATTAGCATATTAGGGTTGTTAAGTGTTTTATCATACTTGTGTATAGATATTGTGACAAATCCATTGTTTGCAGTCTGTGTAAGATTACATATTTGCTTCTCTAATAATAAAATAATAATAATAATTTGATGTATAAGATGTATAACAAATGTATGTAACTTAGGAGAGAACATCTCTTAATGTAGGATTTGACTCCATTAGTTACGTTTTGTTCTTTCTCGTTTATTGCACTGCGTCTGCAAAGTTGAATTATAACATGTTAGTCATTATCTCGTTTAACGTTTCGAAGATGATGGAGAACGAATAAAGAAAATTTTGCTTACTGTGTTTGAGCAAGTGGACATTGTTAGAACCATTAGAGAAAGCAAACAATTTTGTAAAATGTGATAGACTAATTTTGTATTAACTCTTATAATGTGCATATATTGTCAATCACATATATAAGTTGAGTTTAACAAATGAGACAATTAATAATAATAGTTCTAATTGTGTATAGTTCCTGAACATAGCATAATTGGCTAGGATTTGAGAACTATATATTAAATTGTTTGTTCTTGTTAAAACTCATAACTCTGCTAAATGACACTCCATTAAATATGACAAATATGAAAGTTGTGCTCAGATTATGATCATTAGAAAGTCATTTAGTATAGTCTCTAGGAGAACACAACTTCTTGAGTCAATACATTCTAATATTTGTAATCTCAGTAGCTTTGTGACTAGATGAGATGATAATTATTCAGAAGTATTTAATCACCTATGTAGATGATTATTGAATATTTGTCATACATATATGGAGGATGTAGCACTCGCTATTTTGATGAATTAAAAATCTAGTTAAATGCTAAGATCAAAAGGTTTCATATTTGATAGAGGTGGTGAATATGTTTTAACAATTTTAAGAGAAGTTTACATTGGGCATAATCTCTACTGCACTCTACTTACAACAGTCAAACTGTATTGATAAAAGTTAGAATCAAACACTTAGGGAAAATATTAAATTCTATATTATTGACTGTTGTTTATCTTGTGTAATTATGAGTGATGTTGTATTGTTAATCATATCTCTAATGTGTTACTACACTCTAAAATGAATACACCTTGTAAATCATGACTTGCAAACACAAATAATTTTGTTAAAGTGTAAATTTGTGTTGTGATACATTTGTTAGAGTACATGACCTAGAAGGCTTAAAGTAGGACCTACAACAAATATTTGTGTGTGTTTAGAAAGTGCATAATGTAGTTTTGTGGACAGATGTTGGATCTATCTAATTTGTGTTAGAAGAATCTAGACTTACATAGTTCTTTGAGGATGTGTTCATCAAAGATAAGTGCATGAAATTATCTGGTCCTACTAACATAGTCAATGATTCATTGTTGAAATCAAGAACCAGTCATACTGACAATTAAACTTGAATGACAAATGAGCTAAGAAGAGTCTTTAGTTGACAATGATATGATTTTGTGTCATACAATAATACTTTAATTTAGTTGATCTACCGAAATGGACTAAAACTATAGTAAGTTAGTGGGGTTTTGTAGAAGAAACTTAATTTTGATTGTTCAGTAGAAAATTTTAATGCATTTTAGTAGCTAACAGATTGATTGAGAAAAACGGGGTAGATTTATTTGATGTCTACTACATGTTTATCATATTGCTACAATAAGTATTCTTCTTACCCTTACATCTATTAAAAAAATTTGTTATTCATAAATGATATTTAAACAGGTTTGTACTAAAAGTTTTATACTTGATGTTTTGTACTGAACAATTTTGTACTAGAAAGTTTTGAACTAATATGTTTAGTGAACAAGATTTACAATTTAGTAAAATCATTATATGTTCTTAAAACATGTATAGCCGACGAATAAATAATTTGACAAATTTCTTAAAGAGCCTAGTATATGAATCAAGTAATTTAGATCAGTTCCTTTAACTTTATGGTGTGTCAAATATAATGGCTATTATTTACTTGTGCTGTTGACAAGCTTATTCTTGGAAGTGACATATCTATTACAAATGAAGTTAAAATAGTGCTATCCAAAGAATTCAACATGAAAAACCTAGGTATTGTGGACACCATAGGTATAAGGGTGAGTTTCGGTTGGTAAAGGATAACTTTTAGTCAAACACATCAAATCAAAATGTGTTTGAAAGTGGGGATATAGTGATTGAAAGTGTGTTTTGAAATACCTTATGATTATGATAAAAGGTTGACACCTAATGATGGTGCAACCAGGAGACAGGTAGATCATTCTAAAGGAATTGATAGTCTCATGTATACAAAGATCTACACTAGAATAGATATAGCCTTTGAGGTAGGTATGATCTGCAGATTCATTAATAATCTCATTCACATTTGAGTGCCCTAAGAGGCTAATGAGATACCTGAGTGGTACTCAAGAGTTTATTTTGTGCTACTCTAGTCATTCTTCGAATGAATGGCTGATCTGATGCATTATGATGCTCAGAATTTAGTGAAAGTCGATAACTAGTGGATATGTGTTTACACTAGGAGGAACAAAAATGTTATGGAAATTAAAAGGCAAACAGAGACTGTGCTATCATCCATAAAATCAGACCTCTATGTGTTATCCTCTGCAGGGAAAAAGGCTGAGTGTATTGAAGAATTTGTTGCTAGTCATCCATTAAGAAGTTTATGTAACTCTCTAATTCTGTTATGCGACTATCAAGATATAATGCACTGTAGCTCATAACTCACTCTATAATAGTAAGAGGAGTATATTAAGGCTGAAAGAAGCCTAGTTGAACTTTCTAATAAATAAAGTGAAATTGAAATAAATATGGTTAATGCTCTTGCCAAGAGACTTGAAAGTGATCTAATTATCAAAATTGTGGGGAAAATGGAGTTAAAAGCTATTGAGTCAAAACTTTAATATCCTAATTGTTTTGCAAATTTAGAATCCAATTGGAGCCATAGAAAAGTTCAAACTTAAGTATCAATTTTAGGCAGTTGGCATGTTTTAGATAATTTTGATGATTCCACAAATTTCTTAAATATATAATGTCATTCCAATTTTGATGGTATTATATATCTAAAGAATTTACTTAGAATAATCATATTATTCCAGTACGAAACATGAAAACTTGTCGATATGTTTCTGATGTTTAGAATGTCGTTATATCATTCCAATTTTGATGATATATATCTTTTATGGATTCTTGTTTCATTCCAATTTTGATGATTCAGAATTAACCATAATTATTTTGACTATTCTATCATTCTAATATGAAATATAGTATAGTTCTTGTGTAGAAACAATAATAGTTCTTGTTCTTTATTTAGTTAAAGAAACTTGGTTGTGATGTTTGCGTTATATTTTTGCTAAGCTAATTATGAATTGTTGTAAGTTCTTTTGTGGAACTAGATACTTTATGAAATTCGCTGAAATTCTTCGAGACGTGTCACTTGATATTCTTGTTTTCAATAAGCTAGCAAAGATGGAGGAGTTGAATCTGTCAACATAAATTTCAAAATAATGATTTGCTTAAAATGGAGGAGTAAACATAAAGTAGTATGCAAGGATATAGTTTCAGTTTATTTCTTTCGAGAATACATTAGTCACTTGCTTGGTAAAACTTCTGTTGAGTTTAAGACTTTTGTGTTCATGAGCTTAAAACTCATATTTTGTTCTTTAAATTTATTTGCTTTGTTTGATTTTGAAACTATGATATATTGTTCCAGTTGGTTTAGTCATTGTGAACTATTTTGTTGTGATATGGTTTGAAAACTATTTAATTATTTTGGTTTAATCTTTTTGAACTATTCGGATTTATAATTGATTTAGTTCTTATGAACTGTACATTAAATGCTGCATTTCTTCTATTTAAAGACTGCTATCAGCCAGTCAGCTTCATGTTGAACTGATAAGATAATCCAGTACGTTTATATATTGAGAATATAGGAGGAGATTATTGGATATATAGGTATATTCTCACTATATGAATAATATTATGTGTAATATTATTTTATGGGTAACACGTGTGTTACACGTAGTAATTGTAAGGATATCGGAACGCGGATTGAGTGGATTGAGAATCCAGTATCCAAACCAGTATTTATCCTATAAATACTAGTTTGTGATAGTAGTCTAGGTATTTCAATTTTGATACATAGGATAAATATTTTAAGTATCTTAGTCTAAGATATTAATTCTAATTTCTATTGATATTATCTCTCATAATTTCTAACGAAAGTAAGCCTTGAATGTGTATGTGCACTAAAACATCATGAAGTGTCTTCAGAAAAAGTTTCAATGGATCATGTTTTTCTTTCGATACATTTCCTCACTATTTTCTCTTAACAACCCCAACCACGAATGCAGCCAAAAAATCTCATTCAAATGCTTTACATTTAAGTTCCTAGGTAGTTAAACCTAGGAACAATTAAAGCAAATCAATTGCAAGTACAGTACACATCTTAATACGATATACATATTCTTTAACCCCTTGAGTAGACCTCAGACTAGGATTTCAATGTGGTATTAGAAAAAGGAAATTTGTGTGGAAATTGAAGAACGCATGATAATTGAAAAAAATCACTATACACTAGCATCTTATCCTATTGATGAATAAAGTTGCGTAGATAGATGGCCCTAAAGTCTCTTGATGCTGCTTGTTTTTGGTGCGGGAACAATATGTGTGAGTTCTTGTAATTTATAAAGTGGGAGGACACATCTCAACCGCAGATCCGGTCGGTTTCTGGATGTCGGCTCGGAAGGGTAGCTGGTGGCTGGCCGACTCGAATACCTGCAAAGCGCCTAGAAACACCGGGAGAAATCCTGACGACATGCCCTCCGCCGATCTAATCAGTCACTGGAAAATGGAAGGAAGCGATGTTTCAGGTGAGAAATTTTGGATTACCTCTTTCAAGAAGGAGGGATTTGGTATTTATAGGCAGGACAAACGGGTATCTGGCCTTGATGGGCTGGTTTAGACCCGTTTATCTGTGGGTCTGAAGTTGTAGAAGGCCCATTAGACCTTTTTATCTGAGATGAGCGAATATTGAAGAGATCTGATGGCCCTAATTGGGTCACGTCACTTATACCCACATCATGATGTTTGTTTTTGGTGTGGGAGCAATAGGTGCGAGTTCTTGTAATTTGTAAAGTGGAAGGGACAGATCTCAACCGCAGATCCGGTCGGTTTCTGGAGGTCGGCTCGGAAGGGTAGCTGGTGGCTGGCCGACCTGAACACCTGCAAAGCGCCTAGAAACACCGGGAGAAATCTCGGCGACAAGCCATCCGACGATCTAGTCAGTCACTGGAAAATGGAAGGAAGCTAGGGTTCAGGTGAGAAATTTTGGATTACCTCTTTCAAGAAGGATGGGGCCTGGTATTTATAGGCTGGCTGACCTTGATGGGCCGGTTTAGACCCGTTTATCTGTGGGCCTGAAGTTGCAGAAGGTCCGCTGGACTTTTTGACCTGATGATCTGAGATGAGCGAATATCGAGGAGATTCGATGACCCTGATTGGGCCACGTCCCTTAAACCCACATCATAAGTCCCCCACTCTTGGAGGGTTGTGTGCATCAGCCGTCGAGGAGTAGTTCGTTCTTGTGAGAAGGTCGGGGAGAGTATTTTTGCGAAGATGAGATAGTGAGCCCCCGAAACAAGTGTTTGGGGTCAGAGCAGAACCGAGCATGGTGGGTTGGTGCCGAGCCCCGATCTTGGGGGGTCGGTGCCGAGCGCTTCGAGCAAGGCACTTTATGAGAGGAAGTTATGTGCCTGCTCGAGGTTTATGCCGAGCTCCGAGGCAGTAGCTCGCTCGGGGTCGGTACTGAGCGCTATGAGGGAGGCACTTTCTGAAAGGAAGTTATGTGCCTGCTCGAGGTTTATGCCGAGCTCCAAGCTTGATGCCCTTGCTTTGGAGCGGTTTTTGTAGGAAAGCTGGCTGCCTGCTCGAGGCACATGCCGAGCGTCGAGCCTGATGGCCTTGGTTTGAGGCCTTTTTTGTGAGAAAGCTGGCTTCCTGCTCAAGGCACATGCCGAGCGTCGATTCTGATGGCCTTGCTTAGAGGTGCTTTTAGTGAGAAAGCTGGTTGCTTGCTCGAGTCACATGCCGAGCGTCAAGCCTGATGACCTTGCTTTGTGGCGCTTTTAGTGAGAAAGTTGGTTGCCTGCTCGAGGCTCATGCCGAGCGTCGAGCCTGATGGCCTTGCTTTGAGGCTTTAGTAAGAAAGCTGGCTGCCTGTTTGAGGCACATGCCGAGCGTTGAGCCTGATGGCCTTGCTGGCTGATCAAAAGCCTATTTCTTTGTTGGCGGGCTCGAAGTGTATGCTGAGGCTCGAGCATTTTGGACTTGGTGAAAAATTGGACATAAAGAGGAGTTGCGCTGCATGTGGGCCACTCTTGTAGTGACATGTGTGATGCTGACGTCATGTTTGCAGAGTTCGAGGTATCGCAGGACTTGCAAAAATCGAGGAGTCATTGGGTTTAGTATATATCCCCCACCCCCTTCTCATTTTTCACTTTAGCCCCCTCTCTTTAATTCCCCAAGTTTTTCTCTTTAGCACATTACAGTCACCAGCGGTAACCTTTTAGGCGAACTTTTCGGCAATTTTAACAGGTTAGTAATTTCAATATGTCGATGGCTCAGTCTGGTTTGTTAGCCTCTACATCGGTTGGTGAGATGACCCACGTCTATCCGACTCCATGTCTTGGGAGATAAGGGAGACGGTTTATGACGTCCAGCTGCTCCGCAGAAGAAAACCTTTCGTAATGGAGTCGAGCAACTCGAAAGGGAGTGTGCGCATGGAGGAGGGTAACGATGTGGAAGTGGTTGGTAGAGTGGAGGATGAGGTAACTGAAGGAGTGGAGGAAGACAAGGTAGTTGAGGTCGATCCCTTGGCCGAGGACCCCAATTTGGCGCCTTTGCGATGCCTTTCCCCCCGAAAGGCCCTCGTGTCCGACAGAAGAAAATGAAGTTGACCCTGCTGGGCAGTCCGGATGAGACGGCTAGGAAAATAAGGCTCGATGTTCTATTCCTTCGGTGGCCGAACTCGATTAGAATGTATCCGGGCAAAGTCGAGGAATTAGTCTGGTATGGGGTGCAACCATTTTTGCCTGGTCGAACAAAGATCTCCATGGATAAAACACCAACTGTTTTGACCGCGGACGATCTTTCGGTCATTCGAGCCAGCTACTTCATAGGTCACGAGTACGAGTTGTTGCTCCCCAGCCCGGGCCCTGCCCCACAGATAACTTAGCACCCTGCTTCTGCGTGTTCCCTGTGGACGCGTTCAGCTCGGGTTTGCATCTGCCTATCCACCCATTCATCCAGAAGGTCCTGTCATAGGCGTCGTTGAGTCCGACGTAATACGGGCCGAACTCTTGGAAGCAACTCGTGTGCTTCATGCTGCTTTGCGAGGAGAGGGGAGTGCCGCTATGATTGAAGTATTTCTGAACTGTTTTGGGTATCAGCTCGTCGAGCGAGTATGAAGGGATTTACTATATTTTGCCCTGCCAAGGGAAGAAGGTCGTCCATATCAACCCGGACTCGATAAAGGGGTGGAAGGAGAAATACTTCGTCGTTCGGAGTCTGACATCCTGAGTGATACCCACGAAGTGGAATTTTACAAGCCCAGCCTTAAGGGCCACCAAAAGGCCGATCTGACGACAGAGGAGTGGGCAGAGGACGACAGAGGAGTGGGCAGAGGTCGATCGAATATGTGCGGGCAACAACATCGGTTGGCCGAATGTGATGGAGAGGCATCTAGCTCAGATCGGACTGAGCCCCATTCCTTCTAGTATGTCTTTAGTTTACTTTTCATTCAAGTTTTTTCCTTCGTCTTATACACTTCTCTTTCTATTGCAGATATGGATGCAACAGAGATCGCCGTGAGGAGGGCCATGTTGAAGAAGAAGAGGGCCGACCGGGCCGAACAGGAGAAGCAGGGGAAGGTCTCTTCCCAAGGGGGTTCCGAAGAACCTTCCAACCCAATGCTGGAGCGGCAGAAGACTCGGGCGGCCTCCAAGGCAGCCCCAAGCTCAAGTAACCTGAAGGTTACGGTGGTTTTAAGAAGTGGCCTCCCTCCCGTCAATCCAGAGGCCCAGGAGGTCCTAGGCGATGTGGGGCTCCGACCGTGCGCTTATGACTAGGCCGTTCGGGTCACGATACCCTGTCCGAGGGTCCCACGGCGATAGAAGTGGTCGAGAAGCTTGCCCGCCTCAGAACGGCAGGCCACAGAATGTGACACCATCGAGTCAAGCTACATGAGGTGGGCTCAGGTTAGCATGAAGGTAGCCTTTGTTCCGCTCTGATTCTCTTTTATACTTTGGTTGCTATTTATTCGTCAAGTCTTATTCCCTTGGCTGTAGGCGTGCATGGTGGTGCCCAGGTGATGAAACTACATCACCAGGAGCTGAAGATGGAGGTAAGGAATGCTCAATGCTATGAGCGGGAGATGAGGGATCTCAAGTTGAAGCTATTGGCGGCCGAGTCCCGTAACTAAGCTTTTTAGGCCGAGCTGGCTTCCCAGGCCGACGCAAGCTTGAAGAGGGAGGGTGAGTTAAAGAAGGCGTTCGCCCGTGAGATAAAGAAGATTAAGTAGGCCGGCATGGACAAGGTTATCGAGGCCCAGGACAAGGTCAACACCCGGGCGATCGAGCACGTCAAGTACTACCACCCCGAGTTACAGCTTGACAAGTTCAATTATGACATGAAGCTGTCTGGCCGCCCGCTGACTTCCGGGGGTGGTGGTGATGAAGATGTTGCCGAGGCCGACCCTGATGCCGAGACGGCCGTTGACGAAGAGGTTCACCTGTCTTCCGAGTAGTAGCTTCTCTATTTTTTTTTCTTTGTATTTTGTAATTGCCGAACGCGGACTGACCACTGTACGTTTGTATGAAATTTTTGGGTAATGAAAAGAGTTTTTTTTCTTTTTGGCTGAACCTTTTGACTTGGATTTTTTAGTCGTAGTCAGCCTTGTAAGATTTTGTGAATTTAGCAAAGTATGTAGAGCTCGGAATGATGTTTCATTTGTCTCTCCCAGATGGATGTGCCCTCGGGGGTAGGCCCTAGTCGTGCCGAGATGGCACGGCTTAGGGGTAAGGTCACGGCATTAGCGTCTGCACTAACCTGGTACCGTAAAGAGGCTCGCGATCGAGAGGCGGTTGTTCAATACTTTATGGATAAGTCGAAGGGACTTAGCTTGGAGTTGGCCCGCTTGAAGAAGTTGATAGCCGACCGTAACTTAGGGAGTGCGAATGTTGTGTTTTCATCATCCAGCACTTTTGCCTGACAACCATTGTCCGAATCTTTCCTCCGTGAGGTTATTGTGGAGAAACAGTTAGAGATACAACGGTACAGGATAATACTCGGGATGTCCTCCTGATCCGTTTCTTTGGAGGGGGTCGGCCCTTTTGCTGGGGTCTCGTTACCGACCCAGCGGATGGGGCCCACGAGGCTAGGTGATGCCCAGAGCTCTGTTTGCGGGTGTGTCCACCTTAGCAACCCCGGGGGATCCTACAGAGGAAAAAACTCATTTGGCTGGCCTTGAACAGGTCTGTACCAACCCTGCGGCCCCGGAGTAGGAGCCTTAGGCTCTGTTTGGTTCAAAGGAGAGGAAGGGAGGAGAAGGATTTTAATTGAGGGAAAGGGAGGCGAGGGATTTTAATCATATTTTTTGTCTGGTTCGAGGAGGGGAGGGAAATGGAGGGGAGAAAAAATAATTATCTTCTTGTTTGGTTCATAAGGGAAGGGAAGAGATTTTATAATTAAATTACTTTTATACCCTTTTATATTTTAGGAGAGCCTATGCAATATTGTTTCTAATTCTAACTTGGTATTCTTTATTTCTAACTTGGTTAAAAATGGGATTAAATCGGGATCGTTCAAATCGGACACGAATCTTAAAGCTCAGGGGTAAAACAGTAATTTCACATACAAACGGGTCTGAAATGGGGACTGGGTCTGAAATGGGGAATGGGTCTTTCTTCAAAGCCCAATAACCCATAAACGGATCTGTCTTACTGGGTACGGGTTCCCAACCCGTTACAAACTAGTTCAGAAGGATAAAGAAGAATTCAGATTCACAATTATCCATAAGAGGTGGTTTTAACCACTTCTATTTACTCACACCGGAAAGTAGAGATATGTTCTTATTTCGAAACGGGTCCCTAAGGCGACTATAAAACCCCCTCTCCCCCCACCATAAGAAGGTAATCAATACTTTTCCAATTAAAGTTCTTTTATAATCATTCAGATTACTGATAAGAGCGTCAGAGGGTGCGTCACCGGGATCCATCCCGGTGTTTCGCGCTTTTTGCAGGTCAACGGCAGCAGTAAGAAACCAGTCAACACATTGGTGAAGGTCAACAGGTCAATATGTTTGCTTTATTGTTTTCTCCAAGAATCCACAAATTCATCTGTTTGCTCCCACACCAAAATCAGCAATAGATTGGCGTCATCTGTGGGAACCGAAAAAGCAATCCGACCTAACTTCATCAATGAGACTAGTTTCAAGCCATGCATCCAAAAGAGAAGGGGAAGGCAGCGGTCTCCAGTCGAAGAACCACTTCTCTTCCTCTTCCCCCTCCTCCATCTCAAGGTGCTCCTCCTCAACAGGCCCCTCCTTCGGGGGGTTGCCCAGGGGGCTCCCGTCGGAGTCATCCGAAGCAACATCCTCCTCATGACCATGTCGCGGTTCCCAATCCTTCAGTTGAATCTATGGCTTCTCAAAGCCCTCCCGAGCAGGGATCTTTGTCAAGTGATTGGCAACCGCCAAAAGGAGGTCGACCTCTGAACTTGCCTGAATGGATGGCGAGCCCTTAGGGGAGTCCATCAACCTGAGCGCCCAGGAGCCTCAGGAGATCGGACCCCCTGCCGACTGAGGACCAGAAGATCCCCTCCCTGAGGAGGCGAAGAGAGTCCCCTCAGCGTCATCGGCGGAGAACTCATTCTCCAGTAAGCCGAGCCACACATAGGGACCGCCAAGCTAGAGAGGCACCAGTCACAAGGGCGGAGCTCCAAGATTTTCAAGAGGCCGTTCTACAGGCCCTCAACACCGCTCCTAAACACGAGCAACGGGCACCTAGTCCTGAACCTGCCCCAAGCCGCCTTCACACTCCCAGTCCTCGTCCAACTCCAAGCTACCATCGCTGCAGCTCTAGTCCACCCTCGTATGAAGACGAGTCCCGGGGCTCGGTAAGATATGATCGAAGAGAAGACTCGGTCTACCGCCGTCTCCACGAGATGGAGAGGTGCCTCGACCGAATTGACAGGGAAGAAGAGCAACCGGCGATAAACCTCCGCCCGAGTAGGCCTCCATTCTCCCACACCATCATGGAGGCTCCCGTCCCAGAAAACTTCAAGCCGCCTCACTTCGAGTCGTATACCGGGGAGTCGGACCCCGCGGATCACATAGAGAGTTTCGTAACTCTCATGATGATCCACCATGCTTCAGACACCCTCCTTTGCAAGATTTTCCCTGCCACGTTGAAGGGGCCTGCGAGAGAATTGTACTCTCGACTCGCCCCGACCTCTATCTTCTCATTCGATTAGTTCGAACGGCTCTTCCTTACTCATTTCGTGAGTAGCTGCCTGGCCGAGAAAACAAGTGTATCTCTGGTGACCCTCAACCAAAGAAAGTGTGACTGCCTAAGGGATTACGTTCGATGCTTCACCTCCGAAGCCTGGTCCATTCCCCCCTCAACCAATCAGTAGCCTCTGCCTGCATTCGAGCGCAACGTCACTAACGCCGACCTCAGGACGTCCCTTGCCAAGAAGCCTCCTCGAAACTTCTCAGAACTCCTGCTTAGGAGTGAGAAGTACATTCGAGTAGAAGAGGCTCTCAGCCCTCCTACTCTTGAGGAATCATCTTCGGGAACAAACGGAAGAATACGAGCGAAGAGGGGTCCCAAAAATCCCAGAGGGACGACAATGGCCAATGCCGCCTGGCTCCTCGTTTTGAGAAGTTCACCCCTGCTCATTGCTAATATATTAGTAGTTCTTATAGAGATGGATAAGGAAGGGACACTCCGCGCTCCCCCTAGAATGAATACCCCTGGCAAGAAAATGAACAGGGATAAGTGGTGCCGCTTTCACAGGGACCACGACCACGACACGGATGATTGTCGAGCTCTCAAGGAAGAGATCGAAGAACTCATACAGTGGGGACACCTGATCAAGTTCGTCCAAAAAGATAGGGCCGAATTTCCACCCTGAGGAGCCTACAATCGAAGAGAAAGGTCCGCCGAGTTCCAAGATTCCGATCCTGGGGCCGTCCTTCACCTCATCCAAGGAGGTCCAATGGGGGGAGAACCAAACTCCTCCTAAGAGGCCTTCACCTTATCGTAGAAGTAGGATCTCGATTTTCAATAAGGCTGATGCTTGTAACACGGCCAAGAAGCATGTAATAATGGCCCGCCCTATTGAAGCGGCCACTTAGTTTATCTCAATAAAACTTAGTATTTTTCTTTGAAAATTATTGCTCTTGCTTCATCTCTATCTCTCCGAGTCACATCTACGACTCGTTAAATGGTGAGTTCAGAGTCCAGCTTCGACTACTTGCTCATAAGCGAGTAAGAAGTGGTTCGCCATTCGGAACTGCTCCCACAATCGTTGATTCTCTCTTTTAAACGACGAGTTCGGAGTCCAACACTTGGCTCGACTCTGCTTTGACTACTTGCTCATAAGCGAGTAAGAAGTGGTTCGCCATTCAGAACTGCTCCCACAACCGTTGATTCTCTCTTTTAAACGACGAGTTCGGAGTCCAACAATTGGCTCGACTCCGCTTCGACTACTTGCTCATAAGCAAGTAAGAAGTGGTTCGCCATTTGGAATTGCTCCCACAACCGTTGATTCTCTCATTTAAACAACAAGTTTGGATCTCAACTCTCCCCTAGAGTTGCTCCTTAAACTTATCTCCTAAATGGCTCTCTCCTAGAGCCAAGCTCTTCATCCCACTCGCCTCCCGAGTGGGCCTCTTCTAAGCAAGTTCGGAGCTCAAAACTCTTCCCTAGAGTTGCTCCTCAAACTCATCTCCCAAATGGCTCTTTCCTAGAGCCAAGCCCTTCGTCCCACTCACCTCCCTAGTGGGCCTCTTCTAAGCGAGTTCGGAGCTCAAAACTCTCCCCTAGAGTTGCTCCTTGCACTCACCTCCAAGAATGGATCCTCCCATGGCTCTTACGAGGATCTTCCTAGCCCATCTTCTTCGCCCGTAGGAGTGGGGCTCCTCTTCGAAGATTCTGAAGACCAAAACACTCTCAACTTCATGAAGATAAAGATATTGCAGGGCTATTTTGACCATGAAGAAGGATGATTCTTCAACCCACTCCTAAAGAGAAGTTGTAGATCTTCGAGTTAGTTTCGAAACGAGGGGTCACACGCCCCGATCGGACCTCCGTAGCACCGGAAAAGTGGATCGCAACACAGCTGCGCCGAGCTACCGAGGTGCCCATTCGGAGAAAGACGCCGCCAAGCTACCGGGGCACTGACCTCCATATTGGAGAAAAAAACACCTCCGAGCTCCTTGGACCGTCAGATCGTCCAGATGTTAGCGCCAACGGCTGATGGATGGCTCAGATTTCGTCACGTCCACAAAATGACAAAATCACGTTTTCTCGTGATCCACGCCTTCGTGCCCGTGATTCGCACCATGATCGTGATCAATCGTCCAGATGGAGCCACGTAGCTCGGATCTACAATCCTAGCTACCGAACTACTGAGCTGCAAAATGGCAAAAAAATTCACCTCGAAATTCGTGCTCAAACACAATGTGCGGCTCAAATTCAATCAATCCAAAAATAGAAGCGGATGGGTTAACGGGTCAGATCCGAACCCGTTATAAACCCGAACCCGTTCCCACAACTGTACATCTCTCCTCTCCCTCCTCTTCTTCGAATTGGCGCCAAAAACCAAAAGAACAAAACCCAAACTCCTCTCCTCTCCTTCACTGTGCCGAGCTCCTCACGCCGCCGAGCTCTCCCTCCATCGACGAGCTCGCTCATCTCCACCTCCACTTCGCAAGCACCAACCGCGTCATCGAGCTCTCGTCAACAAGCTCTCCACCAACTCTGAGCTCCAATCGAAGCTCTCCCCCTTCATGAACTCACCAAAGAGCTTGTCTCGCATCGTCGTCACCTTCGCTAACCTCCACAGTGACGAAGCTCCGCCGAACTCCTCCGTCGAAGCTCTTCGTCGCTGGCGTCGAGCTCCCCATACAGAGCTCATTTTCATTCCTCGCCTTCAAGCTTGATTTCAACCTTGTCGAAGCACCGAACTCACCGTTGAACCCAACTCCGAAAGCCGGTGTCGAGCTCCTCCAAACCTAGTCGAAGCTTTGTCGAGCTTTGAGCTCAATGTTCCTTCATCACCGCCACACACGGAGCTCATCTCCACACCGTCGAGCTCCATCTCCTCTGCCTACATCGAACCCACAGCCAAGCTCGTCTCCCTTAATGAGCCCTCTCCCTCGTCCGAAGAAGTGCCGAGCTCCACCTCTGATGAGCTCCCTTCATCAACGAGCTCCATTGAGCTCCACTCTGCCTCCAAACGTCGAGCCCCGCTCTCCACCTCGTCGACTCCACCGTCGAGCTCCTCGACGATCCGCCGCCTTCACCTCTGTCTTCGAGCTCACCCCTTCGCGTCTCCCCTCACCGAGCTCGCCAGGCCAAGCCGGAGCTCCACTCCTCTCTGCTGAGCTCCCTTGAGCTTCGCTCTTCGTTGAGGTGGCGTCGAGGGAAAGGGCAGAAGAAAGAAGAGAAGAGAATAGAGCAGAGGAGAAAGAGACAGCGCGGAAGGAAAGAAAGAAAGAAAGAGAAAAAAAATTACTGCCACGGGGCGGTCAATGCCAGCGTTGACCGTGCCACGTGGCGATACCTGGTGCGTTGGTGACGGGTGCCGAGCTACCGAGGTTCCAAACTACAAATGTGGAGAAAAATGGTGCCGAACCACACGAGCCGTCAGATCATCCCAAAATTCGTGACACGGCCTGATCAACGCACAGATTAGCGCCACGTTTCCAGCAATATGCTCTGCTTTGTGATGCGCGCCATCTGATCATGATCGACGTCCAGAAATGAGCCACGTGTCCAGGTAATATTTAATTAATTAACTAATTTATTTATTTGAATTAATTATTTAAAAAATCCGAAAATTTAATTAAAAATCGAAAAAATTAATTAAAAAATTCTAAAATTAGTTATTAATTCAGAAAATTATTTTAAAATTCTGAAAATAATAATTATTAAATTAGAATAATTAATTAAAATTTTCGATAATTAATTATTTAATTCGGAAAAATGAATAAAAAATTCAAAAAAAAGAGAAAAAATTCAGAAAAATTTGGAAAAATCACAAAAAATTCAGAAAATTCTGAGGATATTTTTGGGCATTTTACAAGCCCAGAATAACACCGTTACACTTCGAGCAAGATCCGAACTCCCTTAAGAACACCGATAAAATCCCGTACGCCATTAGAACAACAAAACTATTCCTCAAAAATTGTAGAACTCAGTCTCCAGGAGTGGGGGGCTCGTGATATGGTTAAAAATGGGATTAAATCGGGACCGTTCAAATTGGACACGAATCTTAAAGCTCAGGGGTAAAACGGTAATTTCACCTACAAATGGGTCTGAAATGGGGGCTGGGTCTTTCTTCAAATCCCAATAACCCATAAACAGATCTGTCTTACTGGGTACGGGTTCTAATCCGTTACAAACCAGTTCAGAAGGATAAAGAAGAATTCAGATTCACAATTATCCCTAAGAGGTGGTTTTAACCACTTCTATCCACTCACACCGGGAAGTAGAGATATGTTCTTATCTCGAAACGGATCCATAAGGTGACTATAAAAACCCCTCTCCCCCCACCATAAGAAGGTAATCAATACTTTTTCAATTGAAACTCTTTTATAATCATTCAGATTACTGACAAGAGCGTCGGAGGGTGCGTCGCTGGGATCCATCCCGGTGTTTTGCACTTTTTGCAGGTCAACGGCAGCGGCAAGAAACCAGTCAACACATTGGTGAAGGTCAACAGGTCAACAAGTTTGCTTTATTATTTTCTCCAAGAATCCACAAATTCATCTGTTTGCTCCTACACCAAAATCGACAGCAACAGTTACATTATGTTGGAAATAATTCAGTACGAATTTTCTTCTATTGGCACAAAGCGGCTTGGTTGAGGTCTTAGCTGTATCCCCGAACCACAGCACTCCATCCCTGATTTGAAATTCGGGCAACCTGCCAGCACTAACCTGCTCCTTCATCTCCAAGATATCAGCAGCAACCTCCTAACTTGCAATAATCCTTGTATTCAGAGTAGCTTGAAGCCTCAACTGAGCCAAAGATGCTCCCAATCCTTGCAAGACAACCTCAATACCTGCTCGATCCAACTCCTCAATCAGATGCCTCTGAGTTGTAATCAAACTGGACAAACTGCTCTTGCGACTAAGTGCATCAGCAACAACATTAGCCTTTCCAGGATGATACTTGATCTCAGGTCGCATGTCCTCGAGCACTTCCAACCACCTCCGCTGCCTCAGGTTGAGATCCCTCTGCTGATATATATACTTCAAGCTCTTGTGGTCTGTGTACATATTCAACTTCTCACCGTACACATAGTGCCTCCATTGCTTCAAAGCAAAGATAATCGCAGCCAACTCCAGATCATGAGTCTGGTAATTTTTCTCATGTGGTCGTAGTTGCCTAGACCCATAAGCGATTACTTTTCCTTCTTGCATTAAGACACAACCAAGCCCACGATGTGAAGCATCGCTATAAACATCATACTCAACACCTGCTCTAGGCAAAGCCAAAATAGGTGCAGTAGTCAGCTTCTCTTTCAGCTCCTGAAAGCTCGCCTCACATTGCTCAGTCCACTTGAAGCTCACATTCTTCTTGGTCAGTCCAGTAAGCGGTATGGCTATCTGAGCATAACCTTGAATGAATCTTCTGTAGTATCCAGTCATTCCAAGAAAGCTTCTGACTTCCTTCACTGTAGTAGGCCTAGCCCAATCTCTCACTGCCTCTATCTTCTGAGGGTCAGTTGCCACTCCCTCCTTAGAAAGGTGACCTAGGAATGCCACTTCAGATTTCCAGAAATCACACTTGGATAACTTGGCATACAACTGCTGCTCTTTCAACTTCTGCAAAACTGCTGCCAGATGCTCAGTGTGCTCCGTCTCTAACTTGGAGTACACGAGGATATCGTCGATAAACACCACGACGAAAGAATCAATGAACGGCCTCAGAACTCTGTTCATCAAGTCCATGAAGATTGCGGGTGCATTCGTCACTCCGAATGGCATAACTAAGAATTCGTAATGCCCATGCCGAGTTCTAAATGCAGTTTTGTGCACATCTTCAGCTTTCACTCGAACTTGGTGATATCCTGATCGAAGATCTATTTTGGAGAATACAGCCTGCTCCTTGTAGACGATCGAACAAGTCATCAATTCGAGTAATCGGATACTTATTCTGAACAGTGACCTTATTCAGCTCTCGGTAATCGATACACATTCTCATCGATCCATCCTTCTTCTTTACCAAAAGCACTGGTGCTCCCCAAGGTGATGCACTAGGTTGAATAAAGCCTTTCTCCAACAGTTCCTCAATCTGCCGTTTTACCTCATCCTGTTCCACTGGAGCCATCCTATACGGTGCTTTAGAAATGGGTGCACTTCCGGTTGAACAGTGATGCTGAACTCTACATCACGATGTGGAGGTAACCCAGGATATTCTTTCAAGAACACAGTCGGATAGTCCCGAACCACAGGAATCCCTTGCAATTCCACAGGAGTCTCTTCCTTGCGGATAGTTGCCACCAGCTTAGAACATTTATGTTTCCCTTGAAAGTGACTTTAGGTCCACCTGGAGCCTTCACTATTACCGTCTTGGTCTTGCACTCGATGCTTGCACTGTACACCGACATCCAATCAATGCCAATGATAACATCGACTCCCAAGATAGTCAGCTCGATCAGATCAATGCCAAAGATTCTATCTCCAATCACAATCTCGTAATCAGCGTAATACCGATCAGCGGTCAAAGTTTCCCCTGATGGAGTAGCTACTGCTAAGATCTTGCCTGGAAAAATCTTCGATTCAACTCCCAACACTTTAGCAAACTTAGGAGACACAAAAGTATGAGAGGATCCAGTATCGAACAATACAACAACTTTCATTCCATTAAGATATAGTTCGCCTGTTACATAATACACACCATTACATAACAGTTTCACAATATAAACGGGAAGAAGAAATGACAAAAACCACTAAACATCAGCCCTTGTACCAGAGATGACCTGATCTGCCTCCTCAGCATCAGCTTCCGTCAAGGCAAATACTCGCCCTGGTTGGTACGGCCTCTTCCCAGTCTGCTGTATTGGCACATTGTGATTGCCAGCCCGTGGGGTTTGAGACATTGAGATTTGTAATGTCCCGTCTCACCACAGTTGCAGCAAGTGACTGCAGAAGGTCTCACCACATTGTTCCCGGGTCCTCCAGCCACACTAACAGCGTTCGCCCCTGTCGGTTTGAACCTCTGTGCAGATTGTTGCCCCTTGAAACTCCCAGAATTGGCGGGCCTCTTCCCGGACTGCCAGTTGTTCCTCTGGTGCTGAGCAACATGGAACTGCTCCATATCCGCCTCCGTCGCTGCCGCCCTCTTGACCAGCTTGTCAAATCGCCTGATACCAAGAGGTATCATCCGAGACCTCAAGCTTGGTCTCAGTCCATGCTCGAACTTTCGGGCCTTCTTCGCCTCATCCATCACCAGTTCTGGAGCATACCTGGACAGCTGAGTAAACTTAGTCTCATACTCCCTCACTGACATGCTGCCTTGCTGAAGTGACAGAAACTCCATTGCCTTCTTCTCCTGAACATCGGAGGGGAAATAGTGACTGCGGAATTCTTCCAAAAATTCCTCCTAGCCAAGCAACATGCCTCCCATGGTCCTCTTCATCGACTGCCACCAAACAGCCGCATCCTTCTCCAATTGCAAAGTCGCCAATTTGACCTTGCTGCCCTCCGGTGTCTCCAACACCTCAAAGATCGTCTCCACTTGCCGAATCCAGTTGTCAGCCGCATCTGGGTATGACTTTCCCTCGAATACAGGTGGTTTCATTCTCTTGAATGACTCCACTAGCTTAATCGCCTCGGGCACTGGATTCACTGGCCCCCTTCCTTGGTTCGCAGCCACTGCATTCAGCGTCTGGTAGACCCTTGCAAGCTCGGTCTCCAGATCCAAACCTTCCCCATTCCTAGCTCCTCTTCTCGACATATTCTGATGCAAAATATCCATTAAATTCGAAGTATAAGACAAGAATTTTAAGTCAACTTGCATTTCATTGAATTCCAAAGTTTATACATTCGAATTAAAAACATTTCTTAACATCAGAATAGAAGATAGTAGAAACTAAGACAATCTAATCCCCACGGGTCCTCTTCGCTGCTCGAAGTTCATCCCGTAGTTCATCAACTTCATCCTTCAGCACATCTGCCAAGTTCTTTCTCTTCTCAAGTTCCCAAACTCGATGACTGAGAACAGAGAAGTCGTCCTTTCGCTTCGCCAGTTGAGCTTCCAATACTCCAACTCTATCTCGCAGGGTTTCCACCTGCCTCTGAAGAGAAGCCACAGTGCTACTCAGAGCTGGTCCCTCTTCTTCATCGGAAGAAGAATCGTCAGATGAATCTGGAGGTGGGGTAATCTCTCGAGATTCAGGCCACTCCTCCTCATCAGAATCTGCTTGCCCAGGGTGATATTCGTCCTCAGAATCAGCCTGTCCAGGATGGTACTCTTCCTCAATGATATGCCAGTCGTCGCCTCCAGCAGGGTCGAAGTGATCAGCCATCTTAGAATAGAGAGGAAGAAGCATAAATCATAGAGCAACAAAAATGTAAGTCACTTACATTTAAATCTCCAAACTCAAACACACACTCTAATGTCCACTTCTAGGGTGTCGTTCCTTATAAATTTGTACAAGTGGAAAAGCGCAGAAAGCGTGGCTCTGATACCACTCTGTAACGCCCCGAATCCCAATTGCACTGAATTCGAGATGTTCTACAGGATCTTTTCACTTTCTTCAGTACAACTTTACAAGGAATTTCAAACTTTTCATTTTACATCAGAGTTTACATCATATTACATTCACATTTGCACAGCGGAAGTAAAAATGTACAACATTTAAGTAAATATACAACACATGGTAAAATCTTTATGCATCCATTTCTCTTTAACATGCAATTTCCTGTATACAAACTGTGGGTACGTCAGTTTATTCAACCGACGATAAATATACATGGCCATCCTCTCTATGCCAGAAACAGTATAACGATTCTCATTTCTTAACAGATCACAAACTTGTTCATAGCAAAAATGTAAATCAAAATAGGGAAATCTTAAAGATGTCGTGTTGTGATTGTGCACTTAGTCCTTAATGCAATTGTTTAATTAGATGACACTAATGCGCACTTGTTCGGATTCTATGCATCCCATACTACATAGGTCCGAGGGCAAGCCTCTTAACCGTTCTTCATTTTTGTAGGGTTCAATCCCTCGCCATGACTTAATCTACTACTGTAATTACGGTAAGTATCTTAGATATTTTCCAACCTACGAACTCATGTCTAGGCACTCTGGAGGGAATCCCATCGCTGACATGACTCATCATGCAGACATCCTGTGGTAATTCAGCTCTCACCATAGACATGACACCACCCGTAGTCTTCAAACATCCCACGAGCGTCGCCACTGGGACGGTACTCTGGAGTAGTATCCTCACCCAGACTCATCATGAGAATTCCTGGGATACGCTCTTGCCGCTACCCAATAGCCCTCATACTCAATGTTTGTCTCTTACTTTCATCACATCTCCACTATGCACTAGTCCTTATTTTAATAGAATCATGAATAAAAATCAAAGCTCTAGAGTTAGCCTCTCCCTAGACCGGACTTATTCATTCATTTCAATTCATGACCAACTTTGGTCTTTAAATTCTCATTTTTCATTTCATTTCCACTACTGGGGGAGACTTAGCTACTCTTTCGTTTCAATTTCCAATTCACAATTTCCAGTTTGAGCATTTTAACTCATAAATTCATTTTCATTACCTCAGCATATCATGTTCTTAATTTTCATATTCATGTAATTCTTCATTCAAAGTATGACTCATTTCATGTAAGTTTCTCGATTCAAAGAAATATGATTCATTTCATATAAATTCATAAAGCAATAGAAAGAGTTCATCAACATCAATCAATAAGTTCACGTCTTTAACAGTAATCGAAATGAAACCTCTGTCATATCAAAATCTACTCTGTACAGTCGACTTGGAAAAGGACCAGTCGACTTATACAGTCAATACAAATTCTTCATAATCAATCGGGAGAGTCGACTGCTGCACATGGCCACTCGACTGTCCCGCAACTTTTCATGTTCAAAATGTGATCCACGTGACTGTCGACTGTTACTCCATCAGTCGTCTGTCCTGGAGTTTTTAATAGTACATTTCTATGTTCAGCTCAGTCGACTTGCTACACGCATTAAGTCGACTGGACAGTTTCAGAATTCAAAAATCAGGAATTATCTTTCCAACCATTCACACATGCAATTTCATCACAGTATACATACATTCATGTTTCATAAACACCACACTTCTTACTTGTTCAGTAATATCGCAGCATGTAATTTCAAGTTACTGATATTGTCCTTTTTCTAAGGAAATACTTTAAACATGCATTTACACTTATTCCTAACTTTCTTGCGAAGATGAAGATATTAATCTCAGTTCATTATACTAGGTCGACATAATGGAATATCTCATTTCATGGAATTGCCGAATAATCAAAATTAAATCAATGCACCAGTCGGCTGAACACATCATCAGTCGACTGCACCGACCGTTCTTAGTTTTATAAATCGTCGCTAGTTCTTTTCATCCGTTCACCTTCCCTCCATCATATGTAACACGGGGGAATATGAACTTAGCAATTGTCTGTTTTGCATACATGTTTATTATTACATCATGAAAATAACTGTCTCGTACCAGTCGACTTGTTCATGTGACTGTCGACCGTACCGACCCTTTTGTTCTTATTTACAAAGTCATTATTACACTATTTGTCCTTCATGATCATCAGCATGCTCAGGCAATTTCTAATACGTTGAATTTACTTTTCATAACATGATAACAATCATAATAATCATGGTATAATTCCTACATTAGAAGTCCTGAGAAACACCCACCTTATTTGACGAGATAATCAAAATCCAGCAAAGCTCCTTAATGTAGTGGACGCCTTCTTGCTCCTTGCTTCACACCGAACTCCAGAAGTGCTACTCGGTCTCCATAGAAAAAGCACACACAACTCTCTCACAATATTTCCCTTACAATAATGATTTTAGTGTAAAAGAGATAGGGAAAGAGAGGGGGTATTTATACTAGAAAATAAGTAGAATGGAGGGCTAGGATTTAGTAGATGGTTATAGGATCAAGGGTTAGGATGCACTAGGGGGTTGAAATAACTACCCACACCTCTACAAAAACTACCCATGACTTGATCCCCCACTTCTAACTCCAACCGGCAACCAAGAGTGCTCAATGCACGTGTACATGGAGTGCACGTGCAAGAACAAGCCACACTAATAGAACTTGTACACTCATAACAAGTCTTATAAAAAGAGGGTGTTACACAAAACAAGTTGCAAAAATAAAAGGATTAAACCATGGGCTTAAATTAATTTGGGCCAAAATAAATATTTTAAAAGAAAATAAGCAAACTAACATTGGGCTTTAGGAAAATGCTTTATAGAAAACAATACTCTTTGTTCATCATGTTGGGAAATAAGAGTCAACATGCTACACATGCATACCATTTGTAAAAATAAATAATCTTTCATATATTCGAAAAATCAGGGTATTACATCACTCCCTCCTTAGAATAGTTCCGTCCCCGGAACTACAATCAAGAGCGAGAAAACAGAAAATACAACACAACAACAAAACAAAAGATACAAAGATATAATCAAGCAAAAGCTCCGGATAGTCCTTCAACCTCCTCTCCTCAGATTCCCAAGTAGCCTCTTCAACCAAATGGTTTCTCCAGACTACCTTGACCATCGGTATCGTCTTATTCCTCAAGACTTTCTCTCGACGATCAACAATCTCGACAGGAGACTCGATGTAATTCAGATCCAACTGCAAACCTTCCGGCACTTCAGGCAAATGATGACTCGGATCTGGAATATAACCTCTCAGCATAGACACATGGAAGACATTGTGCACCTGAGACAACTCTTCCGGCAATTCAAGCCGATAAGCAGTTTTCCCGATCATTTTCAATATCTTATACGGGCCTATAAACCTCGGGGCTAACTTTCCGCCTTTGCCAAATCGAACCACATCTTTACTGGGTGATACCTTCAGAAAGACGAAGTCACCAACCTCAAACTCAAGGTCCCTTCTCCGGTTGTCTGCATAGCTTTTCTGCCTGCTCTGAGCTTCCACCAATCTTTTCCTGATCAGATCAATCTTCTCAGAAGTTTGCTGTACAAGCTCAGGACCAAACAACTGACGCTCCCCAACTTCATACCAACAAACAGGAGTCCTGCACTTCCTGCCATACAAAGCTTCGTACGGCGCCATCCCGATGCTAGCCTGAAAACTGTTGTTGTAGGCAAACTCTACCAAAGGTAAATGCCTTTCCCAACTGCCTCTAAAGTCTAGTATACAACACCGAAGCATATCCTCAAGAATACGGTTGACTCTCTCGGTCTGCCCATCGGTTTGCGGATGAAAAGCAGTGCTGAAATCTGTCTTGGTACCCAAGGCTGCCTGAAGACTCCTCCAGAAATGCGAAGTAAACCGCGCATCTCGATCAGACACAATAGTTGAGGGAACACCATGAAGTCGGACAATCTCACCAACATACATCTCAGCCAACTTGTCCATCGAAGCAGTGAGTTTCATCGCCAAAAAGTGAGCGGACTTGGTCAGTCGATCGACTATAACCCAAATCGCATCATTGCCTTTAGGACTCTTAGGCAATCCCGTGTTGAAATCCATACTGATGTTATCCGACTTCCATTCCGGAATAGGTAACGGCTGTAATAGACCTCCGGGTCTCTGATTTTCGGCTTTGACTTGCTGACAAACCTCACACTTTGCAACAAATTCAGCCACATCCCGCTTCAAACCTGACCACCAGAAATGTCGTTTGATGTCTTTGTACATCTTAGTACTCCCAGGATGTACAGACAGAAGAGTAGCATGCGCTTCATGAAGAATACTCTCTTTCAGGTCCGCCTGATTTGGAATACACAGTCTATCCCCGAACCACAGTACTCCATCCCTGATTTGAAATCCGGACAACCTGCCAGCACTAACCTGCTCCTTCATCTCCAAGATATCAGCATCAACCTCTTGACTTGCAATGATCCTTGTATTCAGAGTAGGCTGAAGCCTCAACTGAGCCAAAGATGCTCCCAATCCTTGCAAGACAACCTCAATACCTGCTCGATCCAATTCCTCAATCAGATGCCTCTGAGTTGTAATCAAACTGGCCAAACTGCTCTTGCGACAAAGTGCATCAGCAAAAACATTAGCCTTTCCAGGATGATACTTGATCTCAGGTCGCATGTCCTCGAGCACTTCCAACCACCTCCGCTGCCTCAGGTTGAGATCCCTCTGCTGATATATATACTTCAAGCTCTTGTGGTCTGTGTACATATTCAACTTCTCACCGTACACATAGTGCCTCCATTGCTTCAAAGCAAAGATAATCGCAGCCAACTCCAGATCATGAGTCTGGTAATTTTTCTCATGTGGTCGTAGTTGCCTAAACCCATAAGCGATTACTTTTCCTTCTTGCATTAAGACACAACCAAGCCCACGATGTGAAGCATCGCTATAAACATCATACTCAACACCTGCTCTAGGCAAAGCCAAAATAGGTGCAGTTGTCAGCTTCTCTTTCAGCTCCTGAAAGCTCGCCTCACATTGCTCAGTCCACTTGAAGCTCACATTCTTCTTGGTCAGTCCAGTAAGCGGTACGGCTATCTGAGCATAACCTTGAATGAATCTTCTGTAGTATCCAGTCATTCCAAGAAAGCTTCTGACTTCCTTCACTGTAGTAGGCCTAGCCCAATCTCTCACTGCCTCTATCTTCTGAGGGTCAGTTGCCACTCCCTCCTTAGAAAGGTGACCTAGGAATGCCACTTCAGATTTCCAGAAATCACACTTGGATAACTTGGCATACAACTGCTGCTCTTCCAACTTCTGCAAAACTGCTGCCAGATGCTCAGTGTGCTCCGTCTCTGACTTGGAGTACACGAGGATATCGTCGATAAACACCACGACGAAAGAATCAATGAACGGCCTCAGAACTCTGTTCATCAAGTCCATGAAGATTGCGGGTGCATTCGTCACTCCGAATGGCATAACTAAGAATTCGTAATGCCCATGCCGAGTTCTAAATGCAGTTTTGTGCACATCTTCAGCTTTCACTCGAACTTGGTGATATCCTGATCGAAGATCTATTTTGGAGAATACACCTGCTCCTTGTAGACGATCGAACAAGTCATCAATTCGAGGAATCGGATACTTATTCTGAACAGTGACCTTATTCAGCTCTCGGTAATCGATACACATTCTCATCGATCCATCCTTCTTCTTTACCAAAAGCACGGTGCTCCCCAAGGTGATGCACTAGGTTGAATAAAGCCTTTCTCCAACAGTTCCTCAATCTGCCGTTTCACCTCATCCTGTTCCACTGGAGCCATCCTATACGGTGCTTTAGAAATGGGTGCACTTCCCGGTTGAACAGTGATGCTGAACTCTACACGACGATGTGGAGGTAACCCAGGAAAATCTTTTAAGAACACAGTCGGATAGTCCCGAACCACAGGAATCCCTTGCAATTCCACAGGAGTCTCTTCCTTGCGGATAGTTGCCACCAGCTTAGAACATTTCTGTTTCCCTTGGAAAGTGACTTTAGGTCCACCTGGAGCCTTCACTGTTACCGTCTTGGTCTTGCACTTGATGCTTGCACTGTACACCGACATCCAATCAATGCCAATGATAACATCGACTCCCAAGATAGTCAGCTCGATCAGATCAATGCCAAAGATTCTATCTCCAATCACAATCTCGTAATCAGCGTAATACCGATCAGCGGTCAAAGTTTCCCCTGATGGAGTAGCTACTGCTAAGATCTTGCCTGGAAAAATCTTCGGTTCAACTCCCAACACTTTAGCAAACTTAGGAGACACAAAAGTATGAGAGGATCCAGTATCGAACAATACAACAGCTTTCATTCCATTAAGATATAGTTCGCCTGTTACATAATACACACCATTACATAACAGTTTTACAATATAAACGGGAAGAAGAAATGACAAAAACCACTAAACATCAGCCCTCGTACCAGAGATGACCTGATCTGCCTCCTCAGCATCAGCTTCCGTCAAGGCAAATACTCGCCCTGGTTGGTACGGCCTTTTCCCAGTCCGCTGTATTGGCACATTGTGATTGCCAGCCCGTGGTTTGAGACATTGAGATTTGTAATGTCCCGTCTCACCACAGTTGCAGCAAGTGACTGCAGAAGGTCTCACCACATTGTTCCCGGGTCCTCCAGCCACACTAACAGCGTTCGCCCCTGTCGGTTTGAACCTCTGTGCAGATTGTTGCCCCTTGAAACTCCCAGAATTGGCGGGCCTCTTCCCGGACTGCCAGTTGTTCCTCTGGTGCTGAGCAACATGGAACTGCTCCATATCCGCCTCCGTCGCTGCCGCCCTCTTGACTAGCTTGTCAAATCGCCTGATACCAAGAGCTATCATCCGAGACCTCAAGCTTGGTCTCAGTCCATGCTCGAACTTTCGGGCCTTCTTCGCCTCATCCATCACCAGTTCTGGAGCATACCTGGACAGCTGAGTAAACTTAGTCTCATACTCCCTCACTGACATGCTGCCTTGCTGAAGTGACAGAAACTCCATTGCCTTCTTCTCCTGAATATCGGAGGGGAAATAGTGACTGCGGAATTCTTCCAGAAATTCCTCCCAGCCAAGCAACATGCCTCCCATGGTCCTCTTCATCGACTGCCACCAAACAGCCGCATCCTTCTCCAATTGCAAAGTCGCCAATTTGACCTTGCTGCCCTCCGGTGTCTCCAACACCTCAAAGATCATCTCCACTTGCCGAATCCAGTTGTCAGCCGCATCTGGGTATGACTTTTCCTCGAATACAGGTGGTTTCATTCTCTTGAATGACTCCAATAGCTTAATCGCCTCGGGCACTGGATTCACTGGCCCCCTTCCTTGGTTCGCAGCCACTGCATTCAGCGTCTGGTAGACCCTTGCAAGCTCGGTCTCCAGATCCAAACCTTCTCCATTCCTAGCTCCTCTTCTCGACATATTCTGATGCAAAATATCCATTAAATTCGAAGTATAAGACAAGAATTTTAAGTCAACTTGCATTTCATTGAATTCCAAAGTTTATACATTCGAATTAAAAACATTTCTTAACATCAGAATAGAAGATAGTAGAAACTAAGACAATCTAATCCCCACGGGTCCTCTTCGCTGCTCGAAGTTCATCCCGTAGTTCATCAACTTCATCCTTCAGCACATCTGCCAAGTTCTTTCTCTTCTCAAGTTCCCAAACTCGATGACTGAGAACAGAGAAGTCGTCCTTTCGCTTCGCCAGTTGAGCTTCCAATACTCCAACTCTATCTCGCAGGGTTTCCACCTGCCTCTGAAGAGAAGCCACAGTGCTACTCAGAGCTGGTCCCTCTTCTTCATCGGAAGAAGAATCGTCAGATGAATCTGGAGGTGGGGTAATCTCTCGAGATTCAGGCCACTCCTCCTCATCAGAATCTGCTTGCCCAGGGTGATATTCGTCCTCAGAATCAGCCTGTCCAGGATGGTACTCTTCCTCAATGATATGCCAGTCGTCGCCTCCAGCAGGGTCGAAGTGATCAGCCATCTTAGAATAGAGAGGAAGAAGCATAAATCATAGAGCAACAAAAATGTAAGTCACTTACATTTAAATCTCCAAACTCAAACACACACTCTAATGTCCACTTCTAGGGTGTCGTTCCTTATAAATTTGTACAAGTGGGAAAGCACAGAAAGCGTGGCTCTGATACCACTCTGTAACGCCCCGAATCCCAATTGCACTGAATTCGAGATGTTCTACAGGATCTTTTCACTTTCTTCAGTATAACTTTACAAGGATTTTCAAACTTTTCTTTTTACATTAGAGTTTACATCATATTACATTCACATTTGCACAGCGGAAGTAAAAATGTACAACATTTAAGTAAATATACAACACATGGTAAAATCTTTATGCATCCATTTCTCTTTAACATGCAATTTCCTGTATACAAACTGTGGGTACATCAGTTTATTCAACCGACGATAATTATACATGGCCATCCTCTCTATGCCAGAAACAGTATAACGATTCTCATTTCTTAACAGATCACAAACTTGTTCATAGCAAAAATGTAAATCAAAATAGGGAAATCTTAAAGATGTCGTGTTGTGATTGTGCACTTAGTCCTTAATGCAATTGTTTAATTAGATGACACTAATGCGCACTTGTTCGGATTCTATGCATCCCATACTACATAGGTCCGAGGGCAAGCCTCTTAACCGTTCTTCATTTTTGTAGGGTTCAATCCCTCGCCATGACTTAATCTACTACTGTAATTACGGTAAGTATCTTAGATATTTTTCAACCTACGAACTCATGTCTAGGCACTCTGGAGGGAATCCCATCGCTGACATGACTCATCATGCAGACATCCTGTGGTAATTCAGCTCTCACCATAGACATGACACCACCCGTAGTCTTCAAACATCCCACGAGCGTCGCCACTGGGACGGTACTCTGGAGTAGTATCCTCACCCAGACTCATCATGAGAATTCCTGGGATACGCTCTCGCCGCTACCCAATAGCCCTCATACTCAATATTTGTCTCTTACTTTCATCACATATCCACTATGCACTAGTCCTTATTTTAATAGAATCATGAATAAAAATCAAAGCTCTAGAGTTAGCCTCTCCCTAGACCGGACTTATTCATTCATTTCAATACATGACCAACCTTGGTCTTTAAATTCTCATTTTTCATTTCATTTCCACTACTGGGGGAGACTTAGCTACTCTTTCGTTTCAATTTCCAATTCACAATTTCCAGTTTGAGCATTTTAACTCATAAATTCATTTTCATTGCCTCAGCATATCATGTTCTTAATTTTCATATTCATGTAATTCTTCATTCAAAGTATGACTCATTTCATGTAAGTTTCTCGATTCAAAGAAATATGATTCATTTCATATAAATTCATAAAGCAATAGAAAGAGTTCATCAACATCAATCAATAAGTTCACGTCTTTAACAGTAATCGAAATGAAACCTCTGTCATATCAAAATCTACTCTGTACAGTCGACTTGGAAAAGGACCAGTCGACTTGTACAGTCAATACAAATTCTTCATAATCAATCGGGAGAGTCGACTGCTGCACATGGCCACTCGACTGTCCCGCAACTTTTCATGTTCAAAATGTGATCCACGTGACTGTCGACTGTTACTCCATCAGTCGTCTGTCCTGGAGTTTTTAATAGTACATTTCTATGTTCAGCTCAGTCGACTTGCTACACGCATTAAGTCGACTGGACAGTTTCAGAATTCAAAAATCAGGAATTATCTTTCCAACCATTCACACATGCAATTTCATCACAGTATACATACATTCATGTTTCATAAACACCACACTTCTTACTTGTTCAGTAATATCGCAGCATGTAATTTCAAGTTACTGATATTGTCCTTTTTCTAAGGAAATACTTTAAACATGCATTTACACTTATTCTTAACTTTCTTGCGAAGATGAAGATATTAATCTCAGTTCATTATACTAGGTCGACATAATGGAATATCTCATTTCATGGAATTGCCGAATAATCAAAATTAAATCAATGCACCAGTCGGCTGAACACATCATCAGTCGACTGCACCGACCGTTCTTAGTTTTATAAATCGTCGCTAGTTCTTTTCATCCGTTCACCTTCCCTCCATCATATGTAACACGGGGGAATATGAACTTAGCAATTGTCTGTTTTGCATACATGTTTATTATTACATCATGAAAATAACTGTCTCGTACCAGTCGACTTGTTCGTGTGACTGTCGACCGTACCGACCCTTTTGTTCTTATTTACAAAGTCATTATTACACTATTTGTCCTTCATGATCATCAGCATGCTCAGGCAATTTCTAATACGTTGAATTTACTTTTCATAACATGATAACAATCATAATAATCATGGTATAATTCCTACATTAGAAGTCCTGAGAAACACCCACCTTATTTGACGAGATAATCAAAATCCAGCAAAGCTCCTTAATGTAGTGGACGCCTTCTTGCTCCTTGCTTCACACCGAACTCCAGAAGTGCTACTCGGTCTCCACAGAAAAAGCACACACAACTCTCTCACAATATTTCCCTTACAATAATGATTTTAGTGTAAAAGAGATAGGGAAAGAGAGGGGGTATTTATACTAGAAAATAAGTAGAATGGAGGGCTAGGATTTAGTAGATGGTTATAGGATCAAGGGTTAGGATGCACTAGGGGGTTGAAATAACTACCCACACCTCTACAAAAACTACCCATGACTTGATCCCCCACTTCTAACTCCAACCGGCCACCAAGAGTGCTCAATGCACGTGTACATGGAGTGCACGTGCAAGAACAAGCCACACTAATAGAACTTGTACACTCATAACAAGTCTTATAAAAAGAGGGTGTTACACAAAACAAGTTGCAAAAATAAAAGGATTAATCCATGGGCTTAAATTAATTTGGGCCAAAATAAATATTTTAAAAGAAAATAAGCAAACTAACATTGGGCTTTAGGAAAATGCTTTATAGAAAACAATACTCTTTGTTCATCATGTTGAGAAATAACAGTCAACATGCTACACATGCATACCATATGTAAAAATAAATAATCTTTCATATATTCGAAAAATCAAGGTATTACACCCGTACCTGCTACAATTGCGGGAAGGTTGGCCATTTTCGGCCAAACTGTCCCCAACTTCACAGGGGCAACGGTGGGCCAGCTCCCAAGGCCAACAGGAAGGGGATAAACCGCCAAGGGAAAGTATTTGTGCTCACTGAGGAAGACGCCAATGAAGACGAGGGAGTTATCACCGGTAGGTGAAGGAGTATGGTTAAGCTTTCGTAGTATTTTGAATATTTTGGCATAAGATAGTATTGATTTAACCACTTTTGTAAACAGGTTGGATTAATATAAATGAAATCCAGGCAACTGTTTTGTTTGATAGTGGGTCATCACATTCCTTTGTGTCTGGAACATTCTCCAAGAAGCTGAAATGCACCCAGGAGGCAACTCCGGAATCAGTTTTGTTGGTAAATACCCCATCGGGAGCAACCCTCCCTGTAAATTCATGCTACAAGGGATGCAATCTCCTGATTGGCGGAAAGACCCTGAGCATAGACTTACTAGAGTTGGGCTTTGTAGGGACAGACGTAATTATCGGGATGGACTGGATGTCCAGGCATAATGCTAGCATTGATTGCAAGGAAAAGAGGGTAACCATTACCCCATCCGGAGGGCCAGAGCTTGTGTTCCAAGGAAGGAAGAAACAGAACACGGGAATTCTTACAGTAGCGACCAAGGTACTAGTGCCAAGTGAAGTCAAGGCGATACCAATCGTACGAAAATTTTCCCGCGTATTTTTAGAAGAATTACCTGGACTCCCACCACGTAGGGATGTCGAGTTCAGCATTACTATCCAGCCAGGCAGTGCACCAGTGTCAAAAACACCCTATCGAATGGCACCAGTAGAGCAGAAGGAAGTAAAGGAGCAAATTGAAGAACTGCTACAGAGAGGGTTTATCAGGCCAAGTGCCTCACCCTGGGGAGCACCCGTGCTACTAGTAAAGAAGAAGGATGGAACCTCGAGAATGTGCATCGATTATCGGGAATTGAACAAGGTGACTATTCGGAATCAGTACCCCATTCCCAGGATTGATGACCTGTTTGATCAGCTTCAGGGAGCAGCTATATTTTCAAAGATCGATTTGCGTTCAGGCTATCATCAAGTTCGGGTCAGGGAGGAAGATATACCCAAGACTGCATTCCGGACTTGGCACGGTCATTACGAGTTTTTAGTAATGCCATTCGGAGTGACAAACGCTCCAGCAATCTTCATGGACATGATGAACCGCATCTTGCGGCCATTCATCGATTCATTCGTGGTGGTCTTCCTAGACGACATCTTGGTATATTCAAAAACAGAAGAGGACCATGCTGAGCATCTAACTGCAGTATTAATCAAGCTACGAGAGCACCAGCTATACACCAAACTGACGAAATGTGAATTCTGGAAGTCAGAAGTGGCCTTCTTGGGCCATGTCCTTTCTAAGGAGGGAGTGGCTACAGACCCGCAGAAGATAGAGGCAGTAAAAGATTGGCCTCAGCCGAGAACTGTGAAGGAGGTCAGAAGCTTCTTAGGCATGACATGGTACTACAGAAAGTTCATCCAGAACTATGCCAGAATTGCCATACCACTTACTGCCCTGACCAAGAAGAACGTAAGTTTTGAAGTGTGAAGACAGTTTCCAAGAGCTGAAGAATAGACTGATTACTGCACCAATTTTGGTTCTGCCTCAACCAGACAAGGGATACGTAATCTTCAGTGATGCTTCGCTTTTGGGATTCGAATGTGTTCTGATGCAAGAGGGAAGAGTCATAGCATACAGATCAAGGGAACTTCGACCACACGAGAAGAATTACCCGACACATGACTTGAAATTGGCTGCGATAATCTTTGCTCTGAAATTGTGGCGGCACTGTCTATGGATCGAAGGTGGAAATGTTTACCGAACATAAAAGTCTGAAGTATATCTACCAACAAAAGGACTTGAATCTCAGGCAAAGGCGATGGTTGGAGGTTATGGAAGACATAAGACCAGAAATTTTATATCACCCAGGAAAAGCCAATGTCGTGGCCGATGCGCTCAGCAGAAAATGAATTGTAGCCATGCTCACTGTGATGAGACGGGAGCTACAAGATGAGATCAGACAAGCCGGCATCAAACTAGTGGTTCAAGATTTAAGCACCATTTTGGCAAGTCTGGAATTACATCCGAGTCTGAATGACCAAGTCAAGAAGGCTCAATTGAGTGATGCAGAGATTGAAGCACAAAAGCGACTAGTCAACGAAGGAAAAGCCTCAGAGTTCAGTATAAGGGAAGGGTCGCTTTGGTTTGGGAGTAGGTTGTGTGTGCCAAAAGTCGACGAATTGAGGGAATGTATCATGAAGGAAGCACACTCCACCTTACTCACAGTCCACCCAGGAAGCACAAAGATGTATAAGGATATAAAACAACATTTTTGGTGGGCTGGAATGAAGCGAGATGTGGCAGAATTTGTGGCCAAATACCTTACATGTCGGAAAGTCAAGGCGGAGAACCAGAGACCAGGAGGTCTACTACAGCCACTACCCATTCCGGAGTGGAAATGGGAGAACATCAGCATGGATTTCATCACGGGACTACCCAGAAGTTCAAAAGGGAACGACTCGATTTGGGTAATAGTGGACCGCTTGACAAAGTCCGCACATTTTCTCCCAGTAAAGACAACTTGGTCGGTAGAAAAGCTAGCAGAAGTCTACATAGAAAGCATTGTGAAGCTACATGGGGTGCCAGTGTCAATCGTTTCCGACCGGGATGCCAGGTTTACGTCCTGATTTTGGCAGAGTCTGCAAGAGGCCTTGGGAACGAGACCAGATTTTAGCACAGCTTTCCACCCACAAACGGATGGACAGACAGAAAGAGTTAACAGAATTTTCGAGGACATGCTGAGGGCGTGCATAATGGACTTCAGAGGGAGCTGAGAACAATATTTAGCATTGGTAGAGTTTGCATATAACAACAGCTATCAAGCAAGTATTGGGATGGCTCCATACGAAGCGTTGTACGGAAGGAGGTGCAGGACCCCTGTGTGCTGGTTTGAAGTAGGCGAAAGACAAATGTTCGGACCTGAAATAGTGCAACAAACGTCCGAAAAGATTGAACTAATCAGAAAAAGGATGCAAGCAGCACAAACCAGACAGAAGAGCTATGCTGACAACCGCCGGCAAGACCTAGAATTCGAGGAAGGTGATTTGGTGTTCCTGAAGGTATCACCTACAAGGGGAGTGATCCAATTCGGGAAAGGCGGCAAACTAGCACCAAGATATATTGGACCCTACCCGATCTTGAAAAGGATCGGAAAGACGGCATACAAACTAGAGCTACCAGCCGAATTGTCCCAGGTACATGATGTGTTCCACGTTTCAATGCTAAAGAAATATGTACCAGATCCAAGGCATCAGCTGCCAGATGTCCCTGAAGACCTACAAGTGGACCTTACATATAAGGAGCGACCGGTGAAAATCATCGATCGTCAGGATAAAGTATTGAGAAACAAGACTATTCCAATGGTCAGGGTTCTTTGGAGGAACAAACTTGTGGAAGAAGCCACTTGGGAGACGGAAAGCCAGATGAAGCTCTCTTTTCCCGAGTTATTTTGAGAATCGTTGTTTCTCCTCACCCCACTTAGTATAGTTCTGAGGACAGAACTATTCTAAGGAGGGAGTATTGTAATATCCCGATCGACTATTAATAATATTATTTTATTAGCATCCGACTACTTGATTATTTTATTTTTCTTTCACCACTGTGTTATCTTTTAGCCATGACAATCTAATGGATAATTAGAAATTGTTGTGTAGCTAAACCTAGGGTTACAAAGACATAAGGGATTAAGAATTCTTCTAGAACACTTTCCCTTCCACATCACCCTCCACCTCACCAAAAGAACCATACCCTCACCATACCTCCACCTCACCCTCCCCTCCACTAGTTGAAACCGGCCCCAAAAGGAGGAAGGGCTTTTCTCCACCCTTCTCTCCACCCTTCTCTCCACCTATAAATACCCCCTTCCTCCACCTTTGTCTCATTTTAGAAAGATCAAAAGAAAGAAAGAAAAAGAAAGAGAGAACACCATGATAACTTGAGAGTTTTCTTGTAGGTTTAGTAAGAGTTCCAAAAGCTAGGAGGAAGGAGAAGTAGCATAGCTAGTTCTTCCTACAAGTGAAACAAGGTGGGGGTTTCTCCTAGGTTTGTTTGTTTGTTTGTTTGTTTGTTTGTTTGTTTATTTGAATGGTTGTTTTGATGTTCTTCTTCTTCTTACCCTCCTTGTTTATTTTTCTTTTTGGTGTGGTTGTTTTGAAGTAGTGTGGTTGTAGGAGTTCTTATTTTAATGTTGTTAGTAAAAGAACTAACTACTTGGACAAAAATGACACATGCATATGAACTTTTACATACAACCACTTAAGGTTGTAGGACTTGAATGTGGACTAATACATAAGGCATATGGACTAAGTATACAACCATCTTGGTTGTAGGACACACATTGACTTGGACAAAAATAGAAGAAGGCATATGTTGGTTAAACCCAAAATAGAAAGGCTCTTACTTACTTATTTTATTATTGTTTAGTTCTTTATAAACTTAAGTAAGAAAGAAACCATTGTAGTTATTAATGGAAAAGAAACTATCTAATCACTAGTTGTAAAAAGATTAAAAAGATCTCTTTTATGTCCACTAGTAATAATAAGAAACATATGCTAATAAAGATTTTTAGTAAGTAACTTAGTGGTAGATGGTTATGTTTGTATTTTAGTAGAAACTCATGGTAGTAGTAGTAGATGTTAAAGTAATTTAGTTGTAGATCTTTATGTTATATTTTAGTAGAAAATCATGGTAGTAGTAGTAGATATGTATGTTCCAATAAAGTAGTAGTAGTAGATGTTAAAATAAAATAGTTGTAGATATTTATGTTATGGTAAATCTTAGTAGATGATTATTAATGGATGTTGTGTTTATGTTAAAGTAGATACCATGCTAAGATTGGATTAGATTAACTTATTCATGCTTAGAATGTTGTAGGATTCATTCTAAAAATACCTACCATGTTTAGATTAATTTATTTATGCTTAGAATGTTGTAGGATTCATTCTAAAAATACTTACCATCTTTAGATTAATTTATTTATGCTTAGAATGTTGTAGGATTCATTCTAAAAATTCCTACCATGTTTAGATTAATTTATTTATGCTTAGAATGTTGTAGGATTCATTCTAAAAATACCTACCATGTTTAGATTAATTTATTTATGCTTAGAATGTTGTAGGATTCATTCTAAAAAATACCTACCATGTTTAGATTAATTTATTTATGCTTAGAATATTGTAGGATTCATTCTAAAAATACCTACCATGTTTAGATTAATTTATTTGTGCTTAGAATGTTGTAGGATTCATTCTAAAATTCCTATCATGTTTTAGGAAGGATATTTATGCTTAGAATGTTGTAGGATTCATTCTAAAAATACCTACCATGTTTAGATTAACTTATTTGTGCTTAGAATGTTGTAGGATTCATTCTAAAAATACCTACCATGTTTAGATTAATTTATTTGTGCTTAGAATGTTGTAGGATTCATTCTAAAAATACCTACCATGTTTAGATTAAATTATTTGTGCTTAGAATGTTGTAGGATTCATTCTAAAAAAATACCTATCATGTTTAGAAATAATATTCATGCTTAGAATGTTGTAGGATTTATATTAAAAATACCTACCATGTTTAGGAAGGGTGAATACCATGCTAAGTGTATGTACATGCTTAGAATGTTGTAGGATTTGTATTAAAAATACCTACCATGTTAGAAATGATGAATACCATGCTAAGTGTATGTACATGCTTAAAATGTTGTAGGATTTGTATTAAAAATACCTACCATGTTAGGAATGATGAATACCATGCTAAGTGTATGTACATGCTTAGAATGTTGTAGGATTTAAATTAAAAATGCCTACCATGCCTTGGAATGTTGTATGTTCATACTAGTTATATATCCATGCTTAAGACTTGTTGCAAGTGCATGCTAAATCGCATTCATAATTAAGAATATTGTAAGTTGATGGTTATGTCATATGTACCATGATTAACTGTTGTAGATTGATGCTTGCAATTGCATACCATGATTGAATTGCCATAGGCTAAGTAATAAGAAGGAGCCATGTTGAAATTGTAGTTGTAACTACCTTGTTGTAGTTGATATTAGTAAGGAACCATACATGCTTGGACGGTATAGTATAGCATCCTAGTTGCATGAGGATATGTACCAATGTTTATGTGGGTTAGGAAGAGAACCCATGGACTCTAGTCGAGTAGGTTCTAATTTAAAATGGAACCATAGCATATGAGCACCCTTCATTCATAGTAATAAGGGTTGAGAAGTTCTAATAGTTGTAGCTTGATAAAAAGCTAGTTTAGGGTATTCAATTACCCTAAGGGTCATCGACCATCAAGACCACATCCTACCCCCTTAGAGTGAAATGGATAGATCTCACCTCGGGCGTCGACGGATCTTAACCGATGTAGGTTGACCGTGGGCCGAGAGTGTTGGTAGAATCCGAGTTAGGGGTAGAGATGAGTAAGAGAGATTTTATTACGAGAGTCTTGGATCGAGGGACCACGAGTCGGACCATAATAATCCAAGTTGGAAATTATGTGAGATCGCATGAGGATAGTGACATCATTAGGGTAGTGACTTATAAAATCATTACTTAACCTTTTTGCCAGAAAGAAGGGGAGTTGGTAGTAGGGTGCACCGTACGACCAAACCTTTCTTTGGGGCCGATCTTAGGTGGTGTTATTGGGTTGCACCTTCCTGTCAAAGGGATACGTACGGTGCCGTCTCACAAGTTGAGGACACGGGTTGCGTATCTCGCGCTGTTAATTCCTGAAGTACCGTGGCTGGGGTTGGCACAGGATACATTGTGCAGTCCTGCGCTTGCGAGACCCCAGAGGGTGCCACAGGGTAGGCTTCACGCTACCCTGCGCTTGCGAGACCCTATAGTTTGATTTTGGAATGACGCCCGATACATTGGGTTCGTCTGTTTTGAGTGAGGTCCGGTTAGCCGGGTCGCAGTGGCGAACATAGACACCACTGGCGAAATGCATTAGTGGGACTTGACCACGTATGCAACCTCATTAGTCGCGTGTAGGTGTCAGGAACAGGTTGTGTACAATTAGAAGTTCATAACGCGGGTTCAAATCCCTATATATGGAGAAACGGCTTGAGATGGAGTCGCATATAGTATGGGCTGCATGTTGCTTCGGAGACTTGCTGACATTATAAGATGAGCATCCTAGTTTTAGTTGACATGGCATCAGTATCCTAGCTTAGTTGGCAGTACATTAGTATTCTAGTTTAGTTGACAGTGCATTAGTATTCTAGTTTAGTTGGCAGTGCTTTGGTATTCCAGTGTGATTGACATGTATTAGATTCTAATCACTGCACTCACGAACACTTAAACTACACCGACATACTTCACCCTATTTGTATATGTTGTGTTGGAGATTCGCTGCTATATGATCAGCCTTTAAGCGTCAGTGAATACTGACGTCCCCACTTCAATAGGTTGTGGACACAAGATCGCGAACCAGAAGGACTCTAGCCGAGGCATGATCTACAAGTGGAAAAGCAATGATTATCTTTTATTCATATACACTCTGATGTAACTTATTGTATTAGTAGAAACACTTGGCCTGTAATATTATGTTAATAAAAAAGTTTTAAATTTTCCTGTTTCTGTGTATTGTGACTAATTGAATGAAAAGGTCCTGGCTCATGTCTCGGTTTCCCAGTATATGGAAGTCGGGGCGCTACACCCTCAGTGCTGTCCTAGTGAGGGAAGAAGACAAAGCTCAGAAGCCTATCTATTATGTGAGCAAGGTCCTTAGAGACGCTGAGCTCCGCTATCCGAGATTGGAAAAGATAGCATACGCCTTGGTTATGGCAGCCAGGAAGCTCCGCCCTTATTTTCAATCCCACTCGGTGGTCGTCCTTACCGACCAGCCGCTCAAGCAACTCCTGCACAAGCCCGAGACCTCCAGGCATCTGATGAAGTGGTCGATCGAGCTAAGTCAACATGACATATCTTATCAGCCTCGGACCGCTATCAAAGCCCAAGTGCTGGCCGAGTTTATAGTAGAAAGCACCATACCGGAACTAAGTCAAGCAGAAAATGGCCCACCCATCTGGACAGTGTATGTAGATGGGTCTTCTTGCGCCGAAAGGAGCGGAGCCGGAGTCATTCTGACAGGTCCAGATGACTTCGTTCTCCAATACTCCCTCCGCATCAACTTCAGAGCCTCCAACAACGAAGCTGAGTATGAAGCCCTAATAGCAGGCCTGGGTATGGCTCGCAAGGTAGGAACGCAACGTGTTCGAGTATTCAGTGACTCGTAGCTGGTGGTGAATCAGGTCTTAGGAGACTACGAGGTGCGAGACGACTGAATGGCCAAGTACCTAGCCAAGGTCCAAAGTCTCATGGCTTCGTTCGAAGAGGATCAACTCCAGCAGATCCCTAGAGAAGAGAACTCCCAAGCAGATGCCCTCTCAAAGTTGGCCTCCTTCTCCCTCCAAGGTCTCGAGCAGACCGTCCTAATCGAAGTACTCCTAAGGCCCAACATCGACGAGGAAGCCCCCGACTCGATGGAGTCGCTGCCCGTCCAACTCAGGGATAACTGGATGACGCCTTTGATTGAGTTCCTCAGAGACGGGAACCTTCCCCAAGATCCTAAAGAACCTCGCCGAATCCGAACGAGTGCAGAGCGGTACACCCTTGTTGAGGGAGTCTTGTACAAATGCTCCTATACCCAAGTAGATGGCAGACCCTACTTGAGATGTCTCTCCCCAGAAGAAGCCATGTATGCCTTGCAAGAACTCCATGAAGGTATAGGAGGAGCCTATTCAGGATCAAGGTCCCTCGCCAGGAAAATCTTGAACTATGGATACTTTTGGCCTACCCTACTTCGGGATGCCAAACAGCATGTCCGGAAATGCAGCTCCTGTCAGTAATTCTCCAACATCCGCCGCCTACCCCAAGCACAACTCATATATCTCTCCAGTACAATTCCCTTTGCAATGTGGGGGATGGACTTGCTATGTCCATTCCCACCAGCTCCAGGCCAGCTCAAGTTCCTAGTCGTGGCAATCGATTATTTATCTAAGTGGATCGAGGCCGAACCACTGGCTACTATTACTGAGAACAAAGTGCTGCAGTTCTTCTGGAAAAATGTAATCTGTAGGTTTGGCATACCTCGAGTCCTAGTAACAGATAACAGAACACAGTTTATAGGGACAGCATTCTGCTCCTTATGTGAAGACCTCGACATTCAGTAACGCTTCTCCTCCATCTCCCATCCTCAATCCAATTGTCAAGTAGAGAACGCCAACAGGTAGATCCTCTCAGGCATCAAGAAGAGATTAGACAAATCGTCCAAAGGCTTATGGGAAGATCAACTTCCTAACGTATTGTGGAACCACCGCACTACAAAAAGGACCCCCACAGGAGAGTCACCCTTCAATCTCACCTACGAGTCCATAATCCCCTTAGAAGTTGGATTGCCATCTCCTCGCCTAGTCGCATATAATGAAGAGCAAAATGCCAAGGAGCTTCGAGCCAACCTGGACCTCATCGACGAGCTCCGCGAAAGTGCTTCGATTCGCTAGGAAAATTATCGGAGAAGAATCGAGCAGGCCTGCAACAAAAGGGTCCATCCCACAGATCTCAAGGAGGTGGACTTAGTCCTCAGAAAGCTAGCCATCTCGTTCCCCAGCCAAAAGAGCAAGCTAGCCCCAAATTGGGAAGTACCATACAAGGTCTCCAAAATAGTTCGGCCAGGAGCATATCATCTTGAAGACCTCGAAGGCAGAGAAATACCAAGAACTTGGAACGCCGACCACTTACTGAAGTACCAAGAGGGTGTTTGAACGCCTCTAGAGTACCTTCAAATGTCGAGCCATTCCTATCTTCTTCTTTTTTGTACTTGCTTCTTTATTTTCCGATTGTAATAATGGCTTGCAACTTAGAAGCGGCCGATTAGCAGTTATCAATAAAGAACTTTTTTTCGCCCGGTAATTCTCTTGTGATTATTTTATCTCTCTGTTTAAAATCCTAATTGTGCTCTCTCAAACGACATGTTCGGAGTCCAAAACTTGGCTCGATTCCGCTTCGCATGCTCGCTCTTAAGCGAGCTAGAAGTGGTTCGCCATTCGGAACTGCTCCCACAACCGTTGAAATTTACTCAAACGACGAGTTCGGAGTCCAAAACTTGGCTCGATTCCGCTTTGTAAGCTCGCTCTTAAGCGAGCTAGAAGTGGTTCGCCATTCGGAACTGCTCCCACAACCGTTGAAATTTACTCAAACGACGAGTTCAGAGTCCAAAACTTGGCTCGATTCCACTTTGCAAGCTCGCTCTTAAGCGATCTAGAAGTGGTTCGCTATTCGGAACTGTTCCCACAACCGTTGAAATTTACTCAAACGACGAGTTCAGAGTCCAAAATTTGGCTCAATTTCGCTTTGCAAGCTCGCTCGCTAGAAGTGGTTCGCTATTCAGAACTACTCCCATAACCGTTGAAATTTACTCAAATGACGAGTTCGAAGTCCAAAACTTGGCTCGATTCTGCTATGCAAGCTCGCTCTTAAGCGAGATAGAAGTGGTTCGCCATTCAGAACTGCTCTCACAACCGTTGAAATTTACTCAAACGATGAGTTCGGAGTCCAAAACTTGGCTCGATTCCGCTTCGCAAACCCGCTCTTAAGCGAGCTAGAAGTGGTTCGCCGTTCGGAATTGCTCCCACAACCGTTGAAACCTACTCAAGCAAAGAGTTCGGAGTTCAGAGATAGGCTCGACTCCGCTTCTACTCCTCGCTCGTAAGCGAGTAAGAAGTGGTCATACAACCATAGATGATTAACAAAACACGCAAACACACAAGCACAATAGAATAAACAAGATTTCACTTCTATTTGAAGAGACTCAGATTACAAGACCAGCTACTCTCCTCTACAACGAATTACAAAATTCGAAAAGCCAAAATTACAGCAACTCTTTCAATGCCTCCTCAGGGCAGGGATGTTCCGGTTTAAAGACACCCGAGGACGGCGGTGCCTAACATCGGAGCTCGTATCTAGATCGACAAACTGAGACGCATCTTCAGCACTGCCTCTAACGGTGGCCCCAACGGATGCTCTGCTCGACGAGGTAGCCACACCACTTCGTGCATCAACAGGGCTCTGCTAAGCGAGTCGCAAGCTCGTAAAAGGAAATTCCTCTCTCGCTCTTTTCACGAGTACACGACATGCTTCTAACATTAATCCGTTCAGGTTGAGGTTTGAGCCGAGCGACTTCCTCCTTGAGCTCGACGGTTCCATCCTTCAGAGAGGCATCCTTCACAGCAATCTTGAAGCGAGGAAGCTGAGTGGGGTCCGCGGCACCAGAGCTGTCGGCGATAATTCGACGAAGATGAGTAACTTCGATGCTCTTATCAACTGTAACCCTCTTCAGCTCATCAACCTTTGTCGTCGCCTTGCTCATGGTTGCTAACAGCTTATCTCACTCGGCCGTCAACTTTCCCATAGCCGCTGTTAATTCTTCTCTCTCCGCCAAAAGCTCGTCTTTGGATATCGACATTTTGTGGACCTCAGCTAACAGTTCATCTCTTTCCACTGAGACATCAAATAGCGATTGCCGAAGCGACCCCACCTCCCCTTTGGGAGGAGCTTCTCGAGGTTGTTTCTTTAGTTGCTTCAGCTCGGAGAGACGCTTCGACAGCTTTAGCTTGAGGCGGTCCAGATCCAACTCGCTCTTGAGAAAACAATCTCGACTGCGAGAGAGAGCCAACTTCGTCGCTCCTAAGTTAGCTCGGAGTCGAGAGACCTCAGCCGCTACCATGTTTGGCGATGCCTCCGCTAGACGCAACTCGGCGATCTGAGAAAATACAATAACACTATGCTCGAGCAAAACATAGCTATTTTTCAAAGCAAAGTTGTTACTAACACTTAGCAAGACGTCAAAGCCAGTTGTTCTCAACACTTAGCTAGATTTTAAAGTGAGTGGTGCTCAAAACTTGGCCGGATTTCAAAACGAAATTATTTTCAGCCCTTTGAAAAAATTTCAAATCAAGACGACTCCAAAATGAGATCGGCCCCAATACTTAGTCAAAGAAAAAAAAATTTCATTTATAACAAAAAAAGCAGTGGCAAGTCTGCTACAAGGTAGTACATGAAGAAGAAGAAGAAAAAGTACAAAACAACAAAGATCAAGGGGCCACCTTAAGTGGTAGCTCGGCAACGGGCATCTTGGTAGATGGCTCCCCTTCCTCTGCCACTATGGTTGGGGGGTCGGCCGCAGCCTCGTTGCCCCCTCCCTCCACCACCACGACCTCGTCGCATCGTGGCTCGTCCCCTTCCTCTCCTTCGGCCTCTTCCTCGGCTTCTGGGTCCTCCACGCCGACCGGACCCCACAGCCCGTACCCTCGACCTGTCGAAGTCGAGGACCCGAGTCTGAACGTGCTCGAGCGCAGTGGCATAAGATTGCTCCATGTTGGCCATCATATGCTTCTTGGCCTCGGCCTCAATCTCTGCCCTTACAGCCTCCACGGCCTCGGCTTGTTGCCGCATCACCGCCTCCAGGGCCCTCTGCACCTCGGCCTTCTCCTCGGCTGCCTTGGCCACCTCCGAGGCAAGCTTCTCCCTCGCCTGTGCCAAGGCCGCCTCCAAGTCGGCAACCTGTGCCGCCAAAGCATCCGAGCGGCGCTGCTCCGCCTCGAACTGCTTCACGGCCCTCGCCCTCTCTGCTCGGTCTTTGTCGCAAGCGGCCTTCAACTCATTTTCTTGCTCGGTGTACTGCTCGAGAAGGTGGCTGAAGTGGCATGTGGCCTGCAAGAAGAAGCAATTAGAGCCGAGCTAAAAACTTAGAAAATTTTCAAAACGTTATCGAAATTAACTAAGAAGACTTACCGACATAAGTGACCGAGCTACCTCTAGAGCGTCATCACCTGTTGTCCCCGCCTTCAGTGCGGCTCGGTCTTTTGGGGTCGGAATGTGACGAAGGGCCTGCATACTCATTGCCGAGTCCCCCAAGAAACCGTCATGGTTCATCACTCGCCAATCGGGGACGAACAGCTTCTTGTGGGCCTTGGTCAGTATGGCCTCTGCCTGCTCGGTAAGGGACAGGACCTCGAGAGCCAGAGCCGTCGAGACAGAGAAGCCTTTAGGACCAGTGGGGGTCGGATAAACAAGACCCACAGTCGAGGCCGATCGGCGAGGAGAGGCCAGATCTACAACAGCAGCCGAAGGGACCTTGGCTGGTCGGCTGGACGAAGGCCCGCGCTCGTCCTCTTACTCTTCTTAGCGTCGGAGGCCTTATTCCGCTCGGCCATAATCGCTCGGAAGTCCATGCTCGGAGCCTCTGTCAGATAAAGAAAACAAAGTTAGAAAATACAAGGCATAACAGAAAGTAAACAAGAAAAAGAGATGTCCGGAGCGTACTCAGGTCGATCGGACTAAGGCCCGACCCGTGAAGCACCTCCTCGGTCATGTCTCTCCAACTCAACATCGGAAGCCCAACCAGCTTCGCCGCGACCTCTGCTTCAGCCGGAGTCAACACCGGCTCGGCCTTTGCATACTTCAGCACGTCCTCCTTCCATCGGGTCGGGAAGTCCCATGCCGAAGGGCCTCGGATTAAGAAGTACTTACCCTTCCATGACTTGATCGAGTCGGGGTTCTCTATCAGCTTAATGCCTTTCCAAGGCGACAGGTAGTACCGGTGTTCGGTCTTGCTCATCCTATTGATCCGGTACAAACTCCGTAGGACGACGAGCTGGGGCTCCACCTTTGTTGTTCGGCATTGGAGCAGAAACCCGAGCACATGTCGCCACATGTTGGCATGAACTGAATAGGGCTCAGTCCATACCACCGGAGAACTTCAGTCACGAAGGGATGGAGGGGGAGACGCAGTCCGGCGTTCAACGCGTCGTAGGCGAAGACGCAAGTATCTGGCGTGAAGGTTGTGCACGCTCGCACCCCGGGACCGGAGAGGATCAGGGTGTACTCCGGAGGAATGACGAAGCTTTTCCAAATCCGAAGCAGATCTCGTTCGGTTAGAACCGAGGGGATATCGTCGACTTCGGTAGCCTTCCTCGGTTCGTTCTCCTCGTATGTCTCCGAGCGTTCGTAGACAGCCTTAGTCAACAGCTCGCCGGAGTACTGCCTGATCCCCCATGACCGGATATTACGGTCAGCAGCCGACCCAGTTCACCTGCTTGTCTCACTGTCTCCACCACTGTTTCAACAACCGAAGACCGGGCCACCTCCTTCCCCTTCTCCTCGGCCGCCGACGACCCTACTATCTCCTTCCCCTTCCATCTGCTCACCACCTCTCCCCTTTCCTCGTGAACTAACCGCTCGTCGGTCCGACCTCCCGAGGAAGAAGCCTCACTACCCGAGGACACTCGTGACATCTCGTAGTATATATATATGAGATTAAGGATATATATACTAACCTTGACGTGACGTTTACGGTCGGAAAAAGCTCGCCGAAAATTGCCTGGCCTGCCGCGACAGCTAACACAACCGCCCTTGAGCTCAAATCTCAGCTAGCGGAGCAACTCGAGAGCGAAAATGAATTGAGAGTGAAAAGTGAAAGAATGGGAGAAAGAATGGGGGGGTGAAAATTTATAGTAAAAGAAGTGATTCTTGGGCTTTGTAACGAAGAGCGGCGACTCGTGGGCCCCCTTCTAGCCCGTTAAGGAAGGCTAAACGACAAAATAAAGAAGGACAGCGACGGTTTAGAGAAAGGCGGCGACGGTTCGGTCTTAGCCATCCAGCTCGGCAATCCACGAGACGCTGAGCCACTGAGGTGCTCTGCCGAGCTACCGAGGCACCGACCTCCACATTTGGAGAAAAATGCTGCCGAACACTGTGGGACGTCTGATTGTCCCAAGATTCATGCCCAAAGTTGGTGACGGCCCAGATTCAGATACGCCCACAAAACGACAAAATCACGTTTTCTTGTGATCTGAGTCGCCTGCATCGTGATTCGTGCCGTGATGAACGCTCCAGAAGTCGCCACGTGGCTCAACGACTCATGACGGGCCGAGCCACGGAGGCACTCTGTCGAGCTACCGAGGCACCGACCTCCACATTTGGAGAAAAAAGCTACCGAACTCTGTGGGATGTTTGATTGTCCCAAGATTCGCGCCCAAAGTTGATGAGCAGCTCAGATTCAAACACGCCCACAAAATGACAAAATCACGTTTTCTTGTGATCTGAGCCGCCTGCATCGTGATTCGTGTCGTGATGAACGCTCCAGATGTCGCCACGTGGCTCAACGACTCGTGACGGGCCGAGCCACCGAGGCACTCTACCGAGCTACCGATGCACCGACCTCCACATTTGGAGAAAAATACTGTCGAACTCTATGGGACGTCTGATTGTCCCAAGATTCGCGCTCAAAGTTGATAAGTGGCTCAGATTCAGACACACCCACAAAACGACAAAATCACGTTTTCTCGTGATCTGAGCCTCCTACCTCGTGATTCGCGCCATGATAGACGTCCCAGATTCAGTCATGTAGCTCGGCAGCTCATGCAGCGCCGAGCTACCGAGGCACCGACCTCCACATTTGAAGAAAAATGCCGCCGAGCTCTCAAACCGTCAAATTGTCTCAAAATTCGTGCCAAAAGATGATGAGCGGCTCAGATCACGCCACACCAACAAAACGACCAGATCACATTTTCTCGTGATCCGTGCCTCCTACCTCGTGATTCGCGCCATGATGGACGCTCCAGATCTTGCCATGTAGTGCAGCAGCCCTTGAAGCGCCGAGCTACCGAGCTACCGAGGAGCTATGGCCGAGCTACTGAGGCACTGACCTTCGCAAGCGGAAGAAAAGTGCCGCCGAGCCACTCCGACCGTCCGATCGCTCAGATATTCGCGTTGTTGGCTGATGAACGGTCCAGATTGCGCCACATCATAAATGGTATTAAAAATTAATTTTTTATTTATTAAATTCGAATTATTTATTTAAAAATTGTGAAAAAATAATTAAAATTTCAGGAAAAATAATTAAAAATTCTAAAAAATAATTATAAATGCGGGAAAATATTTTTGAACCCTCGAATAAATAATTATTGCTTAGAATGGTTAATTAACGCCCCCGAACGATAAATAACTGATCCGAAAAATAAATAAAAATTAAAAAATGTCACCAAAAGTCTAGGAGAGCTCAAGAACAACCTTGAGCGTGCAACCAACACTAAAAATCACCATAATCCCTCATATAAAGATTCGACACCCCTCATTTGGACTCCGATACAACTCCGCAAGCCGTCAAAACAATAAAACTACTCCTCAAAGGCTGATCAAACTCAGTCTTTGGGAGTGGGGGGCTCGTGATATGGCTAAAAATAGGGTTAAATCGGAACCGTCCAAACCGGGCACGAATCTTAAAGCTCGGTGGTAAAATGGTAATTTCACCTACAAACGGGTCTAAAATGGGAACTGAACCTTTTTCCAAAGGTCTAATAATCCATAAACGGATCCATCTTACTGGGCGCGGATCCCAACCCGCAAGAAGCCCAGTCCAGCTAGATAGGAAAATTAGGGTTTATGATTGCTCTTAATCAACGGTCCTGATCGCTTCTATCCATCCACTGGAAAGTAGGGATTTGATCTTATCCCGAAACTGGTTCCTAAGGTGACTATAAATACCCCTCATCCCCCACTGTTACCAGTAATCAATCTTTTGCCAATCAAAGCTCTTTCATAATCTTTCTGATTACTGACTAGAGCGTCGAAGGGTGCATCGTCGGAATCAACCCCGATATTTCGCACTTTTTGCAGGTCAACGGCGAAGGTGTGTTCAGGTTTGACTATTCAACTTTCCTCGAATCCACAAATCTATCTGTTTTCCCACACCAATTTCAGCAACAACAGTCTCATGTTGTGGGACCTTAGGACCCCGAAGGCTTCCTTCAGATCGGTGATGTGGTCTTGGCCTCGGTAGCTTTTGACGAGCATGTCGTCGACATAGACCTCCATGTTCCGACCTATTTGCTCCTTAAACACCCGATTGATGAGCCTTTGGTTGGTAGCACCGGCTTTCTTATGCCCGAAGGGCATGACCCCGGTAACAGTATATGCCCTAGTCAGTCATGAAGGCAATTTTAGGGATGTTAGCCTGAAAACATTCTTATTTGGTTATAGCCTGAAAAGGCATCCATGAAGCTCCACAGTTCGTGATCAGAAGTTGCATCTATCATGGCGTCAATGCTCGGAAAGGGATGGATCTTTGGGGCAGGCCTTGTTGAGATTTGTGAAGTCTATGCAGCTCCCTTACTTCCTGCTCGGTTTGTTCACCATCACTGCGTTGGCTAGCCATTCGGGATAGCTGACCTCCTGGATAAAACGAGCCGAGAGGAGCTTGTTCACTTCTTCTTTAGTCGCCAGCTGCCTTTTGGGGGCAAATTTGCGACGTTTCTGCTGGATGGGCTTTGAATCCGGGTGGACACTCAGTTGGTGCATGGTGAGTTCCTCTGAGATTCCTGACATGTCTGAGGGCGTCTATGCAAAAAGATCAAACATTCTGCCTGATGCAGTCAGTGATGGCCAGTTTTAGGTCTGGGGCGAGGGACTGGCTCACTCGGAACCACTTGGATCTGTCCTCCTTGGTGAAGGGGATTTCTTCCAACTGGTCGATGGGCTCGCAGCCCGACGAGTTCCTGTCGGACAGAAGTTTGAACGCGTCGAGTGGAAAAACTTTGCCTCCTACCGCAGCCATGTAGCAAGACCTGGCCGATTCTCGATTGCCTCGAACCACGTTGACTCTGTGGTCGGTAGGAAATTTCATTTTCAAGTGGTATGCGGAGGGTACTGCTTGAAGGGAACAGAGGTCGAGCCTATCAAGGATCACATTATAGGCAACTTTGATATTGACCACCATGAAATCCATGGCTTTTGTTTGGATGTTCGGGATTGTTCCGGCTGTGATGTCGAGCGTGATTATTCCCTTGACCTGTACATGGGTGCCTGAAAACCAGTGCAGCGTGTCCCCCGCCAGTTTCAGTCTTTCCCGAGAGAGTTTGAGCGCTTCGAATGCGGTAAGGAACAGTATGTTCACCGAGCTTCCATTGTCAATGAGGATACGGCGAACCTCGTAATTCACCATGCCTAGGCTGATCACCAGGGCATCTCAATGGGGTGGTCGAACACCTTCCAAGTTTTCGTTGGAGAATGAAACCACCAGGCCTTGGTCCCTGGAGGGTGGGTGATCATGAACCGAGTTAACTTCCCGCACGAAGCCCCTGCGGGAAGTATTCGACTCTCCCTCCATTGGGCCATCATGAACATAGTGAAGGATGGTCGGCCCCTCGGCCTCATCAGGCTCGGGTTCTTCCCCAGGACTTCGTCCGACTACTCGAGGAGGAGGCGAAGCTCGCTGGTCTCGTAGATTAGTTTGAGTGAACTCCCCACAGGTAACTGTTGGATCCTCTAGGCAAGGCAAGAAACACTAGTGTTGTATAAAAATTAATAACGAAATTGAACTTTTTCTTCTGTCCAGTCGACTTGAAAAGAGAAATAAGTCGACTGAGGCATCAGATTAGAAGAGTATTTTAGACAAGTCTGATCAGTCAACTTATAGCGGAAAACAGTCGACTTGCCAGACAAGTTTTCGAAGAGTATGTTATACCAGTCTGACCAGTCAACTTAAAGAGGAGACGCAGTCGACTATCCAGACAAGTTTTCGAATAAGAATTAAATGCAAGTAAAGAAAATACAAGTTCAGAAAAATACAACCACAGAGTACACACGATGTATCCTGGTTCAGTCCTCCCGACCTATATCCAGTTCCCAAGCAACCCACTTGAAATTTTTCACTATTCTTGAAAAAATACAAGAATACCCTACGGCATTAGACAACAACCTTGTCCAACCCGTAGATCTCTCTCACCACTAGAGAGAGCAAACCCACTCTTCAACCAAAAGTGAAAACCTGACTCTACAACCTAGAGCCCTACTCTCCAACCGAGAGGATTACTCTCACAACCCGAGAATGAAAGAAAACAATAAAAGAGATACAATCAACCTATAGCCTTATTTTGTGATTGTGATTTTTGTATAGTGGCTAATAAGTCACTTCTGAAATTAGTCCAAAACGAAATCAATGTTATATTGGATTGAGATTCAGAGAACCAAGACTTGGAAGATTTAGAGTGCTTATTTGAATACTAGCTTTTTCAAAAGCAAAAACTTAAACTTATATCAAAGTGCCTGGAACCTTTCAATGGTGATTCCTAGGCTCTATTTATAGAGAGGAATCACTAGAACGTTTGTAAAACAGTTTATAAAACTAATTTAAAACAGATATAAAGCTTTTGAATTCGAAAAACAAGTATTAAATTCTGAAAGCTGTCTAAACGACTTGGACAGTCGACTGGGTTGCCATGATGAGTCGACTGGCTAGAGTTTGAAAGTGTTCAGACAGTTTCATACTGGTACATTCGACTGGTACTTAATAGCTGATCTAATTCAAACTATTTCGACCTTTAATCTTTTGAAAAATACTCAATTATAAAGATGTGTGAGTGTGTGTGTGTGACAAGACTGTTACATCAGTCTAAGACTCAAAAAAAAGTAAGATTACAATTTGTTTTACAAGACATTTAATAACACATTGAAGCACCGGTCTTGTCTTGAGTCTTGAGTCTTGAGTCTTGAATAAGAGCTTGAACCTTTGTAGCTTGATCAATTTTCTTTGAGAGCTTCATTGGAGCACTTTGCACTTGTGTATTATACATAGTATGGACATTGATACATCCTGTATTATATAATAAGTAGCACAAATGTGCATTGTGTTGTAGTCATCAAAACCAAGAATCAACATTCTTCCCATTTTTGATGATGACAACACAATAGCTTACAATAATAAAAATATTACACATGCTCAATGCTCCCCCAAATGAATGTACAAAATGAATATGTTAAAAAACATGCACAAAAACATGCACAAAGACATGCATAAAAAAAGACAATTACACAAAAAAATTGCAAAAAAAATTACACACAACACATAGCTTTTTCTCCTCCTTAGGCATCAACAAATAATAGGAGGAAAATAAATAGTAGACGTAAAAAAAACATTGCAAAAGAACAAACACATATCAAAACCAAAGCAAATTTATACATAGAAATTTGAAATACATTGTTCAAATGATGACATAAACTAGAAAATACATAAGAAGTAGAAAAATACATAGAAAAAAGAGTTAATCAGTCTTCGTCATCTTCATCTTGGGCACCCTGAGAAGGAGAAGGAAGAGGTGGAGGTGGAAACTGAGAAGTGAACAAGTGAGTAAGATGGGAAAGACTGGCTTTAAGAGTGTCTTGACAATCCATGATATAATTGACAGAAGTGTAAAGACTCCTAGGATCATCATAATCAGCTCTAGGACGAGACGAACTAGAAGCAGAAGACCGACGAGCGGTAGAAGCTAAGGGGATAGGAGGTGTATTCCTAGGAGGTGACCTAGGTGGAGAGGTGAGAAGCTTCATACGTACTGGACTGGCACAATCAAAGGACTCATAGTATTTTACGACACTCGTCTCAGAATCGAGATCAACTTCATAAGCGGAAAAGATGTGAGTGAGTAAAGCACCAAAAGGAAGAAATGAAGAATAAGTCTTATGAAGACGATTAAAGATAACTTGACCCCAATTTATTTTTATATTGCCAAAAATTGCATAAACGGCTTGTTGCAACTCATGGGAATACTGGTCATAACACCCTGTGTTGGGAATAATGTTATATGACAGTATGCGTGCAACTAGCTTAGCAATAGGAGTTGTTGATCGATTGGTCATAGGAGGACCTCGATTTGGCAAATAAATTCTTGACAATATGGTGTCATCATCCATCTCAACATCTCCTAAATCAATCCCTTCATCAGACAGACCCAAAATAAGTCCTAATTTAGCAGGGATGATTTTCATGCAGATATTTTTTACTGAAGATAGTATAAATATCTCGCTACCATCCTCCGATGTGACAACCTTCATATTTGTGTAAAACAAATATATAAGTTGAGGGTAGTAAGAGGGTTGGTTCACCAAGGACAACAAATCAAATAATCCACATTGTTCAAACAATGGGACTAAAGGAAACCTATCAAGATCCGGAAAATTAACGAATCTTCCCGGAAAAATGACAATAGAACAAATGATGTACCATTTATCAATAAGCCTTGGACTTCTTAAGTACTGAAGATAATCCTTTGTGGATTGTCCCTCCTCAACATTAGATTTACGGGATCTTTTAGGAGGCATAAGGGAAAACTCTAGAAAATAAACAAAGAAAGGAATCAAGGGATTATACCCAACAATGAGAGGTAAAGAGAAGCACAATAGTTTCAAGAGACCTTAGAAAACCACTTGAAATTGGAAAGAAAGCTTCTATTTGGGCTTCAAAGACTGGAATCACCAATGGGTTTGAGAGCAATCGACTTCTAGAGCTCGGTTTGGAAAGTGACATTGAAAGAGAAAGTGAAAAAGAGGGGAAGTAAAAATTAGGGTTTTTAGTAAGAATCAATGACTGAGATTGAGGCTAGGGAAAATCAATGGTGCAGAACGGTCAAAGGGTAACAAAAGGTAAAAGATTCGCCTCAAAAGAAGTGCCAATTTCGAATCTGAAAGAGGAGCTGATTCGCGACAGTCGACTGGAGTGTAGGATCAGTCGACTTAGTCTAGAGCAAAATAGATAAACGAAAATAGCCATAATACAACTGGCAGTCGATTTAGTACTGTTCCCAATCGACTTTCCAGATCATGAATTTCAGATATAGATAGGTATCGAAAAAATACTGGGTCAGTCGACCGAAAAGAAGTTTTAAGTCGACTTACCAGAGTTAAAATTTCAAGAAACATCATGAAAACTACAAATTCCTAGTTCTCTTCTAAAAGTGATAAAAGTGGCTTTCTTAAGTGGTTTAGTAAAGATATCTGCTACTTATTTATCAGTAGAAATAAAGTCTAAAGAAATATCTCCCTTTAAAACATGATCACGTAGAAAATGATGTCTAATATCAATGTGTTTCATACGTGAATGTTGAACCAGATTTTTAGATAAGTTAATGGCACTGGTATTATCACATATTATAGCAGGTTTTGAAAATGAAATACCATAGTCTAATAGGGTTTGTTTCATCCACAAAATTTGGGCACAAGCCAAACTTACAGCGATATATTCAACTTCTGTAGTAGATAGGGATACCACATTTTGCTTCTTACTGCACCAAGATACTAGGGAGTGTCCCAAAAAGTGACACGTTCCACTAGTACTTTTTCGATCAGTTTTACTACCGGCAAAATCCACATCACTATACGAAAAAAGTTGAAAATTATCGGTGCGTGGATAAAATAAACCATACTCAGACGCGCCTTTAATGTATCTTAAAATACATTTCACAGCTTTTAAGTGAGAGTCTTTAGGAATTGACTGGTATCTAGTACACAAATATACACTAAATATAATGTCTGGTCTACTAGCAGTTATATATAAGAGTGAGCCAATCTTACCTCGATAGAGTTTTTTAATCGACACTCTTACCTAATTCATCTTTGTCAAGGGTAGTGGTAGTAGCCATAGGTGTGGTCTTACTACTTGTGTTATCCATGCCAAATCGTTTGAGTAATTCCTTAGCTTATTTTCCTTGATTAATAAATATGCCATTTGGTGACTGTTTAATTTGTAGTCCAAAAAAATAATTGAGTTCACCCATGTGACTCATCTCAAACTCATTTTTCATGGTATTAGCAAACTCTTGACATAGATTACTATTAGTAGAACCAAAAATTATATCATCTACATATATTTGTATGATCAAAATATCTGTCTCAATTCTCTTAATAAACAAAGTAGTATCTACTTTACTTATTTCGAAACCCGTTTCTAAAAGAAAGGTCTTCAATCAATCATACCAAGCACGAGGTGCCTGTTTGAGACCATATAAAGTATTTTTCAATTTAAAAACATGGTTTGAGAATTGTTCATGTTCGAAATCAGGTGGTTGCTTAACATAAACATCTTCCTTTATAAACCCATTAAGGAAAGCACTTTTGACATCCATTTGGAAAAGTGTAAAATTCATCAAACAAGCAAAAGATAATAAAATACGAATTGATTCTAGTCTAGCAATAGGAGCATATGTTTTATCAAAGTCTATGCCTTCTTTTTTATTATACCCTTGAGCAACTAGTCTAGCTTTGTTCCTAACGACTTGTCCTGATTCATCTAACTTATTCTTGAATACCCATTTGGTACCGATTATAGTATGATCAGAAGGTCGTGGAACTAAATCCCATACATCATTCCTTATAAATTGGTTTAACTCATTTTCCATGGCATTCATCCAAAACTCATTCTCACAAGCTTCTTGTATATTTTTCGGTTCAAAATCCGACAAAAAAGCCGTGTGAGAAATCATGTTAACATGAGATCTTGTCTGAATATCACGTGAAATGTCACCAATTATTAAGTCATGAGGATGATCTCTAACTTCAACAAAAGATTTTGGTAAAGTTGGAGACATCACAAAAGGATCAGTCGACTTGACTAGTCCATCAGCCGACTGATTCACATGAGTCGACTTAACTTTCTTATCGGTCGACCTATCTGCAAGGATAGTTTGCTCTAAAGATGTAATAACCTTATTTAAAGGTGATGAATCAGTTTCATCATCTTCAATTAAAGTTGATGAAGGCAGAGATTCATTAAATGCAACATGCATGGATTCTTCAATAGTCAATGTTGACTTGTTGAAGATCCTATATGCCTTACTCCTAATTGAGTATCCTATAAAGATACCCTCATTAGATCTAGGATCAAACTTATCTAAATTATCTTTAGTGTTTAAAATGAAACACTTACATCCAAATATTTTGAAGTAAGATACTTTAGGAATTCGATCAAAAAATAGCTCATAACATGTTTTCTTAAGTTTAGGCCTAATCAATATTCTATTTAAAACATAACAAGCTGTAGCAACGGCTTCAGCCTAAAAGTACTTAGGTAAATTGCTTTCAACAAGTATGGTACGTGCACACCCTTGCAAAATCCTATTCTTTCTTTCGACCACTCTATTTTGTGGTGAAGAGGAAATACAAATGAATGAGTTATACCATTCTTGTTGCAATATTCTGCAAACGTTTCATTCTCAAATATTCCACCATGATCACTTGTAATAGTGACCATGGTTAGAGATTTTTTATTTTGAATCCGTTTACAAAAATTTGCAAATTCATCAAAAGCATCATTCTTATGTTATTAAAAAGAAAGTCTAAATGAATCGTGAAAAATCATCTACTAAAACAAATACATACCTACTTTTATTTAAAGAAGCAACTCTTGTAGGGCCAAATAAATCCATGTGGATTAATTCGAGAGGCCTACTTATAGAAATTACTTCTTTTGTTTTAAAAGTAGATTTAATTTGTTTACCTAGTTGACATGCATCACATAACTTATTCTTTTTATATGATAGTCTTGGCAGCCCTTTAACTAGGTTGTTCTTAGATAATTTGGCAAGAGTTTTCATATTCACATGGCCAAATCGCTTATGCCATAGCCAAGAATCATTATTAGAAGCTACTAAGCAAAAATCATTCGAAAAATCATATGACTTTAAACACAATTCATAAATGTTGTTCTTTCTAAATCCTTGAAAAATTATATTTTGCATGGTAGAGTCGTAAATTAAACATGCATCTTTTTCAAAAACTATTTTATATCCCTTATCACACAATTGGCTAATACTCAACAAATTATGCTTAAGTCCACTAACTAGAAAAACATCTTCTATTGAAGGGTTAGTGTGCTTACCGACCATGCATATTCCAATGACCTTCCCTTTGTTGTTATCACTGAATGTGACTGTTCCTCCATCAATTTCTTGTATGGAATATAGGAGGTTGGTATGACCAGTCATGTGCTTTGAGCATCCGCTGTTAAGTATCCAACGATCTCTTTTAGGCACCTATAAAATTTTCAATGTGAATATGGTACCATTTTCATTGGGTCCAAAAAAGATTAGTTCTTGGAAAACCAAACCCAAAGGGAGTTTGATTTTCCACCAAATGCAGAAATATAATTTACAGAGTTACATACAGTAAGAATATATGAATTTATGTAAGTGATTCTATCTTTCAGACTCAGGTTGACTGGAACCAATATATTTTTGCTCTGTCCAGTCGACTTTACTGAACCTTTCAGTCGACAGTTACTAAAATCCAGTCGACTAGGAGGTAGAATAAGTCGACTTATCTAAGGTTTTCGTCTCTTTGAATGAGACTCAGAACCTCTGGACAGGCGACTGATATTTGTGTTCAGTCGACTGGTCTGAACTATAGATCTACTCTTTTCGTTAAAACTTACAGTTTTTGGCTTTTCAAAAAACTCATACAGTTTATTCTTAACACTAGAAATAGATACAGGTTTATTTACACTAGTGTTCTTAGAAGCATGATGTTTTTCAAGAGACTTTGAAAACCAAGTCCAAATCTTTTATTAGTTTGTACTTGATTTTGGAGAACATCATTTAAATTCTCCTTCCCTTAATTAAATTTAGATACGTTCTTGGATATCAATTCATAATTTTTCTTTAGAGATACAAGATCTATATCTAAACTAGAAAGTCGAGAATTTTAAAGATTTCACTTCTTTATCTAAGTCAAGATTCTCTTGGAAAAGTGTTTAATTTACTTTCTTCAAGTTCTTAACTCTAATTTTTTTCTTTCTTAAGCTCTTGAAAAATCTCGTTGAAAGCATCTAGTAAATCATTAGAATCATAATCATCACTTACTTGATTTTAAGACGCCATAAAACAAACGTTAGCAACCTCATTTGTCTCTTCATTTTCTTCTTCCGATGAAGAGTCACTATCATCCCAAGTTGCTTGGTACGCCATTTTGTTCGTCATGAACTTGTTCTTTATGTACTTGTCCTTCTTGAAGTTGGACGTCTTTCCTTTAGATTTTGCATTCTCTAGTGGGCAATTCCTTCTTCATGTGTCCTATCTTGTTACACTTGAAACAAGTTGGAAGTTCATTAGTATCCTTAGATTTTGAATTAAATTTACTTTTTCTCAAGAACTTTTTGAACTTTCGTGTGAACATGGCTATCTCTTCCTTATCTTCTTCTTCATTCTCGGAGTCCGACATGGCCTTGAATGCTAGTGTCTTGTTCTTTGATTGTTGAGGTTCTAGATCCTTCTTACGTTCTTCAAGTTGTACCTCATACGCAATGAGATTTCCCACAAGATTCTCAAAAGAAAGTTGTGTTAAATCGTTGGCCTTTTCTATGGCAGTGGTCTTCTTCTTCCATTCGGTGGTTAGTGCACGAAGAACCTTCCTCACCATTTCAGATTGAGTGTACGTCTTTCCAAGCGCCACAAGAGAATTTGTAATATCTGTGAACCTTGTGATCATTTCAGACACATTCTCATTTTCCTTCATGCGGAACATCTCGAACCTGTGAACAAGAACATATATTTTAGATTTTTTTACTTTATTAGTTTCCTTCATGAGTTACCTTAAGTGTGTGCCAACGTTGATGTGCGGTTGTTGCATTGGACACACGATTGAATTTCTTCTTGGTAAGAGCACAAAATAGCGCGTTCATCGCCTTTGCATTGTTCATTGTTTGGCTCTTCATTTCATCGTTCCATTGTGCATATGGAATGGTAGGAGCGGTGTACTCAGTTTTCGTCATGTTCCATATCTCATAGTTGATGGACTGAAGGTAGATCTTCATTCTACCCTTCCAATACTTGTAATTGGTTCCATTGAAGAGGGGTGCCCTTTGTGTGGATTGGCCTTCATGGTATTGGTTTGCATTAGAAGTAGTTGTCATTGCACTCAAATAGGCTCTGATACCAAGTGTTGGATCCTGTAGGCAAGGCAAGAAACACTAGGGGGGGGGGAGGGGGTGAATAATGTTGTATGAAAATTAATAACAAAATTGAACTTTTTCTTCTGTCCAGTCGACTTGAAAAGAGAAATAAGTCGAATGAAGTGTCAGATTAGAAGAGTATTTTAGACAAGTCTGATCAGTGACTTATAGCGGAAAACAGTCGACTTGCCAGACAAGTTTTCGAATAGTATGTTATACCAGTCTGACCAGTCGACTTAAAGAGGAGACGCAGTCGACTGTCCAGACAAGTTTTCGAATAAGAATTAAATGCAAGTAAAGAAAATACAAGTTCAGAGATATACAACCACAGAGTACACACGATGTATCCTGGTTCGGTCCTTCCGACCTACATCCAGTCCGCAAGCAACCCACTTGAGATTTTTCACTATTCTTGAAAAAATACAAGAATACCCTACGGCGTTAGACAATAACCTTGTCCAACCCGTAGACCTCTCTCACCACTAGAGAGAGCAAACTCACTCTTCAACCAAGAGTGAAAACCTGACTCTACAACCTAGAGCCCTACTCTCCAATCGAGAGGACCACTCTCACAACCCAAGAGTGAAAGAAAACAATAAAAGAGATACAATCAACCTATAGCCTTGTTTTGTGATTGTGATTTTTGTATAGTGGCTAATAGGTCACTTCTGAAATCAGTCCAAAACGAAATCAATGTTATATTGGACTGAGATTCAGAAAACCAAGACTTAGAATGAATACTAGTTCTTTTTCAAAAGCAAAAACTTAAACTTTTTATCAAAATGCTTGGAACCTTTTAATGGTGATTCCTAGGCTCTATTTATAGAGAGGAATCACTAGAACATTTGTAAAACAGTTTATAAAACTGATTTAAAACGGATATAAAGCTTTTGAATTCGAAAAACACGTTTTAAATTCTGAAAACTGTCGAAACTACTTGAACAGTCGACTGGGTTGCCATGATGAGTCGACTGGCCAGTGTTTGAAAGAGCTTAGACAGTTTCGTAATGGTACAGTTGACTGGTGCCATAAGGCATTCGACTGGTACTTAATAGCTGATCTAATTCAAACTGTTTCGACCTTTAATCTTTTGAAAAACACTCAATTATAAAGATGTGTGAGTGTGTGTGTGTGTGTGACAAGGCTATTACATCAATCTAAGACTCAAAAAAAGTAAGATCACAATTTATTTTACAAGACATTTAATAACACATTGAAGCACGGGTCTTGTCTTGAGTCTTGAGTCTTGAGTCTTGAATAAGAGCTTGAGCCTTTGTAGCTTGATCAATTTTCTTTGTGAGCTTCATTGGAGCACTTTGCACTTGTGTATCATACATAGTATGGACATTGATACATCCTGCATTATGTAAGAAGTAGCGCAGCTGTGCATTGTGTTGTAGTCATCAAAACTAAGAATCAACAGTAACTCCTTTGGATTAGGGTCTTGATCTCGTCTTTAAGAGCACGACACGTATCTGTTTCGTGCCTGTGGTCCTGGTGGAACCGATAGTAAAATCTTCAGGTCCCTTTTCTTGTTGTTGTAGGGTTGAGGAGGATGGCGGACAATCCCTTTGTCCTTAATCTCCATAAGGATGGCTGACACACTATGAGTTCGCAGGGTGAACTTTTCGAAGCGGGGGACCGGAGGCGGTCATTTTTGACCGAGAGGATCTTTCTAAGCCTTCTTCGTGAGTTTGGACCATCTACCTTCTCTTTCCCTTAGCGGGTGATTCTGTCAGGCCTTCACGGTGCAGAACTTCTTCGGCTCGAATGTACTTTTAGATCCTGTGGAGAAGGTCGGGAAAATCAATTGGAGGCTTCTTCACCAGGGAGGCCTTTAGCTGGCCATGGCAAACGTTATGTCGGAAGGCCACAGATGCGATGCCAGCATCGAGAGAAGAGACTGCTCTGGCCTCGGTGGTGAACCTCCGCACAAAGTCCCGCAGGGACTACCCTTCCTTCTGTTTGGGGTCCAGAAGTGATGCGCTCGTCTTCTCAACCTTGCGACTGGTCATAAAGTGAGCGATAAAGTTTACTTCGAGCAGTTCGAAAGAGAAGATTGAGTTGGGGGCGAGCTTTGAGAACCATTCCCTAGTTGGGTCTCGCAAAGTAGCAGGGAGCACTCGACAGAGAAGAGGATCCGAGGTCTGTGAATCATCATGAGGGTTTTGAACCCCTCTATGTGATCAGCTAGATCACTCTCTCCATCATAGGTTTCGAACTGAGGTGGTCGGAAATTCCTCGGGATCGAGGCATCGAGGATTCAAGCGGAGAATAGAGATCTGGTAGGATGGTACCCCCGACTGGGTTGGCCTCCACCCTCCCCGATCCGGGTGAAGCGAGGCGATTCTCCATCTCCTGGAGTCACTTGAGGACAGCGTCATCCCTCTTTAGTGGTCGGGTCGAGTCGTGCGACTTGCGACCCATGTTTTTCTCTTCCTGGATGGGGTCGTCGATTAGCTGATCGCTCCTGGGGGTGCCTCGGAATTGCTTGAAGGAACTCGTTTCTGAACTCTTGGAACTCAGTCCTCGTGACCGCGACCTCTTCGAATTGGACCGTCGGAGGTCGTCAATCTCTGGGGGAGCGACTGCATCGTTGCTTCTGACCTTGTATGCTGTGGGTCGGAAACCTGGACTAAGGGGGGGGTAGCTCCACTCCTGTAGCGTTCGAGCTATTTCCGGAGGCCATCCTCAGGTTTTCGATGATTGAGGACCTTCCGAAGGTCATCGGCTTCCTGGTGCTCGTGTCGCCCCGTGCCTGAGCGTGAGGCGCTCGGACCGGGACCCAAAGGATCCTCGGGTCTGTGCCTTCGGGAACCTCGGGTGTCTACCTGACTATGAGTCTGGTGATGATGGTCGGCACACTGCCCCGCCGTGGCCGCCCTCCTTGGTTTGGGGGCCATAGGAAGGGAGGAGTCTGGAGATCAGAAGCTGGTTTTGGATCTGTCGCGTCGATCCCACCGACGACGCCAACCTGATGCTGCTTGTTTTCGATGCGGGAGCTACACATGTGAGTTCTTGTAATTTGTAAAGAGGAAGGGACAAATCTTAACTACAGATCCGGTCGGTTTCTGGAGGCCGGCTCAGAAGAGTAGCTGATGACTCGCCGACCCAAACACCTGCAAAGTGCCTAGAAACACTAGGGAAATTCCGGCGACAGACCCTCCGACGATCTAGTCGGTCACTGGAAAATGGAAGGAAGCTAGGGTTCAGGTGAAAATTTTTGGATTACCTCTTTCAAGAATGAGGGGGCCTAGTATTTATAGGCATGGAAAACGGGTATCTGGCCCTAACGGGCCGAGTTAGATTCGTTTATCTGTGGGCCTGAAGTTGAAAAAGGCCCGTTGGACTTTTTGACATAATGATCTGAGATGAGAGAATATCGAGGAAATCCGATGGCCCTGATTGGGCCACGTCACTTATACCCACCCCATCTCTTTCGATCTTCCGTTCACCTTGTGCCAGTTTCCCCACCTTATATTTCATGGGTGGTTCTACTTGTAAACCTCATTTTTCTCAATTTTTCCCCCATATTCCATACATGGGTATATAATTCATTCTTTTTCATCCCTTTTCCTGTGTTTCAACTTAAAGATGACATGAATTTGATTAATATTATCTATAATGATTAAGCTATATTAATATTATCTCAAATGATTAAGCTATGTAGTATTATCCTAAAGTGCTATTGCATTTTTTTTTTTTTTTGAGGGAAAATGTGGAATAAGGCCACCCTGTTTCATTAATAAGAAATTAACAAAACAACCCCAGCATGCTGGAGCAAGTTACAACCCACAGACAGAAAAAAAAAATATGAAGCGATATGACCAGTACATATAATCAGCTCTCACTCTAACTTACGAGGACCAACTAATTGTATGTCCGTCAAGCAAGCTTCGAGCACCCACCTCCACGGCACGCGCCCACCCACCTGAAGCGAATCCTGTGGGATTTGAAAATTTGCCGCTCCCCTCCTTCTACCTCATCAACGCCACTTCAAACATGGCCCAATTGGAGTCGCACCCAAAAGGAGAGCCGTCGCAATTTAGCTCTCACAAGCAATTTCTCCCTAAGCAAAACTCTCACTAACCCTAATCACGGACACAGTCTAAGAGAGCAATGAAGATACTTATACTCTCTCAGATGATTTCTCACAAACACAAACAGACACCTGCATAGAGTAGTGAGAAGCAACGTCTTCACTCTCTCACTCTCTCACACACTCTCTCTCACGTAAAATCCAACCAAATCACAACCAATTTGAAGAATCACCTTCACCTCTCGCCCCTACAGGCGGTGGACATTGTAGATTTCAGGATCAATGATGAAGGCATAGTGGCGGTGTTGTTGCAAAGTCTGTGGCAGTGGATTAAGGAAGGTCGAGTTCAGTGTGTGACTCCTCTACTGTCGACCAAGAAGACAAACATCTCCCCTCTGTGCACCTCATGGGGGGAGCCCTTCTGCGGGCCCAAGCCCCACCCTGTGCAGTAACGATCATGGGGGAACCACGTCTTCGGGCCCTAGCCCCACAACTATACACCTCAATCTTCGCACCGAATCAAATTTTCCTCCACCTCCTTCATCACATCCCGGACGCTCCGCGACAGTTGAGAAAAACACCCCGGAAGCTGTGACAAGTGAGCGCCCATCACGGAGGGACCCCGTCTTGGGCCCAAGCTCCACAATCGGTCTCATGGTGGTAAAATACTAGTATGTAATAAGCGGTCTCATGGGGGGACCCCGTCTTCGGGCCCTAGCCCTACAACCGAACTACACCGCGCAAACATCACAACTAGACATACCCAACCCAGACAGCTCCACCAACCCCCCAAACTACAAAATACCCTGCTGTCTCACACTACGGCACAGCCAAGTACACCCCGACTTCTTCACACGCACTACCAACCCTCGAAAAACCAAAACATGGCTGTAATTGGCCCCAAGAGTGTGGACATGGTGGCAAGCACGAAGAGCAATCGGTGAAACACCTAGCAAAGCTAACAAATCTCAACCTAAACTAACCCCAACCCCAATAAAAGTGTCACAGATCTGGGTCAAAAGGGGGGCTGGAGGGGGGCGCACAGCAGCTCGGCCCCATACTGCACCGACCTCAGCTTGGCCCCGTCGCCTTCGCCGTCGCATGGGGGGTAGAGCACCGCACTGACCTCAGGTAGCATCGTGAAGCTTTGCCGATCGGAGCGCAAAGATCTTGGCCTTTGTCGAAACGGGAAGCCGTCAGAATCGCTGCATCGGTAGCGTCGTCGTGGAGCTTCGCCGTACGTGGAGCATCGCGACTTCGAGGACCATCGCGTGGAGGAGAGGATTCGTCGAGGAACATCGTCGTGGAGGAGCGGGTTCGTGGGGCTTCGCGTCGTCGTGGAGGGGACCGGAGGGGGATGATGGGGAGGGGGGAAGGGGGAGCCGCCGCCGCCCAAGGTTGTTCAGATCTAGGGTTTCAAAAGAAGAAGGAAGGGAGTTGGTAGGAGAGGAGCGGGATTCTTTTTAGTTCGAAAAAGACTAAAGTGCTATTGCATTAGCTTACTGTTTGAAGCTATTGAGCATTCTTGTACTATATAGTGCTCAATCTATATATATCTTTGTCGCAATATCCTTGATTAGCTTTAGAAAACTTATTCCATGAATTGTTCAATCGAAAAGCTTAAGCTAAGAAATACAAGAAAGAAAGTGACACATGAAAAAGAATTATACCATATATTTATGGTTTTCCTATACCAAATCTATCTACTTTCATGAGCAAGCTTAATAGGCTCAGCAGATTCGTAACAGATGATGACACCTGCAAAATAGTGGACTTTGAACAATAGAGCTTGATTGATTATTTTCGAACTAATCCATATCTTCGTATTTTGTTATCTACAGGTAGATTTGTTTTTGCTGTAGTGTTCTCGTTCACTCAATCTTCATGAAGAACAACAATCTAATGTTTCCAGGGAAGATATATTATGAGCAAGTTATTATACAAACATTATTTCTACCTAGAACAGGAGCGAAGCAAGGAGCGAAGCCAGGAACAGAGGGTGGTGGGATCAGAACCTCGAACAAAAACTCCGACCAAAGGTGGTCGCCGATGTGGAGTGACCAACAGACCCAACGGCCCATATGGCACTAGTGCCAAGCCACAATCTTTTCCAGAGTTGGGTAGTTCGGTGCAGGCGTACCAACGAAAAGAGGCTCAGAAGAAACCCTAAAATGGTAACCTACGCTTCATAAGGGGCTAAAGGTACTGGAAAAGAGCAAGGTAGCCCTCCAAAAGGGAGAAAGGACCCAGCTTTGGGTCAGGAGTTGGTATGCGAAGCTGCGCTTGTAGCCAGGGAGTGGGTACCAAAGCGCAGTAGGTCACCAGAAAACAAAAAAGGGGAAGCGGCGGATAAAGAACTCCAGAGCGCATGGTCTATTTTGGGGGTGAAGACAAGCAAAGATTTGCTCGTCAACATGGGCAAAAGGGTTGTGGAGACAGACTGCGCTAACGACAGGCGTACTCGCAGCGCAGCTGTGCAAGAGTGGGTGGAAGTGGGTCGTGAGCCAAGAGAGGAGCTTTCCCCTTTGAGGAAGAAGCCAAGCTCAGATCTGAAGGATACCATAGATCAAGCTCAACGAAACTCTGAAGAGGAAATGAAAGTTGGTAGAGGAAAAAGATTTGAAAGAAGCAGAGAAGAAAAGCTCCTCAACAAAACCCTTCCGACTTCCAATGTTGTCCCTTCGACCGCACCGCCCACCTATCCGAATGAGACACGTGGTGAGCGGAACGCGGAGCGAGAGACACGCGCCCCACTTCAGCTGACAGCGGGTGGAAAATTCGAGAGGGGCGGTAACTTGTCTCGCGGAGGAGAAGTGGGTTCGCGTGAGCCGGCAGATTCTCAAAATGAAGTTCAATTGGGGGACTCTTTTATAGAAGTTGGTGGGCCCAAAGAGGGGTCCAAAGTACAGTTTATTGTATCTGAAGGGTCCAAAGTGGGCCCATTGAGGGGTCCGCGACAGGTAGCATCGCCATTCTGACAGAATCGCCGTCAACCTCTGGGCTCATTGAGGAGTCCGTGACGAGAGAGACTACTTTACAACTGGTTACTTAGCAGACAAAAAGTGATGAGGACTTAGCAGAGCGCCTAAACTTAGACGAAGAATTTTCATTTACGGATGAGGAGTCAGAGGATCTTGAGTTTGTGGCTGATACACAGTGTCAGATTTCACCAGAGATGGTCTTATCCAGCTTCCCAGAATCAGCACCTGACTTGGATTCCAGAGCGCCTAACAGAACAGTTGGGTTCAGGATACAGCGGTCGCCTAAGAGAGCTCATGCGGAGTTCCTGGATGACTACCTGGAGGTTGCGGCGGCAGCCAAAGCGATAAAATTCGATGATGGAGGTACGAGAAGTTTTTTAGCTTCTGTTTTAAATTTCTTGTCCGATTCAGAAGTTTTTTTACCTAGCTCATACATGTGGTTTAGAACTTTGTCACAGAGAACGTAATGCTCTTCTGCTCAACAAAATTAGGGGGTGGAAAATTGCCCGGGCTAAGACGAACTCTCAGACATACGGTCTAACTCTGACTCGATGGAGGTCGGCGAGGAAGAAACCCACCCCACACCCACGATCAACCTAAACACAGTCGCCCAATGAATACACTATTCTGGAATGTTAGGGGTTAGGGGATAGGGGAAGAGAGATATGGTTAGGGACGTTATTAAGAGCTCCAAGGCAGATGTAGTAGGGTTACAGGAGACCAAACTCGCGAATGGGTTCAAACTCAAAAGAGTAGGGGGTAGCAGGATTAAGGAATGGGTGTTGCGGCCCGTCTACAGGAGCATCGGGTGGGCTTGCTATTGGGTTCAATCCGGATATCTTCACCTGTTCTAAGGAGCTCTGCAGAACGTTTTCCCTGACTATCCAGCTTAAGCGTCGTTCAGATGATTAGGTGCAGACGATCACTGTCGTCTATGGGCCAAACGTAGCTACAGATTGAGAAGCCTTTTGGTAGGAGCTTATTGGTATTCGACAACGTTGGTCGGGAGCTTGGATTATCGGGGGGACTTCAATATCACCAGATTTGCTTTTGAGCACAAGGGAAGAGGGTCTAGCGACAGGCACAGAGAAGAGTTCAATAGGGTGATCACGGAACTAGAACTAATCGATATCCCAATTAATGATAGACAATTTACATGGTCCAACATGCAAGCAATCCCGATTATGGCCAAATTGGATAGGATTCTTATATCAATGGATTGGGAGGCTAAGTTTCCTCTAGCGAGCGCTAAATCTATCCCTAGACCTACATCAGATCACACCCTGGTCCTACTTGATGCCGGGGTACAGGGACCTCAAAGACCAAGGAGGTTCAGATTTGAGAAGGCCTGGCTGGAAATCTAAGGATTTCACCATATGGTGATGGAAAACTGGGTGCTCCCAACCATGGGTACGGATGCAGCATCCCGATGGTGTGAAAAACTTCGCAGATTGAGAAAGCGGCTGCATAGGTGGAACCGGTCTAGATTTTCGACCATATGGCGTGCAAAAGACTCCTTTTTGGAAGGCATTGATGAGTTAGAAAGACTGGAAGAAACAAGAGTCCTATCACTAGATGAAAGAAATAGGCTGCTAGCCCTTCGAGAAAATATCGCCAATCTTTATAAGCTGGAGGAGATCAAATGACAGCAAAGGTCGAGGCTTTTGTGGCTCAAAGAGGGAGACGCGGACACGGCCTACTTCCATCGAATAGCAAGCGTAAGGCGCAAGTCCAACCTAATCTTGTCAATACAAACGGATTCGGGATCCTCGCAAGATGAAACTGTGATTTATAAGACCTTTCTAGATTACTACAAGGGCCTCTTTGGAAGAAGAATGATTTCAGGGTCTCATTCAAGGAAGACTTCTGGCAGGGCTGTTAGAACGAGTCAGCGCAAACGCTCTCTAATTTGGAAGCACCATTCTCGGTAACGGAAGTGGAAAATGCCATCAAACAAATGGGAGCAGACAAGTCACCTGGGCCAGATGGTTTCCTAATGCTATTCTTCAAGGTGTTTTGGGAAGAAATAAAAGGGGACATTATGGCGTTGATGGATGAATTCTTTCACAACAATCTAAGATTGGGCATGTTCAACTTCGCGAAAGTAGTGCTAATCCCTAAGAAAACGGAATCTTCAAGAGTGGGGGATTTTAGACCGATCAGCCTCACAAACTGCTCGGCTAAGATCATCACTAAGGTTCTGGCCATCCGCCTGGAAAACATAATGGACAGTTTAATTTCCAAATCCCATACTGGTTTCATCAAGGGCAGATGTATCCTAAATTATGTGGCTACTGCAGAACAAGTCATCCACCACTGCCATACGGGCCAGTCTAAGAATTTCCTCCTCAAACTAGACTTCGAGAGAGCATATGATTCCATCGACTGGGAGTGCTTGCTAGAAGCTCTCAGAGGGATAGGCTTCGGGGATAAATGGAACAGTGTTTATATACTAGTAAAATGGCAATCTCGGTGAATGGGCGACCGGGTCCACCATTTCCGTGCAAGAAGGGGCTTCGGCAGGGGGACCCACTATCTCCGCTGCTATTCACCATCGTTTCAGATATACTGAGGGGCATGCTAGATAACTATAGGAGGAAAGGCTGGATTGCGCCTGTGGTTAGCAGTCACTCTAACCAAGGATGCATGATTCTTCAGTATGCTGATGACACCCTACTCTTTGGTAACGGAAATAGGTCAGAGACAGTCTTCTTTAAAGGGGCCCTCTACTGTTTTGAAGCCTGGTCAGGTCTCAGGATTAATTTCCACAAAAGTACGTTGATTCCAATTGCACTTTTCGATGTAGAGGCTCAGGACCATGCGACCATTCTAAACTATGTGACATGAGTTCCCAATCAAATTTTTAGGGCTTCCACTCAAGCCAGGGAAGCTCACTAAGACGGACTGGCTACCTATTATAGACAGGGTGGAGGACAAGTTGTCAAGTTGGAAAGGAAAGTCACTTTCCATCGGCGGCAGAGTGGTGCTCATCAACTCAGTGTTGTCTAATCTGCCCATTTATTACATGTCGTTTTTTGAGCTTCCTAAATGGGTAATCCAAAGGATTGACCGAATCCGAAAAAGATTCCTTTGGAAAGGGGCAGACTCGAATAGGGGAGGATACCACCTGATCAAATGGAGTATTGCTTGCATGAAGAAGAAGCATGGAGGGTTAGGCATCATCGACCTTAGAGATATGAACCTTGCCCTTTTGGAGAAATGGTGGTGGAAGGTATTTCACCACAGTGGGGAAGGATTGCAAGATTACATACAACCATATCTTCGGGGAAAAGGTACGAGAAGTTTAGGCTTCCAAGTAGGGTCTAGAGTTTCTCGATTTTGGAATACCAAAGCAAACGGGCCGTTCAATTCAGCAGTGACATCGACTATCGGTAATGGACGGTCCACCGAATTCTGGTGGGATAAATGGTGTGGTGCCCATACCCTTAAGGAAACCTTTCCAGAGCTGTATGAGAAAGCGAATCGACCGAATATATCTGTTACCGAGACTTGGAAAAGGGGCAATTGAAGGCCATCGTTCCGAGGGACTCTTACCCCAGAATTACATCAGCAACTGCTTGAATTGCAAGCACACATCCCTCGGACAGGTGCGAGGTGTACCCAAGGCCCAAATTAGATGCGCTGGGGACTCGAGTCAAAGGGAGCTTTCACAGTTAGATCTCTGTATCATCGAATTCACTATCGAGGATGCAGGCTCGGCTGGGCACATGTGCTGTGGACGGCGAAAACCTCCCTTAAAGTTAGGGTCTTCCTCTGGCTAGTGCTCAATAATACAATCCTCACCAGAGAGAATCTTGCCAAAAGACAACCCAAGATAGCGACCAATTGTGGATTCTGCAACATGCATGCAGAAAATCTGAATCACCTTTTTATTCACTACCCAAGGAGTAAGGCAACTATGGTAGAGGTATTACGAGCCTTAAGAACAGATGACTACCCCAGCGAATATGAGGATCTGTGGATTGACCTCAAATTTGTCTCGATTCGCCACGAAATGAAGGATGCGTGGTATATTGCCATTGCGGCAACCACATGGGTGTTATGGCTAGACAGAAATAATTTATATTTTCGTGCTTCTTGTAATAGTATCTCTGGTAACCTTACTCATATTATGCATCTTATTTCTTTTTGGGCTACAGCTGCTGCCACAGGAGCGAGAGGGAGGATTACCAGAGTCTTCCAGGTGGAGAATTTTGATGATGAGGAGGTAGAGTTCGGGCCGACTCTGGACTGAGGGGTGGGCGCCCTCCAGTCTCTTCGGAGTTTCATCTGCCGCAGTCTCCGATACTTTGTATTTTGTATCGACCTTCTGTACTTTTGGTTGTATGATGTATGGATGATTAGACCCACCCCCCAGGATTTTGTTGGAAAATTATGTTTTATTTCCTGCACTGTACTTTTGTATTTCTTCCGGTATACCGGGGTTGTTTTATTAATTTCTTATTAATGAAACAGGGTGGCGTTATTCCACCTTTAACCTAAAAAAAAATTATTTCTACCTCAACTCTTTCTGAATTTTTACTGTACTGACCCACCTTTTGAAAATATTGACCAAACTGTTCCACTTCCGAAAATATTTACCCAACTGACCTACTTTTAGACACGTCAACATAAAACACGACAATAACGGCATCTGTTATTTTGATGTCGTTGTTGCCAATAGCGACATCAGTAAATAAAATAAAAACCGTTGCCTCTTTTGGGAGTAACGGCATCAGTATGTCTCGCATTCACTTAGGAGGTCGCTAACTTGAAAAAAAATTGTAAGTGAAAATCACTTATAATTGATGTCACTTTGGCGATAACGACATCAGTATAATCTACAGTGTACTTTAAATTTCGTACAGGTACATCAATTTCAAGTCTGGTTTTGACCTTGATGCAGCTAGTATCTTTCAAAATTCAAAATATAAAGTTGTAGATCATTTTCTTGGTGCTCCATAGCATTTTTAATCATCTCAAATGGAGTTCAGATGATAAAGTTATGCTCAGATTACGAAGCGATGTCCAAACTGTCCAGAAAAAATTCTAAGTGAAAATCGCATATAACTGATGCCGCTATTCCCAATAGCAGCATCATTATAACTGATGTCGTTATTGGAAATAACGGCATCAGTATAATCTACAGTGTACTTCACATTGCCTGGACATTTTCGACATTGCTATGTAATTTGGGATAATTTTATCATCCGAACTCTGATTGAGATGATTCAAAATACTATGGAACACCAAGAAAAGGCTCTACAACTTTTATGTTTTGAGTTTTGAGAGATATTTGCTTATCAAGGTTGAAATCGGACTTGAAATTGATGTACCTGTACGGAATTTGGAGTACACTATGGATTACACTGATGCCGCTATTGCCAATAGCGGCATCAGTTATAATGATGCCGCTATTGAGAATAGTGGCATAAGTTATAAGCAATTTTCACTTACGATTTTTTCTTCAAGTAAGAGAGCTCGTTAGTGAATGTGATATGTATTGATGTCGTTACTTTTAATAGCGGCAACGGGAGAAAAAAAATTTATTGGTGCCGTTATTGGAAACAACAACATCAAAATAACATATGTCATTATTGTCAATAGCGTTTTATGTTGACCTGTCTAAAATTGAGTCAGTTGGGTAAATATTTTCGAAAGTGGGTCAGTTTGGTCAATATTTTTAAAAAGATGGTCAGTACGGATTTTTTTTCTCTGAAAACTTGTTTTATGGTCCTGTTATTTTCATGACAATGCAACTGAGATCTTGATTGGTTCACTAATTGAATTATGTTAGCTTTGACTATCTTATCTTCTAGGATGTTCTAGGATAGGACCCATCCCTAACAAACCATAAAATTAATTAATTAATGTTTTTTTTGGTTTGTTTATGTATCTTTAGTTGGATACAATAAACCTTAGATGAAGCGACTCTCTCAAAGTATAGACTTCTAAATAGTAAATCAGTAGAAATTTCATTTAAGAACAACAATACTAGGTTTGCACTCAACTGACCATGAGATTTATGTAAACAACACATACAAGAGATGTATTGTTGCCTACTTGCTTATATTTTATAATGTCTGCGAAGCCGATCACATGCATTACCCGTGTATAACCATGCATCTTTTTTTCTAAGGAATTGTTGCTTTCTCGAGCACACATTGGAAAATGTTGATAGCTTATTAACGATTTCTTTTCTTTTTCCTGAACAAGTTAATAGTTATTTACTTTTTCAGCACTCATCGGTAAATGAGTGTCATACCGCCAAGTGGTATGCAAGCAGGTATAAGTGTTAGATGATAGATTAATTTAGTTCCACATTGAATAATGTATTGGTTTAGTATTCTATTCTCTCTTATATATAGGAGCCTATTGTATTCAGTTTATTCAATCAATCAATAATAAATATTATTTTCCTATCCCTAATTCTAACAATAAGAATAAATCACGTGTAAGGAATTTAGTTTACAGTTTGGTGTTCGGCTGTAACTGCTAGTTGAAGCACAATTGTAGGTGCAAATGAAGACGGTGATAAAAGTAGAAGGTCCATGAAGGCGGCGCGCTGTTCCCAACTACGTGCTAGGCTATTTTATGCCCGTTATTGGGAAATGCGAGCCTAGTTATAATATTTTGAGATACTCGCAGATCAGAATAACGAGTGTAGTTCAAAATTCTCAAATTAGATTCGTCGTTCCCAACTACGGGGTTCTTTACATTAGGCTCGTAGTTGTGAACGGGAACTGTGCACTTTTTTCCAAATTCACAACTCTCTGGTTGGGACTTAGGAAATTTTCGAAAGAAGAGCTTGCAGTTCCCAATTGCAGGCCTGAGTGAACTAGACCCGCAGTTGAGATCTGTAGGTCTAGTAAAAATTTTTGTTCAACACAATTCTGACATTGTCCTTGTTTACATATATCTGACACAATCCAATTCCAGAATCCAACATCTCAACATCAATTACACAGTCCAACAAAATCATAATGATTTCATAATCTCTAAAGTTAACTAAAATATTTGAAATGCAAAATTATATATATATATACATCAAGAATGAGATAAATTATATATATATATATATATATATATATATATCAAGATCATCGAGTCTAGTTGTAGAGAACTTTTCGAAAATTCTCTAAGTCCCAACTAGAGAGTTCACTCTACATGAATTTGGAAAAAGTGTACAGTCGTTGTTCTCAGCTGTGAGCATAGTGTAAAAAACCCATTACTTGGGAACAACGAGTCTTGTTTGAGAATTTTGAACTACACTCGTTGTTCCCAACTGCGAGTGTCTCAAAAATATTATAACTAGGCTCACAGTCGCAACAACGAGAGCGGAATACGCTCAGTTGGGAATGACGAGCCTTGCTGACGTGGCTAATTTTTGACCACGTTTGCAATTAATTTGACAAATGTCATATATATGTAAATAGTTTTAAAAAATTGCATATTTTGAAAATTCTACAACTATCAGTCTAAACTTCAATAATAACTTACCGTTTAAGAGCATCCACAGTAGTGATTGCTAAAAAATGGCAATATGCATATTTTACATATAACATTTAAGCGTTTGCTGCAGCCTTCGAATGCTATATTATAGAAATTTAAAATAAAAAAATATAAGACAGACTTTGGAGATCCGTCTGACGGCGAAATGTATTATCGGTCATATTTAAAATTGATAAAATGAATTTTTTAATATATTTTTTCGTAAGACGGATCTTGAAGATCCGTCGGAGAAAAAAATAAAATAAAATTGCAACAGACAGATTGAGGAGTTTCGTCCGTGAATGGCGGAAGCGTCAGGACGGATTGAAGATCCGTCCGTCACTTTGGGGGAATTTTTTTTTGCTTTTTTCCGTTAATTCAGCCTCTCTTTTCGGCTTTATTAATATCTTTAGGACAATATTTCCCCTAGACATGCTTCTATATATTCAGGAAGTTTTATGGCTACGAGGCAAACTTCAATCTTCTCTTGCCTCACTCTCTATCTCAAAATCTACAAATCGAGGTTCAATCTTCTATGGGAGGTCATCTCACTATCTATTTTTCAATTAGCCAAACCGAGGTACGATGTCTTCGATAAGAAAATTTATTAGTCGGTTGAAATCAAAGCGGGAACAGATGCCAGTTCATGGCAACACAAACAATGAAGCTGAAGGAGAGAATTCGAATGTCGACATTACCGATCAATCCAGTTAGAATCGGGTAGTAGACCATTCGAAACATATTAGTCAATATATTACTGTTAACCCTGAGGGTGGTTTTTGTAAATTCAGGAGAAATTGAAAGGACCCAATCAAGATGTACAATCAGTACTGCTGATGGCTCCCACTAATTAAACAACTAGTCGAACGGGCAGGATGACACCGTTTCATGAAAATCAATAAAAATAGGTCATCGATACGGCTAGTCGAGGCACTCATAGAGAGATGGTGGGATACTACCCACACTTTCAACCTACCGTGTAGTGAGTTGGTGTAACACCCCGCAAAATTGGAAATGACAATTTTGCCTTCGTGTGTTACGCACGTGTATATTTGTAACGTGTTTCACTACGTATTTTGGATTCCGACTATTTATGCATTTCTGTATTCTTAAAATTCTATTTGAGTCAACTCAAATATTAGATTTCAATCTCTGAATCTCTGTGTGTTATGTGTTTTATACGTGTTATCGATGCACGTATCGATTACGTATTTTCTACCGCTACGCATAATATTTTCTGTGTATTTAAATTATTTATTTTATGTATTCGAATTTGTTTTATAAACAGAAATTCGTTTTTTTCTTATTTTGATTTAAAATAATTTATACGTGCGGTGCACGTATTTTCAATGTACATATTGATTACATTATCAGACGTGTATATTAAATATATTTTTTGTATGTGTATTTCGATGATTTATAAACATTTCCCGTCGCCCAAATCTATTTTCATACTTGAATATTTATTTTACGTGCGACGCACGTATTTTCGGTGAACGTATTTAGGTGTATTCTTTTTCAAAATGAAATTTCGGAAGTGTGTGTGTTTATTTTATTTTGTGCATGAAAAATCTAATTTATTATTAAACTAAACTAATTTTACTTAAACATTTCCTACATATTATAACCTATGTTTTAAATTAAATATATATGTGTGTGTATGAATGAAGTTTGTGCAAGTGCGATGCACGTGTACGTGTTGACCATGGAAGAGAGGGCCGGCTGGTTTTTGGGAATGGAGGGAAAAATAAGCTTTTCAATTTTATGAGTGGAGTTAGTGGGAAAGTAGTTAATGTAACTATCTCCTAATCTCCTTATATAATGACCCCCTTATTCATTCACTCTCATTCCCTTCCTCCTTTTTCCTCTGCCTAATCCGAAAGCCCATCCATCAGCAAAATTCCCATTTTGTTTTTTCACTCATTCCACCATTCAATACATATATATATATATATATATATATATATATATATATATATATATATATATATATATATATATATATATATATATATATATATATATATATATATATATATATATAATGATATAGGTGTATGCATATATGTGTATATGAAAGTGAAATGAGATGAATGCTTTTCCTGTGCTTCTCTATCTCGGCCGAAAATCCATTAACAATCCCCTTTCTGCTTTCTCCACCTACTCACCTTTATGCACCTATATTATTATTATTATTATTATTATTATTATATATATTATATATTATATATATTATATATATATATATATATATATATATATATATATATATATATATATATATATATATATATATATATATATATATATATATATATATGAGATGAGAGTTGAGTGCTGTTTATCTTGCTGCCGAAAATGGAGTTGGAGTTTCCCTTGTGCACGGATTTCGAGGAGGCCTGATTGGAGTTTCTCTTAGAGCCTTTGGAGGAGTTTTTGCTACTATGAGCTTTTCATTTAGGAGTTCAATTACTAAGAAATTATATTTCTTGGGTGGGTATTTCTTAAATCCTTTCTAAATTTAGGAGTAGATTGCATGCTAATTGATAAATGGTTTAATTGTTAAATTTTAATTGGTATGATAAAAGTAGATTGCATGATCTTAATTTAATTGTGTTATGATGTGTTGAATTGATAATGTGATTTAATAAATGACTAGACCCTTGTTAAAATAGAAAAAGAAAAAGAAAAATCATTTAGTGAATTGTTGGAATGAGAATTGATGCATGTTAGAATAATAGTCAAAATAATGCAACATGTATGAAAAAGGATTTTTTTATGCTAACGTGGTAAAGAAATGTGGAATTAATCTCACTAGTATGTATTTATGAGTATAAGAAACTTTTATAAAAAAGTTTTGAGGATAGACAACATTTTAATTGAAAAATTGTAATATGAGTTCTTTGATGCATTTTTTGAAGAAATATTTTATTATATTGCGAAATTGAGAAATTTATGAATTTAAAAACATGGACGACATTGTAATTTTGAAAGAAAGTGTTCTAGGAAAAGAATTAAATTTTTGAATAGTACAAATTAGTTGAGTAATTGAATTTTGTAAAGGAAAAATGAAATACAGTATGGTCTCTACAAAAAGTAACTAACCGATCTTACATCGGTTAGTCACTCAAGACAAATTGGTCTTCGGGTGCACTTTGGGTCCGTTACTATAGCAGAGTGGAGGCCTTGGTCTCGGGTTCGAGTCTTGATGAGACTCTGTTTTATTGAATTTTCGATTTTATACAAATCACCGAAAGTATAAATATATCTCTAATTTGAGTCCATATCTTATCAGTTAGTCACTCAAGACCAATCGGTCTTCGGGTGCGCTTTGGGATGGTTATTGTTCACAGGCAGGGGGTTCGGCTCTGGGTTCGAATCTGACCTTTGCCACTTTGTTTTCCCTTTTTGATTTTTTTGGTATTTTGAGTTTTTAAGTGAAATAAAAATTGGAAAAGAATTCTATTATTCTTCTAAAATTGTTTAGACTTTATAAAAATTATTTCTACAATATTTTGATATATTTTGTGAGAATTGAAAGGGGTTTTTACTTTAAATAAGGTTGAAGAACTCAATTTTATCGATCAAAATGTGACTTGTATAATTAAAGAGAGATGAAAATTTGGAATGAAATTAGATTTCTATTCGATGAAATTTTATGATTATTAACATTGATTAAGTGAATATTTGAAATGTGCACAATGCTATAAGTGATTAAATTGATAAAAGAAGTTGAATTGAATCATTTCATGTTATGAGATTATAAAGAAATGTTTCTCTTTGAGAAAGAGTTTATGAATAAAGAAATTGAAATGTTATTTTGAGATTGAATATAACATATTGTTGATCTCTAGAACGAGATACTTGTTGGAATCTAGAGGCTAGACGAGACCCTAGTGACAGGCAGTTTTTATCAATGAATTTGAGAGCTAACCAGTGTGGGTTGAGCATCCCTTGAGAAGTAGCCAGGTTGGGCTGACTGTCTCTTTTGTTTGGTTTAAGCCCAGTAGGGTAAGCTAGCTCTAGGTTGTGATGATTTTCTTCTAAAACAAACTAAAATTGTAAGGACAGCACTATAGTGGAGATGTGATGAAAGTAAGAGAAAAACACAAGTATGAGGGCCTCAGATCTACGGTGTGAGAGTATTCACAGGTTGCCTGCATGATGCGTCATGTTATGGCGTGAATATATCTCCAGAATTATCGGGACCGTGGCGACGCTTGTGGGGTGTTTGGTGACTACGTAATGCCATCGATCCATGACAGAGGCGAAATGTCCATAGGTTGTCTACATGATGCGTCATATCATGATGTGGGATTCTCCTGCAGACTGTCTGGACATAGGCTCGTAACTCATAGAACATCTAAGATACTTGCCGTAGTTATCATAGTAGTTAAACTCATAACGAGGGATTCAACCCTACAAGATGAAGTACGATTAAGGGCTTGCCCTCGGACCTATGTAGTATGGGATGCATAGAATCTGAACAAGTGCTCATTAGTGTCATGTAATATAATAACTGCTTTAAGATTAAGTGCACAACACCCACGATATTAATAGGATAGTCTCTCTTTAGTTTTGTTTGTAATCAAGTTTGTGTTGTTAAAGTATTAAAGAATCGTTATACTTCCGGCATAGTGAAGATGACCGTGTATAATATTTCGTCGGTTGTAAGTAACTAACGTGCCCACAGTTTTATATGCAGGACTTGGAATTTACAAGGAGATATAAAGATGAATTTGTTGCTGATGATTACTTAAATGCTAAAATTGTTACAATTGTACATTTATCATTGTTGTATTTTATTTATGCCATTGCGTGTTGATGTAAAAGACTCTGATGTAAATAAAGTTTTAAATTCCTTATAAAATTGTACGAAGTGAAGTGTAAAGATCCTGTGGAACTTCGAATTCAGGCTTATTTGGAATTCGGGGTGTTATAGTTGGTTTCACTCCGTTGGATTGGGTTATGCTAATGAGGATTTCTATCGGCAATGGTGAGTTGCCTCCATGTAACGACGATGCCTATACTTTCGAAATTGTTCAGACTTGCTTCTTTCCGGAATTAACAGTAGATGATTGGAAATCACAAGGTGTACGGTATTCTTTTTTTAAAAAATATTTTACCAATACTTTGATTGAAGAAGCTGAAACCACTAACAATGAGGATTGCACGAGTTTTCTTTATGTACTTCCTCGGTGCATTTCTTTATCCTAATGGTGTTGAGTTAGTAATATGTGGTTGGCTAGCAGAAGTTGAAGATCTGAATTCAGTTGCCAAATACAATTGAGGTAGTCATGCAATTGCTCTGCTGTATTTGTCTTTGGACACATGTAGCAGACTTAAAGTGAAGTCATTTAATGGTTCATGGCAAGTGCTGGAGGTAATACTAAATCTATTAAGTAATAATTTTAGTCGAATAATGTCATTATATTATTTCAATTGGTCTATTCGTAACATATCAGATATATGATTTCTACAGTATTGGGTCTACGAATACACAAATTGTTGTTGTAGTACCCCATATTTTTAAATGTTATAATGAATTAAAATGATTTTTGGGGATTTAATAAATATTTTCTGGAAATTTATCTTTTTACATGTGCGAAACACGTGTAAATATTTTCTTGAAAAGTTCAAAAACCAAAATTATTTTATGGAAAATCATTATTTATTATTTGGGATTTATTTATAATTTTTCCAGATTTTTCTGAAATTAATTGGATCTATTTGCAGATATTGAGAAAAAGAAGGACCTTTTTGCAAATTTGTCATTTTGAGGGGTGAAAGTGCAAAACTATTTTTCTGAGCTTTTAATCAGAGATGGTTGGAAAGTAAGGGTTATTTTGCTTTTAAATCTCAAATTAATTAATTTTATCAAGTTCCAAGTATAGGAATCTATTTATGTAAAGATATGTTTTCGAGGGGTTATTTCGCAAATATATCTAAAACCCTAAGATCCTATTTCCGGGTATTTAAAATAAGAGAACGCAGCCGTCATTCGCTGCACAACACAAAGATTTATTATTTTTGAAGGATTGAGAGAAGGATCTTGGATTTCGCAAAAAGGGAAGGCTTTCTTGTTGGATTTCTTCATTTCAAGGTGAGTGACATGTTGTTTTCTTTTATTATGCGTATGTTATATGTGAGTGATGTAAATTTGTTTTGTTGTTTTGATTTATGTGAGTGATTGTTTTGTTGTTTATTTTGACATGTTTGTTTTTCTTTTATGTTGTGTATGTGGGTAATGTAATGGATTGGTTGTTTGATCTAAGAATGTTTATTGGATCTGAAATATTGAATTGTATTGCTAGAAAGCATGTTTAGGGTTGAACATGATTATGCATATTATGGATTGGATGAAAAATTGGATCTTGTGAAACCCTAGTGGTATGTGATTACAAATTTGATTATGGTTATAAGTTGTGGTTACAAATTTGATTATGGTTCTATGACTTTAATTCCTTTCCCAAAAAACATAGTAGGAGACAGAGAGGTAATATATGTTACTGGATAAAATATTTGAGACAATTGTGATGCTTGTATTGGGTTTAGAATGGGTACTATATATAACAAATTTTAAGTGAGCTGTTCAGAGAGAAAAAGAGCTGTTGGATTAATTTGACAAAGCACAAACAACTGTTGAATAAAGAGGGGCAAAATGGTCATTCAATTAATTATTTTTTATTTAAAAATACCCAAGGGACGGCCAAAGACCCAGAAAAGACGGACGAATCTTGAAGATCCATTCGGGGGGGGGGGATTTTTTGGGCCATTTTCTATACGAAATATTATTTAATAATAAGCGACAGACTTTCGAGTTCTGTCCAACCAAATAAAAAATTATTTTTTTAGTGGGACAAGATCTGTCTTGTATAATATGCATTTTCTCATTTCTGCTCTCATATATAGTAATCTACTGTTGTGAAATCGTCTAAATATGCATAAATAGAAAACGACTGCAGCGCTTTGTTTGCTAAAATATGCATAAAATGGATAAATAGCAAACGACTGTGAATGCTCTAATCAAGGCTAAATTGCAGAAAAACCAGCCATTCCTTCTGACATTTTTTCAGATAACTATGGTAAATTTACTCTAGTATTTGTAACCCATTAAACTTTTACTTTTACGGATAACTATCATAATATAGAAGGGCAAAAACCAAAATACCCTCCCAACGTTTGGCCTAAGTACAATATGCCCATATAACGTTTAAAAAAATACACTAAACCCATTACTCCGTTAACTTAACTTATTCCGTTAAGTTAGAATTATTGAATTACCTTTCTACCCTTATCCTTTCATATCTCAATCCCTTCTTTCTTCCTTTCTTCCTTCCTTTTTTCTTCTTTCATCTTTCCCTATTAACAACGATTTTTTCGGCAACAATTTCTTCGGTCCACGAACGTTTTAGAAGAGTGGGATGCTACAGTAGTGTACACATATTATTGAATGAACAAGATTAAACAAGTTAATTTTCACATGAATATCTGTTTGTAAAAGGAACAGATGAACCATGCAAATTGTTTCATTGGTCATGTAATGATCCACGAACATTTATGAAATTGCCTATGGCAGTTTAAGAATTAGCAAGTCAGATCACATGGAACTTCTTCATTTATCAAAAGTTCTTGGTAATCTTAGAGGCTTCGTTTTATAACAACTATAATTTTGAGACGAGGGAAAGAATTGTTACTTTCAGATTGTCCTTTACAATTTGAATATCCACAGTATAAATGTTGGTCGCGACTTGAATTTGATTTTAAAAAAGTTTCTGATCAGGTGTGGACCTTCTTCCAAATTTCACATTATGATATCAATTTTTATGAATATAATGTCATTAAATAGTTAGACAAATATGTCAATCCAATTATGAATTTTGGATGGGATATGTTAAATTATTTAATTTGATATTTTATTTTGCCAAATTTGTTGTGATTAGTTTGAAATTTGTAAGAAGTTTTACTCGATCAAACAAGTGCTCTTCTTTTTATTAAATTAAATTTACTGCAGATGTTTTCTCTGTTTTTTTTTTAATTTTTATCGTAAGATATTTTCTTTGTTAATATTTGAATTTTAAGGACTAAAGTTAAGATCTTGGTTTTCTAGTGTGCAATGGTTTCATAGAACTCTCTTCTTCCACAAATATTGTTAAGAATCTTGCACCTCAGTTCATGTACTTTGTCTCAAAGAAATTGTTGCCGAATAAATCGTTGTTAATAGAGAAAAATGAAATAAGAAAAAAGGAATGAAGAAAGGAAGAAAGAAGAGATTGAGATATGAAAGGTAAGGGTAGAAAGGTAATTCAATAATTCTAACTTAACGGAATAAGTAAGTTAATGGAGTAATGGGTTTAGTATATTTTTTCAAGCGTTATATGGGCATATTGTACTTAGGCCAAACGTTGGGGGGGTATTTTGGCTTTTGCCCAATATAGAAATAATAATGTTTTGAAAAAAATTGCTATAATTTGTAAATGGTTTTTTGAAATTAAATAAAAACCATAGATAGAAAAATATAATTATTGCAGTTTTAAAGGGAAAAAAAATTAAAAAAGATTATGCATATTAAAGTAAGTTTAAGGTAGTTATTTGATAAATGCTAACCCTTTCCCTTCGGGTAATGCTACACCTACTACCAAATCTACAACCTTTTCCTTTACAATCTTAGGTGGCACACTACTATTGGATATTTCTACCACTTACTCTACAATAAACTCTACTAATAATGTGCCACCTAAGGTTGTAAAGAGAAAGGTTGTAGATTTTGGTAGTAAGTGTAGCATTACCCTTTGCCTTCAGTCAAAGCATCTTCAACGTCACTACTGCCACGATTTTTTTTCCAAACCGACCTACTTTTTGAAAGTTTTTTCCAAACCGACCTACTTTTTTTTTAAATTCCCAAAGCGACCCACTCGGTCTTTGAAAGACCGAGTCTAGTATAAACTAGCGCGGTCTTTCAAAGACCGAGTCTTGCACTTCGAAAAATCGAAGAGCAAGACTCGGTTTTTGAAAGACCGCGCTAATTTATACTAGACTCGAGTCTTGCACTTTAGGGATTTTAATTGCGCAGATATCCTTTCTTCTTCTTCTCGACTTTATTTACTTTTTGTATTTTTTTCTTTTTCTCTCCATCCCTCAACGAATTTGGATTTGGTAGGTGTTGTAATATTTTTAGTTAGTTTGATTTTGTAGTTTTTTAATGTTCTGTCTCGAGTTTAGAGTAGTATGTTGTTAATGTCTCTAGTTTTTTCAATGTTCTGTTGGGCATATGTTGAGATGATATTGTGGAGATGTTATTGAAATTGTTGATGTGGTTGTGGATATGATATTAACAATATTGTGGAGATGTTATTGAAATTGTGGAGATGTTAATGAGATTGTTGATGTAGTTGTGGAGATGTTGGAGATGATGTGGTTGTGGAGATGTTAATGAGATTTTTGATATTGTGGAGATGTTGGACATATGGAGATGTTAATGAGTTTGTTGATATTGTGGAGATGTTAATGAGTTTCTGGAATTGTGGAGATGTTGTGGAGATGTTGTGGAGATATTGTGGAATTGATTGAACTCAAGACTCGGTCTTTCAAAGACCGTTCTAAATATAACTAGACTCTAAGTGATATTTTACAATCAGCATAAAGACTCGGTCTTTGAAAAACTGAGTCTTGTTAAAATGACAACGGTCTTGGAAAGACCGAGCCTTGAAGTTGGTTGAATTTTTTTGCGAAAAACTTCCAGACATTTTGATTCGAATATATTTGAAACTTATTGATTCCAAAATACTCTCTTTGGCCAATATTTAAACCTCAATCAATCATACATTTTCGAAAATTAAACACATCCAAATTTACTAGCTTCACGGCGACTATCAATCAAATCATGTACACTTTTAGCAAAAATTTTCCCTTCACATAAAAGCTTACTAGCTTCCTGTCGACGAGTAGTAAAGTAAGAGTTGAGACGTAAGAAGATCGTCTCAACAATCGCAGTTACTGGTAAACTATAGACTCCTTTCAAGACTGAATTGAAGCATTCTGACAGGTTCGTAGTAATTATTCCATATCTTCGACCTTCATCTGCATAAAGTGCCCATTTCTCAACCGTCATACTTGCATGAGTTGATTATACCAAGTAATTCTATGAACCTGAGTTTATAGAATTTCTTTGGTTTTTCTATCGGAGGTGGAGTGCTATTTGGTTTTTCCATATCTTCGATCCTCATACTTGTATGAGTTGATTATACCAAGTAATTCTATGAACCTGAGTTTATAGAATTTCGTTGGTTTTTCTATCATCTCAGCAAAATACTTGTATGAGTCAATCTTCTGAAATGAATCTTTCTTCCCGATGACGTGGACATGCTACCTCCGATGAGTTGGAGAAATAGAATAGAGTAAAGTAGAGAGAGAGAGAGAAGCAGAAGAAAGGAGATCTGCGCACTTAAGGGAGTGTTTGGTTGGAGGGGAATGGAGGGGAGGGGAGGGAAGGGGAGGGGTTTTTTAAAACTTTTCATGTTTGGTTCATTTTTTAGGAGGGGAGGGGAGGGAAATGGGGGGGGGGGGGGGGGGGGGGCAACACCCTTCTTGAGCCAATTTTGGCTTCCCTCCAAAAGTGGGGAGATTTGGAGAGTAGAGAAATTATGTGTAATTTTTTAATGTGAATGGACTAAATTGTCCTTTTAGTTAGTTCTTGTTATGTTATGACCCAAATTGCTTTTGGGCCCATTGGGCTTTGTATCATCGTATATGTAAGAAGATTAGAATCAAATGAATACTAATCAACATTTTTGCCCTAATCTCTCTCCCCCATAGCCGACTGCTCTTCTTCTTCCTCTCTTCTCTTCCATCTTCTAAAACCCTAACAATCCACAACCCATTAAAATCCTGACAAACTGATATCAGAGCCAACACCAAAAACCTCCACACCTTACTACCTTGCCGTCGTCGACGATCCCCTTCTCCCCCGGTGCCGTCGTCGAGCCCGATCCGTTCCAGATCCGTCGTCGAGCCCTTCTTGAATGATTTGGTGCTGATCCGTTCGTCCAGATCTGTCGAGCCAGATCCGTTCCGTTCGTCCAGATCAGATCTGATCCAGATCTCAGTCCGTCGACTTCGTCCAGTTCAGATCGTCCAGTCCAGATCTCCATCCCGATTGCTGATTGATTCCGGAGGTATTCATCCCGCAGCACCACTTCGTCTGAGCGTTGGAGGAGGAAGGATATCAAGAAGGAAGGTTTGATTTTTGTGATTTGAGTAATTAATTTTTGGGGGAGAAAATTTTGGTGTTTTGTTGAATTGGGTTCAAGAAATTTGTATGGATATGTTGGGGAAATATGATATTGAGAAGTATGATGGGAAGACGAGTTTTGCATTATAGCAAGTGCGTATGGCAGCGATTTTGTCGAGCCAAGGCGTTAAGGATGCCATTTTTGGTCGAGAAAAATTGATTGATGCGGTGGCGGATAAGAAATGGAGAGAGATGGATGATAAAGCACTCTCTATTATCCAATTGTGCTTGAGCGATTCGACATTGCAAGAGGTCCTATCGGAGAAGACCGCTAAGGCTTTGTGGGAGAAGTTGGAGAACATCTACATGAAGAAGTCCCTCACCAATCGACTGCGGTTGAAGTTGCGTCTCTACACTCTTCGCATGGTTGAAGGTACATCAATTTCCGATCATATTACGGAGTTTGCATCTATTTTGAATGATTTAAGTAAGATTGATGTTAAGGTGGAGGATGAGGACCAAGCCCTTCTGTTATTATGCTCATTGCCCGCATCATACAAGGCTTTTAGAGATATGTTGATTTATAGTAGAGATAAAATTTCTCTAAAGGATGTTAAGAGCAATTTGCAAGCCAAGTTGCACATTGATAGTGAGATGACCAATAATGAGAAAGGGAGCCAAGGTGTTGGTTTAGTTGTTGATCGAGGTAGGTCATGGTGTAGCGCCCCGAATTTCTAGATGAATAACATAGAAAATACGTGGCACCTTCCCAGCAATCCACTTCAATTGTAATAATAACACAAACAATACCACTAAAGTTTTCAACTTTTATTACAACAATTATTACAAATCACAGCGGAATTCAAACAAACTCAACTCATAATTTCTTTATTTACAATACCCATTGTCTCAACATAGCTAATACAAATTTACACAAATCTGTTGTGAGTCAAATGTGTCTCAAAACCAACTTAAGCATTCCATCTCCAACTCTAAGCATGAACCTGCAATATGTGAGGCTAGAGAGAGTCCCTAACCCCAAAACTAACGGGGTTAGCCATAAATGGTGTGAGTGACATAAAATCAACAAACAACATAAATGAACATAAATCATGATATTCTCAACAAAAGGTAGTAAACCAAATATACCAAAATAAGAAGTAACAAGAAGTGAAAACAGGTGATACGAAAACCAAATGTCAAGTGTGGAAATCAGCAAAACCAAATGCATGAAAATGAGTCAAGAAAACACAAATGCTATATGCAGACTATGATGATTACTAAGAGATAAAGATAGACTATGAGGATTAGCCCATGCCCGATAATTCCGTGATTGATCCCACATCTCAAGTAACCACTTGGATAATTCCGGAGATCATCTCACATCTAGACATAAACACATCATCACATGAATATCCCACAAGCGTCGCCTCGACCTTGATCATTCCGGAGATCAATCCCACATCTCAAATAACTACCTGGATAATTCCGGAGAAATATCTCACATCTCAGGTAATCTACCTGGATAATTCCGGAGATAAGTCTCACATCTCAAGTAAATCACTTGGATAATTCAGGAGATTAAGTCTCGCATCTAAAATCATACTGAGGTGCATAACTCATGTTCCCATTCGTCATAACCCTACTAATGTCTGTCCTTATTGTTTTTGGGTTACTGAATTACTCAACAAAATCTCCTAGAGTCGGTGTACCCTACCGGGATAACTCAAAACTGAATGACTGAATACGCCTCATCGGGCCTCAACAAAATAACTTAACAAATATCTCAACACCGGTATAATAGGGTCACCTACCTCTAGAGACTCCAACTCAAAAGTCTAAACAAAAACCCACTAACAAGAGTGGCTCAACTGAATATCTCAAAATCATATTCATAACTGAATATCTTAAAATCAAATACTGAATATCTCAGAATCAAATACTGAATCAAAGATCAAGTATAGACTGAAAAAAGAAACCAATCATTCGAAATAACACTAAGGATTACAAAAGTTCATCAGTACCAGTCGACTGTACAGTAAACCAGTCGACTGTCCAGAGATCGAATATCCAAAATTTCATGAAAATAAACTAAGTCATAACAGTCGTCCTAAAAATCATCAGTCGACTGTCCCGAAAGGACTGAACAAAATACATCTCAGTGGACCAGTCGACTGACAGCAGTCTAAGTCGACTGTCCAGAACACATTTTACAAAAATAAATCTCAGTGGATCAGTCGACTGCTAAGAGTCAAGTCGACTGTCCAGAACGATTATCCAAAGACTGAAAGTGCATCAGTAGAGTCGTACCAGTCGACTGCATAGTAGGCCAGTCGACTGTCGGCCTACAGTTCTCTTATCTTAGGTCTAAATACAAAATCCAAACTGGAGTTCTAAAGATTCATTGTTCACGTAATATAGTTCGTTCTCAGGCAAAATAATCAACCTCAATTAATCTCCATCAAGGATACATTCCTCAATCACCCAAATGTCGAAATTCAATTCTCAAGATCCATAATCACTAATCTTTCCATTAGGGTTCCTCAAAATTAATCTCCTTTCACAACTAAGATCAAAATCCGATTTGTATACTCCAGATCCAGATGTTCACCATCCGATCCCAACCATGATCAATTCTTAACATGCTTTCAAACAATATAATTTCATAACTCAAGATCTATTCAATATCCATAAGTTTCACAAACATGATTCAAAAATAATAATGGTTCACATACATACTACAACATAAGGTCCATATCATTCACATACGAAACAACAAACGATGTCATTCACATAATTCAAATCAACATGCACTCACAAAAATCAAACAAGCAAAACAAATAATCTTACGTCACTCACCTTGATTTTAGAAAAGAATCCACGAAAAGTTTTCCTCCTTGCTAGATCCAAAATCCTTCCTTCACCAGAATAGATCTCCCAAAATTCTGTGTATACTCAATGACGACTGAAAAGAATTTCTCTTAAATATGCCAGATTGTATATTAGGGTTTTACCCACACGTTGCAAAATAATCCTTTCCAAAATTACAATTTGCATGTATAGATTATTCTTTGGAAATTCCATCAAAACTCATTTAAATTAGGACTTAAGGGAAAAATACATTTCTAAATCTTCATCAATACTGTTCAAAATGCCCAGAATGTATATTTTGCATTTTAACCCTCAAAATGTCAATTTTGCATAAAAGTCCTTCTTTTCTCAAAAATTGCAAAATACATCAAATTAATTTCAGAAAAATCTGGAAAAATACTAATTAAATCTCAAATATTAAATAATGATTTTTCATAAGAAAAACTAAATTTTTTCGACTTCTCAAAAGGTATTTGCACGTGTTTTGCACGTGCACAAAAGATAAATTTTCTGAAAATATTCATTAAATTCCCGAAAATAAATTTAAATTCATTTTCAAATATAAAAAATAATATTTGAAAATACGGGATTCTACACATGGGACCGAAACTCGAAAGATACAAGGACCTGTTCGAAGTCTAGGCACAAGAATTTGATGTGCAACTATTGTAAGAAGAAGGGACACATTAAGGCCGATTGTTTCAAGCTAAAAAATAAACGAAAGGCGGATAGTAAAGGTTTTTCTTTGGAGGAGGCCAATGTGGCTGAATGTGATACTCTTTGTGTGACAGATACTAATGTTGATGATATGCATTGTTGGGTGATGGATACGGGTGCTTCGCAACACATGACTCCGAATAGAGATTGGTTTGAGACTTATGAGCCTACGGATGGTAAGGTTCTCATGGGAAACAACAATATGTGTAAGGTTGCCGGAATTGGTTCGGTGACAATTAAGTTCCATGATGGAAAGGTCCGAAGGTTGACGGGTGTGAGGCATATACCCGATTTATCTAAGAATTTGATTTCTTTGGGGTCTCTTGAAGAAAATGGGTGTAAGTTCCAAAGTGAATGTGGAGTCCTTAGAGTCTCTAAAGGGTCTCTCACAATCATGAAGGCGAAGAGAATTGGAACTCTTTATTTCTTACAAGGTTCCACGGTCACGGGCTCGGCCGCCATTGCACGTTCGGGTACTATGTCGGATGAGGATACTACCAAGCTCTGGCATATGAGATTGGGGCATATAAGCGAGCGAGGAATGACCATTTTGAGTAAGACAGGCTTGTTGTGTGGTCAATGCACGAGCAACTTGGAGTTTTGTGAGCATTTTGTATTTGGCAAGCATAAGAGGTTGAGCTTCTCCACGGCCATTCATTCGACCAAGGGAACACTTGACTACATCCATTCGGATCTTTGGGGACCTTCTCGTGAGCCTTCCAAAGGTAATGGTTCTCGTTACATGCTTACTCTCATTGATGATTTCTCAAGAAAGGTTTGGGTTTATTTCTTGAAAGAGAAAAGTGATGTGTTTCGCACCTTCAAAGAATGGAAGTCACTTGGGAGAACCAAACAGGAAGGAAAGTTAAGAGGTTAAGAACCGATAACGGTTTGGAGTTTTGCAACCGTGAGTTTGATAATTTTTGCAAGGCTGAAGGGATTGTTCGGCACAAGACGGTGGTCAACACTCCACAATAAAATGGCGTTGCAGAAAGGATGAATAGGACACTACTTGAAAAGTCTAGAAGTATGCTTCCAAATGCGGGTTTGGGTAAGGAGTTTTGGGCGGAAGCCATTAACACATCTTGCTATTTGGTAAATCAATCTCCTACCACTTCAATTGAGTTGAAGACACCCGATTATTCGAATTTGAGGGTGTTTGGTTGTCCCGCTTATGCACATGTGAATGAAGGAAAGTTAAAGCCTAGATCGAAGAAGTGTATTTTTGTTGGGTATCCCGCAAATGTGAAGGGATATAAGTTGTGGTGTCCCGAATCATCCAATTTTCTTATTTCAAGAGATGTCATTTTCAATGAGTCGGCCATGTTGAAGGCAAATGATGTTGCACCCGAGCCGACTATTAAGGAGAATGCGAAGGTTGAGAAGAAGGTGGAGTTTGAGGTGCCAGTTCAAGAAGGTGATGATTTGATCTCACATGATGATGTCAGTTTGGAGGAAGCCCAAGAAGAGGCACAACCGTATGCATTGGCAAGGGACCGAGCTAGAAGAGAAACAAGACCACCTACGAGGTATGGATACTCCGACTTTGCTTATTGTTTAGAAATTGCAGAGGATGTGGAGTATTGTGAGCCATCTTCCTACAAGGAAGCTATTTCTTCTAAAGATGCGGACAATTGGGTTGCCGCTATGAATGAAGAGCTACAATCTTTGCAACAAAATGAGACTTGGTCTCTTGTGAAGCCTCCCAGTGGTTAGAGGATTGTGGGTTGCAAGTGGGTGTTTAAGAGGAAGATTGATGGCTCAAATCCCGCGGATTTTCGATACAAGGCAAGGCTAGTGGCTAAAGGGTATAGTCAAGTCCAAGGTGTGGACTTTAATGATGTGTTCTCTCCCGTAGTTAAGCACACCTCCATTCGACTTTTGCTCTCGTTGGTGGCAATGAAGAATTTGGAATTGGAGCAAATGGATGTGAAAACTGCCTTCTTGCATGGTAATTTGGAGGAGCAGATTTACATGAGCCAACCGGAGGGTTTTGAGGTTGCGGGAAAGAAGAACCGTGTGTGTCTTTTGAAGAAGTCCCTTTATGGCCTTAAGCAATCACCGCGGCAATGGTATAAGAAGTTTGACTCATTCATGGTGAGTATTAATTTCCATCGTTCCAATTATGATAGTTGTGTTTATTTCAAGAAGTTGGATGGTGGGGATTTCATTTACTTGTTGCTCTATGTGGATGACATGTTGATTGCATCCTCAAACTTGAAACAAGTTAGGAGGTTGAAAGAACAACTCAGTTCGGCATTTGAGATGAAAGACTTGGGCCGCCAAAAGGATTTTCGGGATGGAGATCACAAGGGATAGGTCCAAGAGAAAGTTATTTCTTTCACAAAAGTGCTTTGCCGAGAAAGTGCTACGCCGTTTTGGCATGGAGAAAGTGAAAGTTGTTTCAACACCTCTTGTGGCGCATTTCAAGCTTTCGGCCGCTTTAAGCCCAAAATCCGATGATGAGCAGAAATATATGGAAAATGTTCCATATTCGAGTGCAGTTGGGAGTCTCATGTACTTGATGGTGTGCACTCGACCAGACATTGCTCAAGCCGTTAGTGTGGTAAGTAGATATCTCTCTTGTCCGGGGAAAGGGCATTGGAAAGCAGTGAAGTGGATCTTCCGCTATTTGAGAGGTACTATTGATGCATGTTTGGAGTTTGGTAATGGCAAGAAACTGACGGGCTTTGTGGATGCGAATTTTGCGGGTGATTTGGACAAGAGGCGTTCCTTGACGGGTTATGTTTTTACCCTTGGAAATTGTGCAATTAGTTAGAAGTCTACACTTCAAGCCACCATTGCGCTCTCAAGTACCGATGCTGAATATATGGCAATTACTGAGGCTATTAAGGAGGCTATTTGGCTCAAGGCGTTTGTTGGTGAGATGTCTTCACTTGAGGGTCCTATTACGGTGTTTTGTGACAACCAAAGCGCAATCCATTTGACTAAGGACCGCATGTACCATGAGAAGACGAAGCACATTGACATTCGATACCATTTTGTTCGAGCTGTGATCTCGGAAGGCAAGGTTGCCGTGAAGAAGATTGGTACCGAATTGAATCTGGCCGATATGCTCACAAAGCCTCTTCCAATTGCAAAGTTCAAGCTTTGTTCAAGTTTGATGTCGGTTTGTTTCTAGCTAGTTTGAGCTAGTTTTGTTTCTAGCATATTGCTAGTTTGTTTATGTTATGTTTGCTTTGTGTTTTTAGCTTGTTTTAGATGCAATTTGGTTCAAGGTGGAGATTGTTATGTTATGACCCAAACTGCTTTTGGGCCCATTGGGCTTTGTATCTTCGTATATGTAAGAAGATTAGAATCAAATGAATATTAATCAACATTTTTGCCCTAATCTCTCTCTCCCATAGCCGACTGCTCTTCTTCTTCCTCTCTTCTCTTCCATTTTCTAAAACCCTAACAATCCACAACCCATTAAAATCCTAACAGTTCTCATATTTTCTCCACCAATTTTCTATTGAGTAGCTAGTGAGTAGCTCGGTTCCTTGGCAGCCCTACCTCTTTCTTACCCTGTTCAGTTATTTTATGTCACCTTCTCATCAACACTCAAAAACTGCATATCGATTAAGTATGAGAACACGATCGATCATTTCTGAAATATGATGCTCCAGCTTGCAAATGGTAGTGACTTCTTTTTCTTCTTTACTTAAAATTTAAGGTACAATATTATTACGTGAGCGAATAAAAATACATCAGATATCAGTTATGCATGTTCACAACTTGTGTAGTTAAGCAAATTAAACATTTGAACTCAGAGGAGATAAATGATTAAGAAGCATATATAGACTTGTAACTCCTCTTAATTACTTAATGAAGTTTCATAAAAAGAAATACTTTCTGTGCATTTTACTTTCAGTTTGAAGTTTACCATTATCTTCTAATCTCTAAGATTACAATGGGATCGAGAATGACTTAGTATCATTTATTAATCTATCAACGATAACATGAGAACAAGCATTAAAAATTAGTGGCTGTATTTGTGTATATCTATTAGTGGTTATCTCAACATATTATTGTATTGAGGATAAGAAATAAGATGTTCTTCGTGATTAAAAAGCTCACTTGTACCAAATAATTTGGAATGCAATTAGGGAATGCAATTGTGAAGGGTATAAAAGTAATTTTATTATAAAATCCATTCCCTCCCCTTGTGAACCAAACAAGAAGATAATTATTTTTCCTCCCCTCCCCTCCTTTGAACCAAACATAGTTTTCATTAAATCCCTCCCCTCCCCTCCATTAAAATCCCTCCCCTCCCCTCCCCTCCCCTCCCCTGAACCAAACAGAGCCTAAAACCCCTAAAGTGCAAGACTCGGTTCTCGGTCTTTGAAAGATCGAGTCTAGTATAAACTAGCGCGGTTTTTCAAAAACCGAGTCTTGTTCTTCGATTTTTCGAAGAGCAAGACTCGGTTTTTGAAAGACCGCGCTAGTTTATACTAGACTCGGTCTTTCAAAGACCGAGTGGGTCGCTTTGGGAATTAAAAAAAAAGTAGGTCGGTTTGGAAAAAACTTTCAAAAAGTAGGTCGGTTTGGGAAAAGATTCTACTGCCACATGTGCTAGCTTTGGCTTTGAACATATCATTGAAAGAATACCGAACAACTGTAAATCTTTCAGCCAATGTATTCTTTAATTCAGGTATAAATGACGGATAAAACTCCAAAACTCAGTAAGATACAAAATATTCCAATAATTTTTTTTTTCCAATTGCCATTCATATTAGAAATACAACAAACTTGCTAGACTACCAGCAAAAGATTACACACCTTCACTACCGATCTAACCTACCAAGCACAATAACACATCCTTACTAGGTTGAAAACTAATTCTATGATCACATAACATACCCTAATTCATCAAAATCCCTTAAGAGTTGATTTGTGATGAACTTCATCGACCATAAAGGTAGTCTTGATCTCGATCACAAAGTCAGCGAAAACCACCACCTCCAGTCATGAACTAAGCTCTGTTAGGCATCCATGTCGAAATTGCATATATGATTCTCCCTTTCCAACCTTGAAGCAACCATCGACTATCTTCATCGAATACGAAATCCTTATGGTAGCTCCCCTTCACTCTGTTTCTAGCCTTCTTTATAATATCCGCATTCAACGGCAATTGTGTAAATCCAGCCCTAAAGTTCCTCACTTGCCATTGTTTGTAAGTCTCTGGCCTCTCTACTCTTTCCGGGCCCTCACAAGATATCACATTCAATGCCTCTCTGCCGAACAAATCCCTCTCTATCAACAACCTCTGTGCATCATCTCTGGGCACAGTTGTATCGAGCATATCAAACAATGCAGAGAAATGGAACAACGCCTCTCTGAATCTAGTGACAAAGAAAGGAGCACTATATGATCCATTCACAATCCCATGGATGAACACATCAGGGTTCGCCTTTCTTATCGTGTTTAGTACCATATTCCTCGGGCTATCCACAACCACAGTCTCATCAACCAGATTCCTAAATCGATACAAACAATTCACAATGAGCACCTCACCCTTGTAGATCTTCAAGTCCTCAACCCGAATCTTCTCCCATTTGGATGCAATAGAATTGTAATGGAAGGGCACGCCGAAATGCTCTGCATAAGCTGCCAATCTCTTCCCGGTCTCTTCAATCCTCTCTGTTGGGCGAAAACCTGGTTGGGGTACATCAATACCGGTTATCCGCAGCTTGGGTGGACCACCTGGCCTCTTTGCCAGCCTCTGAATAAGGCACGGCCACTGAAACCCAAAATAGATACCGAAATCTATTATATGAACTGCCGAAGCATTCTCAGCTACATTCATGATTGTGGTGTTGGAGAAGAAATGCGAGATTCTCTTGAAAGGGCAAGCTGCAAGATAAAGCTGATAGGCTTTCAAGATATCAGTAGATGTAGCTCTTTTAGCCATTAGAGAACGATACATTTGACTCCCAGTTCCGGCCAATCGAGCTTCTAACCCATCGGCAAAACACTGGGCCAGCCGCTGGGATCCGTCTCCGAACGGGGATGAAGACTGGCGGATTTGCCTCAAAAGCCCATTCGCAGTCCGGCGATCATCCGCAGCTACAGCCTGAGCACAGTGGATCAAAAGGGTCCGAAGATCAACCACATCCTCCTTGTTGTTCTTCTTCTTCCTCCCCCATCCATTTGACAGGCTAGCCTGCTTCTGCATTGCTTCACGAAGCGCTTCAACTTCACTAGCGGCGCCCTTCTCAGGGCCATGGCACAGAAGAATTTGATCGAAAATCTCAGATCGAACAGTCTCTTCAGATGTTACAGTTACCGCCGACTGCTTACTGCTCCGCCCTTCGATCACATCCAATTCCCCCGCATCGCTATTAGGATTCTTCCTACCTCTCGAATACACTTCCTCCTGCTGCTTCATCGGCGAAAACCCTCTCGATTCCAAGTCGATCACAAGCCTGTCGTCGCTCGGAAGAAACTTCCGAGCCTCCTCCACCCCTTTCTTGAATTGCCAAACAAGGGAAGGGTCTTGGGAGGAGGAGGCCGGGTAATCACTGAGCGAACAAATCTGATTGAAACCAACCGGATCAGAAACCCAACTGCCACTGCTGCTGCTGCTGCTACTGCTCTTTCCATTAAATGAATTCGAAACCCAACTCCCATAAGAAGAAGAAGAAGAAGAAGAAGAAGAGAGTGGTGGCGAAACCGAATTCAAATTCATACTCGGAGGAGGTGGATATTGTTCACCTAAAGCGTCGTAAAACGGTTTCTCAGCAGCTTGAATGGCAGCAGCAGAATGCTCCTCGTCCACTTCCTGATACAAAATATTGACCTTCTCGTCCACGTCCTCCTCCATCAGCATCTTGCTAATGTAATTCAACACGATATCCGAGAAAACCTCCGCCTCTTCCGGCGTGCTGACGGCAGCAGATGAGGGTGAAGGAGCAGGAGGAAGCTTCCGGGTTTGAAGCGGAGCGGAATGACGGTACTGGAAGCTTCCATAGCCGCCTCCGCCCCCGCCGCCGTTCTGGATCGGAAAAGGTTGCGGGTTCGGGTCGGAGAAGAAGCCGTCAATCCCTAAACCGTTCATAGCCACCGGATCGTGAATCATCAGTTGTAACGCTATAGAAGTAACCAACAAAAAAAAAATCAATTATTAGGAATTGAAAGATGTTCAATTTTTTATCGAAAAAGATGGTACCATTTTTTGAAGAAGAGATCCGGTTTTTTTTTTTTTTTTTCGTCCTACAAAAACAGGCCGCTTTGCTTACCTCATGTCCTTGCCCTCTCAGCTTTATAATTATATATACGAGAAGCTTCTTTTTGGGAGTGGATCGATGAGAAGATCTGGACTGTTGGATGACGGCAACCGGCGATAGGCAGTGGTACCGGTGAGGGTCCGTTACGGAGTGCAGGGATAAGTCGGTAACTCGGTGTGGGCAAAGTTTGGGGGTGGGGACCACACGTGGTGGGCACGGATTTTGATGGAGATTGGATGACAGAGATGGGAGTCCGCCGCGCTTTTAGAGAGAGAAGGAAGGACACGTGACAGTGGTTTGGAGTTGGAAGGGTGGCAGGTACACGGGCGTGGGGGTGAACATGTGCGTGAATTTATGTAGAAGTTACTTTTTTTTTGACTATTTTATTCCGTAAATATGTGATCGTGTCTGTGACGACTGACTGCGCTGTTGCTGTTGCTGTTGTTGAAGAATGCACTCCCCTAAATGTAGTTTGAGGATAGCACGAATCTTGATGCACTTTAAAAGTTTGATTTGTTAATTTTGTAATGTAGCCAGCTTAATTATGTGTATTTACGGTTAATCTTCCGATCTTTAATACTTAATATTCCTAAGATGTCCTTCAATTTATTTAGTGAATTAGTTGATATGAATTATTTTAGTTTGGAGGAGTATGCTAGTAATGTATACATAGAGACTTTCATCGTTTTAGGTAGATGAAAATGAATTTTAGGTATTTGCTAAGCAAGAAAGAGTTCATTTTAAGAAATGCTACACATGCCAACACCTCCAAGGTCACTCCTTTTCTCCTCCTCTATTTCTTCATTTCTTTCCTCAATCCTCAGTTTAGGGTTTTGACAACAAATTTGGTTGGTTCTTGATAGATAAGATGGGATATCTAGTTCTGACACCTATACAGGTGCAGGCAATCCAGGTCGATGTGTATCCTTTTATTTAATTACTTTATGTATTAGATTACATGTGATTTCATGCGACGATTGTTTATTTGATTTGTATTTTTTTTAAATTTTACTTTACACAGATTATAGGTGTGTTATTTAGTGTAAGCACTTGTGCTTTAAATCACATTTAGGTTCTACTAGTAATTTACACGTGCGTTGCACGGCTTAATAAATACATATTTTTTTAAAAGTAAAAATTCAGGCACGCGTGTTGTACGGGTTGGTAGAAGGACAAATTACACTAAGGCCTTTTCCCATTATAGTAGTAGAGATATTTTCATTATATGACAACCTGCCTAAATATCACCAGGATACCAACGATATCTGATATTTGATATGGTGAATTGCCATTTGATATGATTCTTATATCCAATATTTACAACCTTGCATAGGCTAGCTACATGTCCCATGACCGCCAATTGTAAATATGTATTTGTTTTGATACAGAGGTAAGGTAGGAGACACGAGGAAAATGGTCCAAGATAAGAACTAAATTAGATTGTATTGATGTTTAGTTACTGCTGTGTATTTACCTTTTGGGTTGAGATAATTAGAGTTATCTCAACTCCAAAATAAGTCCCACACACACTATAGTTCATATAGCTTCAGGTATCTTAAATACCTCTACATACCTCCTGATTTCTTACCTCAGAATTCAAACAAGGCCTATTGGAATGGTTTGAAATGTAAATTGTTTTGTAAAATTCAGATAGTACCATTACATATTGTATTTGCTATTCATGGGCATATTTCAATTCCATGTTGATTGCGACGATCTTTGTTGTGGTAATCATTTAAAAGCCTTGACTATTGACTTGTAGAAAATACCTGAACTATTGGACTATATTGAAACACACAGGGCATGACGAGTAGGATTTTCCTACTGATATGTTTGGTATGTCCTATATTATCCACAATTGTAGCTTGATACCTGATGCCAAGGCTGAGTTTCTGAACCATGCTTGTTAACTATTAGTACTGAACATGCCTAAGGATTTAATTAAATGTTTTTTTGTTTTTCTCCCTTAATCTCTCAGTGGATCAATTCCTGTACATTAGTTGCTGTGACAGGCCAACTTAATCTCTCAGTGGATCAATTCCTGTACATTAGTTGCTGTGACAGGCCAACATAGGCACCCTTAGGGTTGGATGCTTGTTAAAGATGGCAGGTTGTTAGTTATTTCAAAGAGTTCTTGGTTAATATTCTCTCATAGGCATGCCGAGTTTGTTTGGGTGCTTGTTAAAGATGGCAGATTCTTGGTCATTTTAACTAGTTCTTGTTTTAAATAATTCTTGTGAAAGCCCCTGTCACTAAGCTAAAACTTCGAAGTTGTAGAAGGTTGAGAAAAAAAACGCCGGTGGGATTCGAACCTGGGCTGCTCTGATACCATATGAAAGCCCTTGCCACTGAGCTAAAACTTCGAAGTTATAAAAGGATCGAGGTAAATTGCACTTGTATTCTAACAATTCTTAATTAAAGCTCTCTCTCTCTTTCTCTCGTTGGTATGCCGAGGTTTTTTGGGATGCTAGTTAAAGATGGCAGAATTTTGGTCATTTTTAATAGCTGTTGATTGAAGTTCTCTCTCTTAGAGCGATGCCGAGTGTTGTTGGGATGCTAATTAAAGATGGCTGATTGTTGGCCATCTTGATTGAAGTTCTCTCTCTCATAGGCATGCCAAGGGTTGTTCGATTTCTAGTTAAAGATGGCAGATTGTTGGTCATTTGAAATCTCTCTCTCTCTCTCTCTCTCCCTCTTTTGCTATATTAGTCTTAAACCACATACCTAGTGCATAGCGCCCATGCATAATAATTTAAAGTGGTTTTTTTTTTTCTTGCTCAAAAAATGTATATTTCCTGGCGAGTATGACACAGAAAACTGTGAATTCTGTAGGTCCCGCCACAAAAGTGCATGCACTCATGCATGCAACGTTTGGTGCATGCTGATGCATGACAACGTTTGATGCAAGCATGGTGTCTCTTCCGAAGCATGGTGTCTTTTCCGAAGCATGGTGTCTCTTCCCCTCCTATAAATTCTCACTATTTTCTTCATTTGATCATACACTCAACTGAAGAGAAAAATAGAGATTGATAGCCACAGAGAGCTTATAAAGTATTGAGAGTTTTTTGTTTTGTAAATCTTTTGAGATTGAGAAATAATATTTGTATTGTTTTCTTCTCAAATTTATCTCTGTTGTTTTTCTCACGATCCTAACAAGTGGTATCAGAGCGAGGTTGAGTTGTTGAGTGCCAAAAGCCTTTTGCAGATCAAGATGTCGATGGAGGAATCAATATCATCATCATCATTTGGAGCCATGATCAAGCTTACTGCCACCAACTATACACTTTGGAGACCTCGGATGGAAGATCTCCTAAGTTGTTGTTGCCGCTAAATTTGGTGTGGGGGCAAACAGATAGAACTTGTGGATTCTTGGGGAAACTGAATAGAAAGACCTGCGTACCTGTTCCCTGGGGCGTCGTCTGTGCTCCCGCCGTGCACCTGCAAAAAGTGCGAGACACCGGGGTTGTTCCCGGCGACGCACCCTCCGACGCTCAAGTCAGTAATCTAGGAAGACTATGAATGAGCACAAAAACTGGTGAAGAGTTGATTACCTCTCAATGGAGATGGATGGGGGGTATTTATAGGCGTCTTAGGGAACAGATTAGGAATGTAATCCCGTGATCTGATAAGGAATATTCTCCTTGTAAACAGATTAGGAATGTAATCCCTAATTCCCAGTGGAGGGATAGGCATGAATCGGGGCCGTTGATTAGGATCTAATCAGGAGCCTTAATTCTATCCCTCTGATCGGGCTTTACTGCTGGTTGAGACCCGCGCCCAATTGAAGCGGATCCGTTTGTGGGTTATTGGGTCTTTATCGGAGAGACCTAGTACCCATTTCGGACCCTATTTGCAGGTGAAATTTCCATTTTACCCCTGGACTTCAACATTCGTGCCCGATTTGGACGGTTCCGATTAATCCCCATTTTTAGCCATATCACGAGCCCCCCACTCCTAAAGGCCGAGCTTGATCGGCCTTTGAGGAGTAGTTTAGCTGTTTTAATGGCTGGCGGAGTTGTATCGGAGCCCAAATGGAAGGTTTTGAATCTTGAAGGAGGTAGTTTGGTGATTTTTCAAGCGGATTGAACTCTGAGTCGCTCCTGAGCTCTTATGGTCATGTGGTGTTCTAGCAGGGATATCCTATTAACTTCGCGAAGTGTCAATTCGTCGTTCGGGGTTCTTAGAAGATTGCTCTCAGCAATAATTGCTTGTTTGGGGACGAGACGGCGCTCCCTATCTTCACAATTGCTTTGCAGGAGTTCTTCCTTGATTTCCCAAATTTTTAATTATTTTTTCGAGATCTCTTGGCAAATGGTTCGACCTTTTTCATTTGTTGAGGGGGACATGTGCTCGTATCATGCTTCCGACCCCTTCTACAGCTCGCTGACTAGGGGACCGAGGTCTGTATGCGGTTCGGCTCATCTTTCCGAAGAGGGGGGAGAGTTCGGCATGGTTATGAGTGCCGAAAGGGAGTTCGGCATGATCCGAGGTCCCATCTTTCCCCCGTAATAGGGTCGGTGCCAAGAACGCTCGGCAGCTGGTGCCGAACTCAATTTTTCCCTATAACAGGGTCGGTGTCACGAACGCTCGGCAGCTGGTGCCCAACTCAATTTTTCCCTATAACAGGGTCGGTGTCACGAACGCTCGGCAGTGAGTGCCGAAAGGGAGTTCGGCATGATCCGAGGTCCCATCTTTCCCCCGTAATAGGGTCGGTGTCACGAACGCTCGGCAGTGAGTACCGACCGTGACTTTTTCCCTATAACAGGGTCGGTGTCACGAACGCACGGCAGTGAGTGCCGAACGTGACTTTTTCCCTATAATAGGGTCGGTGTCACGAACGCTCGGCAGTGAGTGCCGAACGTGACTTTTTCCCTATAACAGGGTCGGTGTCACGAACGCACGGCAGTGAGTGCCAAACGTGACTTTTTTCCTATAACAGGGTCGGTGTCACGAACGCACGGCAGTGAGTGCCGAACGTGACGTTTTCCCTATAACAGGGTCGGTGTCACGAACGCTCGGCAGCTGGTGCCGAACTCAATTTTTCCCTATAACAGGGTCGGTGTCACGAACGCTCGGCAGTGAGTGCCGACCGTGACTTTTCCCCTATAACAGGGTCGGTGTCACGAACGCATGGCAGTGAGTGCCGAACGTGACTTTTTCCCTATAACAGGGTCGGTGTCACGAACGCACGGCAGTGAGTGTCGAACGTGACTTTTTCCCTATAACAGGGTCGGTGTCACGAACGCACGGCAGTGAGTGCCGAACGTGACTTTTTCCCTATAACAGGGTCGGTGTCACGAACGCACGGCAGTGAGTGCCGAACGTGACTTTTTCCCTATAACAGGGTCGGTGTCACGAACGCACGGCAGTATGTGCCGAACGTGACGTTTTCCCTATAACAGGGTCGGTGTCACGAACGCTCGGCAGTGAGTGTCGAACGTGACTTTTTCCCTATAACAGGGTAGGTGTCACGAACGCACGGCAGTGAGTGCCGAACGTGACTTTTTCCCTATAACAGGGTCGGTGTTACGAACGCTCGGCAGCTGGTGCCGAACTCAATTTTTCCCTATAACAGGGTCGGTGTCACGAACGCTCGGCAGTGAGTGCCGAACGTGACTTTTTCCCTATAACAGGGTCGGTGTCACGAACGCACGGCAGTGAGTGCCGAACGTGACTTTTTCCCTATAACAGGGTCGGTGTCACGAACGCACGGCAGTGAGTGCCGAACGTGACTTTTTCCCTATAACAGGGTCGGAGTCACGAACGCACGGTAGTGAGTGCCGAACGTGACTTTTTCCCTATAACAGGGTCGGTGTCACGAACGCTCGGCAGTATGTGTCGAACTCCCAGACTTGTCGTTTTCTGGGGATTTGTCTTTTCTGTGCGCCATTTGAACCCCTGACACCTCTGACAGCTCTGACAATTCTGACAACCCTGACAGATGGGACGTTCATTAATTGCAGTGACCCCTGGGGTTCCATCGGATGGAGTGCGCATTTAATTCAACTCATGATTCGTTGTAGTTATCGAGGTGACGATTAGGATCGCTCCGCCGCTTGGTTTAGATGTGCCGGTCGTACGGGCCCATTAGCCTCGTGGTGTGTGTCCCTCTTCTATAAATCCTCCCCCCCCCTTCTCATTTCTCATTTCTTCCCTCATTTGCTCAGGCGTTCTCTTGTGTCTCAGGCGAGTTTTCCGGTGACCGGTGTTTGACTCAGGCGAGGTTTTTCGGCAGCTCTTTTCTTTCAAGGTAATTTATAAATTATGTCTGTAGCTTCTGTCTCAGATGAAGTCTCTTGGTCCGAGCCCTCCCTTGAAGGCGCCGAGGCCTCGACACCGAATCCACCCAAGGGGAAGGTGTTCGGCAAGGATTCCATCGTCGTGGATCCGAAGAGGATGGGGGAGTTCGGACAGCTACCAGGTCCGCTGACGGGGCTGCACAGGGTCAGGGAACTCCCGAAGGACCAGGCCGAGCGGATCGTCCATGGGAGGGAGAGGTCCTTCGAGGAGAACGAAGCGAGGGAGACGACGGAGGCGGACGACGCGGCGTCGATCCTGCGCGAGGAGGAACTGGCTGCGATCCGGGACTCTTTTTTCATCCCGGAGGAGTACGAAATAATGCTGCCGGGCCCCGGGGTTAGGGCTAATTCGCCGCTGCCAGTGACCATGTGTTGCTGGCCGGTTGATGCCTTTATCGCCGGTGCTCGGTTGCCTCTCCACGCGTTCGCTGTTACCGTGGTGAGCTGGTACGGGGTCTGCCCCATTCAGCTCATGTCGAACGCGTGGCGAGTGATCAATGGCTTCGTTCTCCACTGCCAGGCCGCAGGGATCGAGCCGCAGCTGAACGTGCTTCGGACGATATACCGGCTCCACCAGGGGAACAAGTCGGAGTACCGGTATTATCTGACTCCGAGGCACGGCGGCAGGCTCGTCGTCTGCCCCGACTCTATCAAGCACTGGCGAGAGAAGTGGGTCGTCATGCGGAGTCGAGAAGCATGGCCGATCCCCACAAATTGGGCAGAAGGGGTGCCCAAGAGGGCGACGGCGCTGCCGAGGCTTACGGTAGAGGAAGAAGCGGCGGTCCGGACCCTCCTCGACCGGCCGAAGTACGATTGGAAGAATTTGACGGAGGACGTTCTCTACAAGGGAGGGCTCTGCCGTGTAGATCCTAGTACGCGGCTTCTCACCAAGTTCTTTTTTCCGTACTTGCTGCCTTGTTTTTCTTTTGTGCTAATCATTTTTTGCTTTTGATGCAGAATCCATGGACTACGAAGTGGTGTTGGCGCTCAGGGCGGGGCTCGCCAGTAAGGCGCCGAGGAAGCGCAAGAGGGTTGCGTCGAAGCTGCCCTCGACCTCGAAGGTGCCGAGGATTGCGGCCCCCGACCAGGTGGTGGAGGTTGCTGACGACCCGGTCATCACCGTGGCGGGGCCTTCGGCTCCTGCACCTGTGGGGGATTTCCCCATTGCCGCCGCGCTCGCCATGCCGACCCCGCCGCTGACCGTAGCAGGCGAGGAGCTCCTGACGGAGGAGCACAAGCGGATCCACATTCCGGACTGGCAGGTCCGGAGGCACGATGGGTTCCTCGGGAACTCGCTGGCGAGCATGCAGGCCGTCAAGCATCTCGCCACCCCGAAGGACCGCGCCGCCATGGACGCGGGGAGGGAAGGCGACGACGTGATCGAGATCGCTCGTTCGGCGGTATCGGTAAGTTCCGAGTTCGCTTCGTTCGTTTCATCCCTTTGAATCACAAATTTTTTTTTCTAACTCTCGGAGTTCTTCTTCTTTCCTTTGTAGATCGTCGTCCATTTCGGTCACCTCACTGAGAGGCTGACTGCCCTCGAGAAGGAGCTGAAGCAGGAGTCCGACCAGGCTTGGAACGAGAAGGCTCGGATGTCGAACCAGCTCGACAAACTCCGGGTCGAGCATGAAGGTCGGTCTGCGAGGATCCAGCACCTCGAGGCCGAAGTGAAGAGGCTGGAGGACGAGCTACGTCGGGAGAAGGAGGGGTCGGCCAACCAGTTGGTCGAGGCCGAGGCGAAGCAGGCGGCGGCCGTGAAGGAGGCGGAGGACGCCACCTTGAAGAAGGCCCAGGGGTACCTCGCGCAAAACATGGCGAAGGCCTTCGCCACTGCCCTCGACCGGGTGCGAGAGGCATACCCCGGGGTGGACGTCTCGGGATGGCGACTCTTCCCCGGACACGTCGAGGGCTTCGACCCCGAGTCCGAAGGGGAAGAGGAGGAGGAGGAGGGCGACGCTGATGCCGACGCCGGGGTTACTGGCGAGGTCCCGAGCACCACGACCACTCCGTTGGCGGCGGCGTCTCCTTTGGCGAAGTCGACTCCTACTCCGCCTCGTCGCCCGGGGAAAGAGGTCGGGCACTGAATCTGCCTTTCGTTTTGTTGTTTTTGATTTTGTTTTCTTTTTTTGTCTTTCCTTTCGAACTTTGTAATGCCTAATAGCGGACTGGCCACCGCTTTTTGTGACGTTTAATGAAAGGAAAATTTCTGCAAGTGTCGATGCTCGGAAGTTTTTGTGTTACGCATTTTCTTTTGCCGAACTGTCTCCTTTAGTTTCTAGAGATGAAAATTTTTCCAAGTGTGGCGCTTCGGCCATGTTCGGTGTTTGTGCTGATTATTCTGATCTCTTTGCAGCTTATGGTGATTGCCCAAGACGTCGAGCTTGCTCGCCCGGACGAGGAAGTTCCAGCCGAGGCCGGCCTAGGGGCGACAAGGCTGTGTCTGGCTAGGTGTAGAGAGAAACTTTACGAGGTCGAGCTCGGATTGCGCCGAGCTGAAAGCGAGAGGAGGCATCTCCAGCTCGTCCTTGGACGGCGAGACATCGAGATTCGTCGTTTGGAAAGCAGAATCGCCGAGCTTATACCCGAAGGTGAACATTTGCCAACTGATTTCAGTAATGAGATTCGAGTTCAGTGCATTCGTCATAACTTGTCCAAAATAACAGCGGAGAAGGACGAGTTGCTTTCCGAGATACAGCATCTGCAGTCCGTAGAGGCGAAGTTCCGGAGTGAGGGCGAGGGGCTGACGGCCGAGGTGGCCAAGTTGACGACTGAACGAGTCGAGTTGACTGCCGAAGTCGAAGCGCTAAAGAGGGCGACGGTGGATAAAAGCATCGAGGTCACCCACCTTCGGCGCCAAGTCGCTAGTCGATCTGGAGTGCCGGACTCCGCGATACCCCCACGTTTCGAAGTCGACGTCAAAGACGACTCGTTGCGGGACAGGATCTCGGAGTTGGAGGCGGAAGTGGCCCGTCTGAAGCCACATTCAGGGCCGATCAACATTCGAAGCACGTCATGCACTCGCGCTGAGAGTGAGCGGGGCATTACCTTCTATGAGATGGCGACCCGTCAGCGGATCGGCCAACCAAGCCCGGGGGACGCGCAGAGCTCGGTGGCAATCTCCTCGAGCGGGGCGTCCGTCGGCGTAGCTACCAGGAGCGGTGCCGAGGATACGTCCCAGTTTGCCGGCTTGCGTAGCTACCAGGGCATTACCTCCGGCTCGCTGAGGAGCGAATTCGCGAAGTAGAATTGAGCCAAGTGTCCGACTTCGGGGTCCTTGGTTTACTAGGTTAGGGACGTCGGAGCGTTTAAGAGCGGCGAACTACCCCTGGCTCGCTTAGGATCGAGCTTGCGGAGTAGAGTCGAGCCAAGTGTTGGACTCCGGGACCATTGTCAATTTAGAGGGTGTGGGAGCAATTTCGAATGGCGAACTACCCCTAGCTCGCTTAGGAGCGAGCTTGCGGAGTAGGGTCGAACCAAGTGCTGGACTCCGAACCATTCAACGGCTGTGGGAGCATTTTCGAATGGCGAGCTACTTCTAGCTCGCTTAGGAGCGAGCTCGCGAAGTAGAATCGAGCCAAGTGTTGGACTCCGGAACCATTGTCAGTTTAAGGGGTGTGGGAGCAATTTCGAATGGCGAACTACCCCTAGCTCGCTTAGGAGCGAGCTTGCGGAGTAGGGTCGAACCAAGTGCTGGACTCCGAACCATTCAACGGCTGTGGGAGCATTTTCGAATGGTGAGCTACTTCTAGCTCGCTTAGGAGCGAGCTCGCGGAGTAGAATCGAGCCAAGTGTTGGACTCCGGAACCATTGTCAGTTTAAGGGGTGTGGGAGCAATTTCGAATGGTGAACTACCCCTAGCTCGCTTAGGAGCGAGCTTGCGGAGTAGGGTCGAACCAAGTGCTGGACTCCGAACCATTCAACGACTGTGGGAGCATTTTCGAATGACGAGCTACTTCTAGCTCGCTTAGGAGCGAGCTCGCGAAGTAGAATCGAGCCAAGTGTTGGACTCCGGGACCATTGTCAATTTAGAGGGTGTGGGAGCAATTTCGAATGGCGAACTACCCCTAGCTCGCTTAGGAGCGAGCTTGCGGAGTAGGGTCGAACCAAGTGCTGGACTCCGAACCATTCAACGGCTGTGGGAGCATTTTCGAATGGCGAGCTACTTCTAGCTCGCTTAGGAGCGAGCTCGCGAAGTAGAATCGAGCCAAGTGTTGGACTCCGGAACCATTGTCAGTTTAAGGGGTGTGGGAGCAATTTCGAATGGCGAACTACCCCTAGCTCGCTTAGGAGCGAGCTTGCGGAGTAGGGTCGAACCAAGTGCTGGACTCCGAACCATTCAACGGCTGTGGGAGCATTTTCGAATGGCGAGCTACTTCTAGCTCGCTTAGGAGCGAGCTCGCGAAGTAGAATCGAGCCAAGTGTTGGACTCCGGAACCATTGTCAGTTTAAGGGGTGTGGGAGCAATTTCGAATGGCGAACTACCCCTAGCTCGCTTAGGAGCGAGCTTGCAGAGTAGGGTCGAACCAAGTGCTGGACTCCGAACCATTCAACGGCTGTGGGAGCATTTTCGAATGGCGAGCTACTTCTAGCTCGCTTAGGAGCGAGCTCGCGAAGTAGAATCGAGCCAAGTGTTGGACTCCGGAACCATTGTCAGTTTAAGGGGTGTGGGAGCAATTTCGAATGGCGAACTACCCCTAGCTCGCTTAGGAGCGAGCTTGCGGAGTAGGGTCGAACCAAGTGCTGGACTCCGAACCATTCAACGGCTGTGGGAGCATTTTCGAATGGCGAGCTACTTCTAGCTCGCTTAGGAGCGAGCTCGCGAAGTAGAATCGAGCCAAGTGTTGGACTCCGGAACCATTGTCAGTTTAAGGGGTGTGGGAGCAATTTCGAATGGCGAACTACCCCTAGCTCGCTTAGGAGCGAGCTTGCGGAGTAGGGTCGAACCAAGTGCTGGACTCCGAACCATTCAACGGCTGTGGGAGCATTTTCGAATGGCGAGCTACTTCTAGCTCGCTTAGGAGCGAGCTCGCGAAGTAGAATCGAGCCAAGTGTTGGACTCCGGAACCATTGTGATATTAAAGAGTTACAAGCAGAGGGATGTAATAGTGGTGAAAACATGAAGAAACTTTATTTATTAATATCTAATGATCGGCTGCTTCTAAAGTTGCTAGCCGTTATTACAATGATAAAAACAAAAGGACAAACCACTACTAGTAAAAGGAAGGGAACGGTTCGACATCTCAAGTTACTTGGAGAGACGTAGTTGCCTTCTCTTGGTATTTCAAAAGATGGTCGGCGTTCCACGTCCTGGGAATTTCTCTGCCTTCGAGATCTTCTAGCTTGTACGTACCAGGGCGGATTACTTTCGAGATCTTGTACGGTCCCTCCCAGTTCGGGGCCAGCTTGCTTTTCTGCCCTGGGAACGAGATGGCCAACTTCCGAAGGACTAAATCCCCTTCTTTGAGGTCTGTCGGGCGGACTCTTTTGTTGTATGCTAGCTCGATCCTTCTTCGGTAAGCTTGCTGGCGTATGGCAGCTCTCTCTCGGATTTCGTCTATCAGATCTAGGCTTGTTCTGAGTTCTCTAGCATTCTGCTCTTCTTCATAAGCGATCAGGCGAGGAGAGGGTATCCCGACTTCTAGGGGGATGATGGCTTCGGCCCCATAAGTGAGATTAAATGGGCTCTCGCCTGTTGGGGTCCGCTTGGTGGTGCGGTGATTCCAGAGTACGTTCGGCAGCTGATCGACCCATAGTCCCTTGGAACACTTGTCTAACCTCTTCTTGATTCCCGCAAGAATCTGTCGGTTGGCATTCTCAGCCTGGCCATTCGACTGGGGATGGGAGACGGAGGAGAATCGGTGTTGTATGGAGAGGTCTTCACACAAGGCTCGGAAGGCGGCTCCAGTAAACTGTGTCCCGTTATCTGTGACTATGACTCGGGGAACGCCGAACCGGCAAATCACATTTTTCCAGAAGAATTGAACGACCCTATGTTTGGTGATCGTAGCTAGGGGCTCGGCTTCTATCCACTTAGAGAAATAGTCGACTGCCACGACTAGGAACTTTAGCTGCCCGGGGGCTGGAGGAAATGGTCCTAGTAAATCCATCCCCCACATAGCGAAGGAAACGGGACTTGATAGGGAGGTTAGCGGTGCCTGTGGAAGGCGTCGGATGTCTGCATACTTTTGGTAGGAGCTGCATTGCCGAACGTGTCGTTCGGTGTCCCGTAGGAGAGTGGGCCAGTAATATCCATAGTTCAACACCTTGCGCGCTAGAGCCCTGGATCCAGAATGAGCTCCGCCGATCCCCTCATGGAGCTCTTGCAGGGCATAGTCGGCTTGCTCGGGGGAGAGGCACCTTAGATACGGTCGACCATCCGCTTGGGTGAAGGAGCGTTTATATAGGATGCCTTCGATTAAGGTAAAACGCTCGGCTCGGGCCCTGATTCTTCGTGCTTCCCTCGGATCTTCAGGGAGGAGTCCGTTCCTCAAGAATTCGACAATGGGTTTCATCCAGTTGTCTTTGAGGAGGACGGGCAATGCTTCAACGGAGTCTGGCGCTTCGTCCTCTATGCTCGGCTTCAGGAGGACTTCTATCAAAACGGTCTGTTCCAGACCTTGAAGGGAGGAGGAGGCTAACTTGGATAAGGCGTCGGCCTGAGCATTTTCTTCTCGAGGGATCCTTTGGATGAGAGCCTCGTCGAACAGCGCCATGAGGCTCTTTACTTTGGACAAGTATTTAGCCATTCTATCGTCGCGGGCTTCATACTCGCCGAGGACCTGGTTAACAATCAACTGGGAGTCGCTGAAAATCTGTAGCCGTTGTGCCCCAGCATTTCGGGCCATTCGAAGCCCGGCTATTAGTGCTTCATATTCGGCCTCGTTGTTCGAGGCTTTGAAATTTATCCGGAGGGAGTATTGGAGGATGAAGTCATCTGGTCCCGCCAGGATGACTCCTGCCCCGCTTCCCTCATTACAAGAGGACCCGTCAACGTAGACCGACCAGACGGGGGGTCCCTTTGCTGCTTGGCCGGACTCGGGGATTGTAGTCTCGACTATGAATTCGGCCAGCGCCTGTGCCTTGATTGCAGTCCGAGGCTGATAAGTTATATCGTGCTGGCTCAGCTCGATCGACCACTTCATGAGGCGACCGGAAGTCTCGGGTTTGTGAAGAATCTGTTTCAGCGGCTGGTCGGTAAGGACGACCACCGAATGGGACTGAAAGTAGGGTCTAAGTTTTCTCGCGGCCATTACCAGGGCATACGCCATTTTCTCAATCTTCGGGTACCGGAGTTCGGCGTCCCGGAGCACCTTGCTGACGTAGTAAATGGGCTTCTGAGCCCTTTCTTCTTCTCTGACTAAGACCGCACTGAGCGTCTGTTCGGAAGCTGCAAGGTAGAGGTAGAGCGGTTCGCCGGGTACTGGTTTGCTAAGGAGAGGGGGATTGACGAGGTAAGCTTTAAGCTGGTCAAAGGAGTCTTGTTGCTGCTGCCCCCACTCGAATCCTTTAGCCCCCCTGAGGGCTTTGAAGAACGGGAGGCACTTCTCCCCGGACTTCGACAGGAAGCGCCCTATGGCGGCTAGGCGACCAGTCAACCTTTGAACTTCTTTGACATTTCTAGGGGGGCCATGTCCAGTATGGCCTTGATCTTCTCCGGATTCGCCTCTATTCCTCGTTGGCTAACCATGAAGCCGAGGAACTTGCCTGATGAGACGCCGAACGCACACTTGTTCGGGTTGAGTCTCATATTGTGCCTTCTTAAAACATCAAATGCTTCTTGGAGGTCGGTCACATGATCAACACCTTGGATGCTTTTCACCAGCATGTCATCGACGTACACTTCCATATTTCTGCCGATCTGAGCCTGAAAAACTTTGTTGACGAGGCCCTGGTATGTTGCCCCTGCGTTCTTTAGGCCGAATGGCATGACCCTGTAGCAATAAAGGCCTTGGTCGGTCACAAAAGACGTCTTCGGGATATCCGGCGGGAACATCCTTATCTGATTGTAACCCGAGAAAGCGTCCATGAAGCTTAGAAGCTCATGTCCCGAGGTTGCGTCAATCAGAGTGTCGATGCTCGGTAGAGGGAAGGGATCTTTGGGACAGGCTTTGTTGAGGTCGGTGAAATCAATGCAAATTCTCCAAGTCCCGTTGGACTTCTTCACCATTACTACGTTTGATAACCATTCAGGATAGTTTACTTCCTGTATGAATCGGGCCTTCAGCAATTTATCTACCTCCTCTTTGATAGCGAGCTGTCACTCGGGGGCGAACTTGCGCCTCTTCTGCTGAACCGGTTTGGACCCCGGATCAACACTCAGGCGGTGGACTAGGAGTTCTTCGGAGATACCGGGCATGTCAGCTGCGGACCATGCGAAGAGGTCTTGATTGGCTCGGATGCATTTCACAATATCTGAGTATAGGGCGGACGGGAGGGTCTTGCTTACGAAGAACTTGCGGGTCGGCTCTTGTTCAGAGAAGAGCACCTCCTCCAGTTCGTCTGCTGGCTCGGAGGTCGGTCTTGTGGAATCTTGGGGAATCTCCAGGGTCTCTAAAGAGAGGACGGGCCCAAGGGTCGAGGTCATGTAGCATTTCCGGGCCTGCTCCTGATTTCCCCTTACTTCCCCGACCCCGGATCGGGTGGGAAACTTCATCTTCAGATGATATGCCGAGGGAACTGCTTCCAGAGCCGCGAGGCCGGGCCTGCCCAAAATGACGTTGTAGGCAGCGGGAACATCCACTACCATGAAGTCCATCGGCTCTGTCCTGGTGGTAGGGGTTTGGTCGGCAGTTACATCGAGGGTGATCACCCCTTCTATAGTTACCGGAACCCCCGTGAACCCATGGAGAGTGTAACCGGCGGGCTTGAGTCTGTCTCTGGAGAGCTTTAGGCCTTTGAAAGCGGAGAGGAATAGGATGTTGACGGAGCTGCCGTTGTCAACTAAGATCCTCTCCACTTTGAATTTGCCATGTGGAGGCTGATAACGAGAGCGTCACAATGTGGGATACGAACTCCCTCGAGATCTTCGTCGGAGAAGGTAACTGGCACTCCGAGGCCTTTGGGAGGAGGCGTGGTTCGGACTGAATTGACCTCTCTGATAAACGCTTTCCGGGAGGAGTTCGAGGAGCCTCCCATCGGACCCCCATGGATGAGGTGGAGGACTCGCTTTTCCTCGAAGTCTGGCGTCTCTTCTCTTTCCGGACGCTTGTTAGCCCCCCGAGGCGGGGGAGGGAGCTCGGCTCGGTCCTTTTTTACAAACTTCGTTAGTTGTCCCCTCTGGATAAGGGCTTCGATCTCGTTCCTCAGAGCACGGCAGTCGTTGGTGTCATGCCCATGGTCCCGGTGATAGCGGCACCATTTTTCTTTATCTCTTCTCTTGGCGGGAGTATTCATTTTGGGAGCCGGAGGCAGGACCCCGTCTTTTTCGACCTCCATGAAGATGGCTGAGAGGTTAGCGTTGAGGGGAGTGAACTTCTCAAATCTAGGGGGAGGTCGGCGCTGGCCGGCATTATCCTTCTGGAGCTTCTTGGCTCCTTCTTCCTCCGTCCCCTTCCTTTTAAGCCAGGAGGCGGGCACTTCCCAGTTGGGTTGTTGCTCGGCCTCTTCGGCCCGAATGTACTTTTCGGTGCGAAGGAGAAGGTCGGAAAAGTCATGTGGGGGTTTCTTGGCGAGGGAGGAGCGGAGGTTGGAATTGAGAATGTTGGATTGGAATGCTGCGGTAGCAACCGATTGGTCGAGGGAGGCAATGGTTCTAGCTTCAGCTGTGAACCTCTTCACGTAGTCCCTCAGTTTTTCCCCCTTTTGCTGACGGAGGTGCAATAGTGAGATGCTGGTTTTCTCGGTCCTTCGGCTGCTGACAAAGTGGGTGATGAAGAGGGTTTCGAACTGTTCGAAGGAGAATATCGACGCCGAGGCAAGACGAGAGTACCATTCTCGAGCCGGGCCTTTGAGTGTCGCGGGGAATGTTTTGCAGAGGAGGGCATCGGAAGCTTGGTGGAGGAGCATTAAAGTCTTAAAGCTTTCGATGTGATCAACTGGATCGGTCTCCCAGGTGTAATTCTCGAATTGGGGAGGTTTGAAGCCGAACGGCACAGGGGCATCCACTATGGTTCGGGAGAATGGGGGCCGGCTAGGACGTAGGGTCCTCCCCCTGAGTTCCTCTTCTCGGTTTATCTGACCCAGGAGCTTTTCCACCTCGTTAAGACGGCGGTCCATGATGTCATCCCTTCGACGGTAATCCGCCGGGCCACGGGACTCGTCTTCGTATGAGGGGGAGCGAGGGCTGCGGCGACGGTAACTTCGGGAACGACGAGGACTCGGGGTGCGCCGGGAGTTGGTTGGTGCAGGACGAGGAGAGGAGGACCGTTGGCGAGGGCTTCGGACCGGAGGAGGGGATGGGGCCCTCGGCTCATTCGGATTTTGACGGAGGTTGAGGGCCTGTTGTACCATTGCCTGGAACTGCTGGAACTCGGCACGGGTGATGGGTGCCTCATTGTTCCTAGGCTGCTGCCGACCCGCGGGAGAACGCCTTCTTCGGTAATAACCGGGGGAGTCCTTTCTCCCTCTTCGGATGGGGGACCTCCTGTGCTCTCGGTGACGGGGGGATCGCTCTTGCTGGTGGGAGGCTTCCCCCCGAGCCCGCTTTTCATCCAGATGACGACGGAGGTCATCATCTTCCGGGCGTTTGGGAGGGGCATTGTGGCGACCAGAGGCTCGGGGATGATGGGAGGCCATGGAGGCACTGGAGGCGTTGTGGATGGAGAGGTTCTCTTGGTGAAGAGGCTGTTTCTGGGGGTTAGGACCCTTTGGATCAGGAGGTGGAGGGTTCCGTTGGAGCGGCTCTTCCATGGTAGGAGGGAGTTGCCCTTGTTGCTGAGCGGGATCAGGAAGGACTTCTTGTTGGTCAGGGTTGGGCACTCGATTAGACCCTCTTGACCTGACCTTGCGAGGTGGCATGGCTGGAGAAGACCTGTTCTCGGGGAAGATGAGAGGTTTCTATTCGTTAGTTTCCCACAGACGGCGCCAATCTGTTGCCGCTAAATTTGGTGTGGGGGCAAACAGATAAAACTTGTGGATTCTTGGGGAAACTGAATAGAAAGACCTGCGTACCTGTTCCCTGGGGCGTCGTCTGTGCTCCCGCCATGCACCTGCAAAAAGTGCGAGACACCGGGGTTGTTCCCGGCGACGCACCCTCCGACGCTCAAGTCAGTAATCTAGGAAGAATATGAATGAGCACAAAAACTGGTGAAGAGTTGATTACCTCTCAATGGAGATGGATGGGGGGTATTTATAGGCGTCTTAGGAAACAGATTAGGAATGTAATCCCGTGATCTGATAAGGAATATTCTCCTTGTAAACAGATTAGGAATGTAATCCCTAATTCCCAGTGGAGGGATAGGCATGAATCGGGGCCGTTGATTAGGATCTAATCAGGAGCCTTAATTCTATCCCTCTGATCGGGCTTTACTGCTGGTTGAGACCCGCGCCCAATTGAAGCGGATCCGTTTGTGGGTTATTGGGTCTTTATCGGAGAGACCTAGTACCCATTTCGGACCCTATTTGCAGGTGAAATTTCCATTTTACCCCTGGACTTCAAGATTCGTGCCCGATTTGGACGGTTCCGATTAATCCCCATTTTTAGCCATATCAGTTGTAAAGATTTCTTTGATCCTATTGAGGAGAAGGAAGAGAGACCTGAAGCTACCAATGAGGCGGACTGGAAGAAGATGAACAGGAAAATGATCGGTCAGATTCGACAGTGGATCGATCACAGTGTCTTCCATCATGTTGCCCAGGAGACGGATGCTTTTGCCCTTTGGAAGAAGCTGGCGGATATGTACCAGGCCAAGACAGCTCGAAATAAGGCCCTGCTGATGAGACGGTTGGTGAATCTGAAGCTACAGGGAGGAACTTCTGTAGCAGAACACACCAGCGAGTTTCAGAGCCTGGTGAATCAGCTATCTTCAGTGGAGTTACCAATTGAAGATGAGTTACAGGCACTTCTACTTCTCAGCTCTCTTCCAGACAGTTGGGAGACATTGGTGGTCTCCCTCAGCAACTCGGCTTCGACTGGCAATCTTACCATGTCTATGGTTAAGGATGCCCTATTTAATGAGGAAGCTCGGAGAAAGGACGTTGGCACAGAAGCACAAGCCTGCGTCACAGAAATCCGTGGGAGACAGCGAGAGGAAGATCGAGGCAGGTGGAGAGGCAGGAGCCAAAGCAGAGGCAGATCGAGAGGCAAATCAAGTGATGGGAGGAGGCCTGCATACAACTGCCATCACTGTGGCAAACCAGGCCACATGAAAAGAAATTGTTGGAAGTTACAAAAGCAAGGCGGTCAGGGAAGGTCACAACCAAAGAAGGAAGGAGATGCACAAGTCACAGTACTAGAAGATGTGGCTTTTTGCTCTCATGAGGATGAGACATGCCTCCATGTGTCGAATCAGGGCGTAGAATGGGTGGTAGATACTGCAGCATCTTGCCATGCCACTCCTCGAAAGGACATCTTCACGACGTACAAAGCTGGAGACTTTGGCTCGGATGTTCGCCATGTACCTGAACTTCGACAAAATCTTCTTTCGGTGAGAGCCCTAGATGAAAAGGGCTATGATAACCGTTTTTGCAATGGCTCGTGGAGGATGCTGAAAGGTGTAATGGTGATCGCTCGTGGACATCTCTGCAGCACTTTGTACAAGACTCATGTGAAGATCAATGTGGAGAGTCTCAATATTGTTGAACATGAAGCTTCGCAGAAACTGTGGTACCAGAGACTCGGTCACATGAGTGAGAAAGGTTTATCAACCTTGATAAAGGAAAATCTTATCTCCATTACCAAGAATGCAGAGCTTCAACCTTGCAGCAGCTGTTTATTTGGCAAGCAGCGAAGAGTCTCTTTTAGTTCCTCTTCGACAAGGAGATCAGAGTTGCTCAGTCTGATACATTCTGATGTTTGCGGTCCCATGGAGGTGGAGTCGCTAGGCGGTAACAAATACTTTCTGACATTTATTGATGATGCTTCTCGGAAGGTGTGGGTGTATTTTCTGAAGACAAAAGATCAGGTCTTGGAAAGCTTCAAATCATTTCATGCCATGGTAGAGCGTGAAACGGGGAAGAAGCTGAAATGCCTCCGCTCAGATAACGGAGGCGAGTATACATCCAGGAGTTTTGATGCCTATTGCAAGAGTCAGGGCATTCGGCACGAGAAGACGGTTCCACGTACCCCGCAACACAATGGGGTAGCAGAAAGAATGAACCGAACAATCATGGAAAGAGTCAGAAGTATGCTCAGCACAGCAAAGCTGCCAAAGCCATTTTGGGGAGAAGCTGTTCGCACCGCCTGCTACTTGATCAATCATTCTCCATCAGTCCCGCTGAATTTCAACATCCCGGAGAAGAAATGGACCGGCAAAAACCCCTCCTACTCTCACCTGAGGACATTTGGATGTCTGGCTTATGCACATGTCTCAAAGGAGCTCAGGCAGAAGCTCGATGCGAGAACCACTCCATGCATTTTCATAGGCTATGGAGACGAGGAGTTTGGATACAGGCTATGGGATCTAAAGACGAAGAAGCCCATCAGAAGTAGAGACGTGGTGTTCCATGAAAATCAGACATATGGGGACACTGAAAAGCCTACAATTGCTGAAAGTCCTGACAGTACTCAGGACTTTGTTCCAGATACAGTACCAGTACAAGCTGCCGCAAATGATGATGTGTCTGATCAAGAACTAGAAGCAGAACCAGAGGAGGAGGAAGAAGGGATTGATGAGCCTGGGGAGCCACAACCTTTCACAGCTGCAGAACCAGTACAAGATAATGATACACCGCCTGAGACGAGTGAGCCTCAGCTACGTAGATCTGAAAGAGGCCATGTTCCGTCTACTAAATATCCAGAATCAGAGTACATTCTTCTTACTGATGAAGGGAAGCCAGAGAATTTCCAGGAAGCATTGTCTCATCCAGACAAAGACAACTGGCTGCACGCTATGCGGGATGAGATGGACTCTTTAGAGAAGAACCAAACCTACGATTTGGTTAAGCTTCCAGGAGGGAAGAAGGCACTAAAGAACAAGTGGGTATTCAAGCTCAAGAAAGATGGCAGCGGAAAGGTGGTGAAGCACAAAGCTCGGCTAGTGGTCAAAGGATTCCTTCAGAAGAAAGACATCGATTTTGGTGAGATTTTTTCTCCAGTTGTAAAGATGACTTCAATCCGAGTCATGCTCGGATTAGCAGCTAGCCTAGACTTGGAGCTTGAACAAATGGATGTGAAGACTGCATTTCTTCACGGTGATCTGCATGAAGAAATTTACATGGAGCAGCCAGAGGGATACGAGGTTCCAGGGAAAGAGAATCTCGTATGTAAGCTGAAGAAGAGTTTGTATGGCCTCAAGCAAGCACCAAGGCAATGGTACAAGAAGTTTGATTCATTCATGTGAAGATCGGACAGCTGAAGATATAACTCTCTAAGGTCTTTGATATGAAGGACCTTGGGCCAGCTCAGCAGATTTTAGGTATGAACATCTCTCGAGACAGAAAGGCCCGAAGATTGTGGTTATCTCAAGAGAAATATGTTGAACGGGTGATCAAGCGATTCAACATGGAGGGTGCCAAGCCAGTTAGCATCCCACTGGCTAATCATTTCAAGTTGAGCAAGAGTTCGTGTCCCTCATCCAGGAAAGAGATCGAGGAAATGGAAGTTGTGCCTTATTCTTCAGCGGTTGGAAGTCTGATGTATGCAATGGTGTGTACGAGGCCGGATATTGCACATGCAGTGGGTGTGGCAAGCAGATTTCTCTCCAATCCAGGAAATGAGCATTGGGAGGCTGTTAAGTGGATTCTCAGGTATCTTAAAGGGGGAGCTGTGTCATGGCAGTCAAGGTTGCAGAAGTGCGTTGCACTATCTACGACAGAAGCAGAGTACATTGCTGCCGCTGAAGCTGGCAAGGAGATGTTGTGGTTAAAGCGATTTCTACAAGAACTCGGGATCAAGCAGAATGACTACAAGGTGATGGATCAACAATTGTTGAAACTGATGAAGATCCACACGAAGGAGAATCCAGCAGACATGTTGACAAAGATTGTGTCTCGGGAGAAACTAGAGTTATGCAGAGACATAACTAGAATGGATGAGAGATGACGATTGGTGCAGATGTGGCGTGAGGGGGAGAATTGTAGGTCCTGCCACAAAAGTGCATGCACTCATGCATGCAACGTTTGGTGCATGCTGATGCATGACAACGTTTGATGCAAACATGGTGTGTAACACCCCGCAAAATTGGAAATTACAATTTTGCCCTTGGGTGTTACGCACGTATATTTTGTAATGTATTTCATTACATATTTTGGATTCGTACTATTTATACATTTTCCGTATTGATTTCAGTCAACTAAAATATAATAATCCCTGGGATTTACGTACTTTTTACGTGTTTTGATGCACGTGTTTCCACCACTACGTATAATATCTTCTATAGGTTTAAATTATTTATTTTTATGTATTTAAATCTATTTTATAAAACGAATATTTATTTTCCCCTTGTTTTTAATTAAAATGCATTTTTCAATTTTTTCTGCACGTATGGTGCACGTGCAAAATTTTATTCTCATTTTGCTACTCTCATTTTACTATTTTTAGCATGCATTAGTTTTATTTAGCTTTTCTTTTGATCCATGGACCTATAAACTAAAATGTAGCCCATTAGGAGATGAGCCAACTAGATAATTAAATAAATTAATTAGTAATGAGCCCATGTAGCAAGCCCACTAGATAATTAAATAAATTAATTAGTAATGAGCCCATGTAGCAAGCCCACTATTAAAATCACATTTTTAGTTAAACATGTACTAATACATGACAAGTTACACATATTAGTACACATTTAGAGTTATAGAAATGTGTTCATATTTGTTTATGCATGTGTGCATGCATACACAAATGTATTTGGACCATTTTTTGGGCAAGGGGAGGAGAAGAGTTGGTAGGTTGAGTTAGTGGAGAGTGGGGAGATGAGAGGTTGGGAGTTTTAGGAGTTAAAAATATGAAGAGGTAAGAATTAAAAAGAGAATTAAAATGAGAAGTTATTAGGTGGGAGATTTTGCAATATAGTCCCTAGCATTGTCCTATAAATAGCAACCCATTTCTCATTCTTTTTCACACCAAAAATAAAATAAATAAGAGAAAGAGAAGAATAAAAGAAAGAGAGTGAGGGTCCTTTTGGAGGAATTGCTAGAGGAAGCCATTGCTAGGGGAAGGGAGCTTGCTAGGAGGAGGAGCCATTGCTAGGAGTTGTCTTGGAGCTAGAAGAAGTGTCACATCTTTCCTTCAATTGTTCAAGCTTCAATAAGGTGGGTGACCCCATACTTTCTAATTTAGAATAATGCATGCTAAGTAATAAATAATGAGTAGTATGGAATTTCTTATATGATTTATGCTATGGTATGAGTTGAGAATGATAAGTAGTTCATGTATGATTAATAAATTAAATCATATTAGGGATTAATGAGAAAAAGGAATAGATTGATTATTTATCATACATTAGCATGCTATTTAATGAATAGTATAAGTTTAATATGATAATTAGAAAATAAATTCATGCTTTTGTGTATGTTAAATTGTAGAAATATTATTGTTGATTAAGAAACAAAACATTGTCATGTTGCTTAGAAATGAGAACAAAAAGTAAGGAGAAACTTTCATTAGCTTGTTAATGTGCAAATGTAGAAACTAGTAATTATGAGATTATTGGAAGAGATTTCATTATGGTTAAAAAGAAATTTTTCTTTTAGTAAAGTGGATGGTTTCTTACTTTCTAGTTGTAGAAATACCATGCTAGAAATTATAAATTAGTTTTGTGAAAATTCATATAGAATTTTGGAAAGAATTATTGTATTGGTAATAATTATCCATAACAAATGTTTTTAATAAATTTATTAGCATAAGGGCTAATATTATAATTATATTAAACATGGTACATCATTTACGATATGCAATAATTTAGTTTAAATTCCGGGATGTTCATGTTTATTTAGTACTTTGCAATATGGTTCATAATTATTTTAACATATGGGTACATATACATTATTTCAAACCAATTGATACCTTCAGGAATGTTATATTATAAGCATGTATATGATTATAATAACTAGTATCTTACACGTGCACACGTGCACGGGGGGATAATGGAAGGGATAATGAAAAGGGTAAAAAGAAAATAATTTCCGAAACTGATCCACCGTGGAAAATATTTACCCGACTGGTCCACTTTTGAAAATATTTATCAAAGTTAGTCCATAACTGGTCCACTTTCGAAAATATTTGGCCTATGTACCCAAGCAAACTGTAGCAAACTAGTTGTTCGGCTACTTGTGCATTGTATAATGTAGTCTTCATATTTACTACAAGGTTTATATGTTTTAAGAAGAAATGTAAAGTATTAGTAAAGAGCATGACTTTTAATTAATTTACAAAATAATGATTTAGGGTGAATTGAAATCTCTTTATTTCTAGAAATGCAATATGGTTGAGTTATGTGACTTTTGAGATCATGAAAGATTTTGTTGTGAATGAGTAAATCATGTTTAGTGCTAAAGATGAGACATTGAATCGTGTTAAAATGAGACATCGTACGAATTTGAAATTGTGAATGAATTATTATTTATTATGAATAACTAGATCATGAATAGTGGCAAGACTATGAAATGATTACTTTGTAGATAAGTGTTAAGACAAGATTTGATTATTTTTGTGAAGTGAATTGAAAGATGAAATTATATAAGTTTAAGACATGATTACAAAAGGGTATGTGTACCCATGTTTCTTGTACATGAAAGATTTATGATTTAGAATTAGTAAGACCTCTGTTACCGGTAATTTTGAAAGAAAGAATTGATATGATTTTGAGATAATGCCGTCGGGCGATCTCGTATTTTGTGAATAAATCCGGTATGAGGTAAAACTGATTCTAAGGTGATAACATATTCATGTCTTGAACTAAAAATAATTAGGCACTTAAGTGAAGATGTGATAAACTTGTGCAAACGTAAATGGGTGCTTCTATATAGTCGGCGGTGGATCTCCGTGGCTATAGACCCAGTTGGTGGACTGTGGTTGCCCCATAGGAGATGGACTGTATTTTATCCGGGACTTAGGGTAGTCGACGGATGTTTACCATACTCCAAAGAATATGTATATACTGGGGCTAGAAGGGCATTTACGGGATTATCATCACAATATAATAGCCAGGGAGGCTGGGATCTGTTAATATAAGCCAGGGAGGCTGAGATCCGTATCTGTAAAATAACTCTAAAACTTGTTTTATTACTGGGTAGTCTCATGGCGAGGGATCGAACCCTTCAATGTGGAGTACGTAGGCGCTTGCCCTCGGACCTATGTAGTATGGGATGCATAGAATCCGAACAAGTGTGCATTAGTGTCATCCTAGTATAGAAATGTGTGCATTAGGCATTAAGGCATGACATACACTTATGTTTAGAATAATCACTTTTGACACTTTACTTGTTCATTCAATCTTTTTGTTGATTTGTTAAAGTATGAGATCGTTATACTATTCCCGGTATAGAGAGGATAGCCGTGTATAACATTTCGTCAGTTCTAAGTAACTGACGTGCCCACAGATTGACATGCAGGTAATGGACTATTCATGGAGCTATAAAGTGGATATGCTGATGCTGTTTTATTTTAAAGATGTTGCAAATGTTTTATTGTAAATTTTATTCTTCCGCTGTGTAAAACCAAGTTGTAATTGAACTCTGATGTACTATTGAAAAAGTTTTAAAAATTTTCTTGTAAAATTGTACGAAGTGAAGTAAAGATCCTGTGGAATCTCGAATTTGTCCTTATTTGAAATTCGGGGTGTTACATGGTGTCTCTTCCGAAGCATGGTGTCTTTTCCGAAGCATGGTGTCTCTTCCGAAGCATGGTGTCTTTTCCGAAGCATGGTGTCTCTTCGAAAGCATGGTGTCTCTTCCCCTCCTATAAATTCTCACTATTTTCTTCATTTGATCATACACTCAACTGAAGAGAAAAATAGAGATTGATAGCCACAGAGAGCTTATAAAGTATTGAGAGTTTTTTGTTTTGTAAATCTTTTGAGATTGAGAAATAATATTTGTGTTGTTTTCTTCTCAAATTTATCTCTGTTGTTTTTCTCACGATCCTAACAAATTCGAGAACATTTCGAGTTACATACCATCTATATGTATAATTCTATGCTGTATACTATATGCAACATGAGAAGGTTATATGTGGTTGGACTCTTACATGTAATGCACCTACACTTCTAAGCAACATGAGATATCACACATGGTTACGCATATATACATACAAGAAAGAATTTCAATATTTCCCCTTAGATTTAACACACTATTCAATCTTATTACAGTTCTCGGTAAGATTAATATCCGAATACATAATATTTGTTTTGCTTAACTGACAATTTGTTTCGGCATTGGTGTTTGTACCGACTCAATAACTATGCATGCAGGTTTATGAAATGTTGCAGAAGTTACTACATCATTTTCACTGGATAGTACCTGGTTATATAATGGGGGTGAAAACAGGGGAAAGGAGAAGGCTAGGCTCCGAAAAGATCAAAATTTGATGCTTTTATTAGCTTGTTTTCTTGTTGGTGCAGGCACTAAACGTAGGTGCTTGCAGTCTGTCCTTTTTTTTTCCCCATCCTTTTGATTGGTGGGCAGTAGGAGTTTGATGTGAAACACTTGTTTAAATATGTAAGCCCTTGCGAAAATTTGAATCTTATAATATGATTGTCAATGCTAATATTTTTACTTCTTGAGCTGGATTATTGACCTCAAAGTTATTTTATTATAATTTTCAATTTTTTCTGTTCAGGGCCGGCCCTGAGTTCCCGGGGACCTGAGGCAAAAGGGCCAAATAATTATTTTTTGGGGTCCCTAATAGCAATATAAATTTTTTACGTGCAAAATACGTGCCTATATTTACAAGAGAAATACAAATTTGGGGTCCCTAAAATTGAAAAAAAATCGGGGGTTTGAGGTGGTCGCCTCACTGGCCTCAAGGTGAGGGCTGGCCCAAGCCCAAAGCTACCAAAGCTAGGGCTTTAGGTCTCCAAAAAAAATATATTGGGCTTTAGGTCTCCAAATATATATATATATATAAAGAATAAAGGCCTCCCGCCTCCTCCCGCCTCCTCACATACCTCACCTGCCTCTTTGGTATCCCAAAATTTTCGTTTTCCAATTGCCTCTTTCTTTCCCAGAAAGGCCTCTCACCTCACTCTTCATCTAATTCCAATCTTTTCTCTGTCTTTCTCTCATCTCTCAGCCAATTCTCTTTCTCTCCCGACTTCCTCTCCCTTCTCTCTCTGCGACACTCGCACTCTCCCTCTCCACCTGCAACCCCCTCCACCATTGCCGTTGTCCCTGTCATCTTCTTCCACGCCGTCGAGCCTCAACACCGAACCACCAAGTCCTCTTGTCGGCCTTGCCTCCATCGTCGTCTGCGCTTTCCAACCCCGTCAACAACCCCGCTGGTCATATGCACCACCAGGTCCACCACGGTTTCTCTTTCATTCAAAGAGAGATCGTGAAGCATCTCACAAAAAGGTTAGGGCTTTGTTTTCTACTTGCTCTCTCTTACTCTATTTTTCTGAATTTTTGGTGGATTTGATGCGTTCCTTGAATCGGATTCTGCGTCGAATCGCGTTTCGCGATTTCGTTCGGTAGCTTCTAGTTGTGGATTTGGTTGATCTCTTGAATTAGATCGGAGATTGGTGATGGTTTAGATGTTTGTTTGTTGTTGTTAGTTGATGGTTGGTAGTTAGATCTAGCATTTAGTAAGTTTGCATAATGGCGGGTTCTGGTTCGTATTCTTTTGTGATTTGAGTAATTAAGAAGTTGTGATCTAGTTGAAGAAAAAGTTTAGATATATCAATTGGTTGATGAGCGATTTTCGATATTTTATACAAGTGTAGTTAGGAATCTGCAATTGTTTAAATCGAAGTATTTTTGAAAGTGGAGAATTTAGCAAAATAAAAATGATTTATCTGCAATTGTTTACAATAAAATAATAAATAATTATTATATTAAACGTCGGTGAAAATATTGTTTTTTCCCATCTGTTTGCTCCCAATGATTATTATATTAAACGACAAAGTCAGTAAATTTAAAGTAACTTTCACCGACGTTTGTCTCGGTGTATAGAGATATCAGTTTAGAGATAATCTTTTGGAAACGTCGGTGAAAATATTAAACGTTGCTCGTGATTCATTGGGAGCTGTTAGATGATAGATTAGTTTAGTCCCACATTGAATAATGTATTTGTTTAGTATTCTCTTCTCTCATATATATAGGAGCCAATTGTATTCAGTTTAATTAAAATCAATAAAAGAAATATTTTCCTATTCCTAATTCTAACATGGTATTAGAGCCTATCGTTCTATAAGGCCTATACTAATTTTATCATCGTCGTCGAGGTGGAGTGTTTTTTGTCTTCATCGGAATCACTCCACCTCCCGACATCTCTTTTTCGCTCCCGATTAATACCAAAACCCTAGTCTCCTCTCCCTCAATCAACAGCCCCCAAAACCCTAATCTAATCTCTCCTAAACACAGCAGCCAACCCTTCACCAAACCCCATTACTGTTCACCTCTTTCCTTCCTCTGTCTTGCGCCCAGACTCATTCCGTCGAACCTCCCCTTGCCTCAAGTGTTGATCCCCGTCGAGCCCTCGTTGCTCCTCCCTGTCCTCGACGACCCAGTCGCCTTCTCCTGGCCATCCTGCTCTGGTTCCTTGGCTTGAGCGTCTCTGGTTCCTACCGATCTCCACCTCGAGCAGCCCTGTTTCCTTCCTCCTCGTCTGCCGGCCTCATCTCCCTGTTGTCTTCACCCTTGTCGACCTCCCTTTCTCCTCGTCCTCCTCTCCTACAAACTCCTCATCATCGACAACCCCTCCTTAACTCCGGCGTCAAAAGCCGTTGATCTGCACCAAAATTCGCATCAACATCCTCGGCCTTTCCTTCCACTCCGGCGTTCTCGCCGGCAACGCTAAGGAGCTCTGCGCTCCATCTTTTCGCGGCTGCTCCAATCCACCGTCGACTTTCGCATCGAAAATCCCCTTGGTGCGGCCATTTCAGTAAACCCAGATCTGGGTTTGGAATTGATATTTTTTTTTAGAAGCAACCTAAGTGTTGGATCGAGATTTGTGGGTCTCCTCTGATTTGTTCGAGTTTAGAGAGAGAGAGAGATTTAAAAAAAAATTAAATAAATAAATAAAATAAAATAAATGTTGTAGGTTCTTGTGCTTCGGGGTGAGATCCTATCATCGACCATTCTCAAGTCAGGGATGAGATCCTATTATCGACCATTCTAAAGTCAGGGGTGAGATCCCAGCATCGACTATGTCTCAAGTCAGGGGTAAGATCCCATCAGTCTATTTCTCAGTTCGGAGGTGAGATCCAGTATCGACTATGTCTCAAGTTAGGGGTGAGATCCTAGTATCGACTATGTCTCAAGTCAGGGGTGAGATCCCATCAGTCTACTTCTCAGTTTCCGTCACATGTGACATCAAGCACCGTTTCTGCATTTTGCCGTTTCTTCCCTATCAACATCGTCAGTATTCCAAACTCTTGTTGCTTGAACCAACTTGAGTTTGAGCTTCCCTATCAACATCGTCAGTATTCCAAACTCTTGTTGCTTGAACCAACTTGAGTTTGAGAGGGGGTGTTAGATGATAGATTAGTTTAGTCCCACATTGAATAATGTATTGGTCTAGTATTCTCTTCTCTCCTATATATATGAACCAATTGTATTCAATTTAATTAAAATCAATAAAAGAAATATTTTCCTATTCCTAATTCTAACAGCAAACAGATGAATTTATGGTTGCAGAGGTTTTTTTCCCATCTTGTTTCGGTGGTTCTTGAATTTCAAGAATTCGAGTTTGCTTACAGATTCACTACAGGTTGTGTTTTTTTCTTTTAACATGTTATGCACTGGAATTCCACTATTTTCTACTAAGTGGGTTCAAATGGTCTGCAAATCAGAAGCAAACATTCGTGAGGTGTAGAGCATTCTGGTCACATTGGCACAAGAATCACGAGGACTGGAGGGCAGCATTTCAGGTCTTCAAGAGTGAAAAGTCAGCACTCCTTTTGTGCACGGATGTTGCAGCAAGGGGTTTGGATATCTCGAAAGTTAGATGCATCAACAATATGAATCTCCAAAGAAGCTTCTGAATACGTGCAGAGGTATTTTGGATTTGCCACCGTCAGTTTTCCCCTATCTTTTCTATTTATCCCTTCTTATATACTAGTAATTTACACGTGCGATGCACGTTTTAATAATTTCTAAAACTAAAAATAAAAACTCTGACGTAGAGAGGATTCGAACCGAAAACCTCCTTTATATTAGTTATGTACGTGCATTGTACATGTTGGTGGAATGGCAAAATGACAAATGACACTAAGGCCTTCTCCCATTATAATATTATATATATATATATATATATATATATATAAGAGAGAGAGGGGGGGGGCGAGGTTTGCAATGTGTTCTGCATATATTTTTGAGCCTCTCCTGTTGGAAGAACTTCCATGGACATCTCTTTTGTAGTGCCTAAGAACGGAAGTCAACGCACCCACAAGACCTAGATGTACTAATACTAAGAAACCGCAATAATCACAAGATCTCATAACCACAAGAACACAGTAATATGCAAAAATATCCAATACTTCTTATTACTCAAGAACTCCAAAGATACAAAGAGATCAAACTCTATTCTCTGTCTCTTTCACCTTTGAAACATTCGGCACTCTTCTCTCTTAAAGTTGTACAATAAAAATGGCATAAAGCTATTTTAACTCTAGAGTTCACATCTAAATCTATATATAGCACCCAAGAAAATTATTAAAAAAAACCACAAATACAACCAGTTATATCCAAAATCCACACAGCCGCACATGGTCGACTGCACAAAAGTCGGTCGACTGCAATAAGGTCTCGCCAAAATAGAAGGCAGGACAGTCGATTGCACCTCCTTGCCGATCGACTGTCCACGTCGGTCGACTGTGATTCATTATAGTTAACTGCTGCATATTCTGCTCCTGTTGGCTGCTAAAGTCTTAGCCTTACTGTATTCGTGTCTTCTCCTCTTCTTCTTCAACTCCAAGTTCTTCGTGCCTAAGTTTTGAGTCCACAATTTCTAGCAATCTCTCACTTGGACCAAATACACAACGCTTCAAAGTTAATTGTATCTTTATCTTGCATTATCTCTATCAGTCTTCCACAACTCATGAAAGACCTAAGTACCCCTCACTCATAAAGAGCACCTCCGCTCCTCTACCACGTGGAGGGCACCAACCACCCATCATAGGTTCATGAAGGATGTGCCCCACTATCTATCGCATAGGGCACGAACGACAAAAAAACAATCTTCCGTGTTTGGTTCCGTGTTACAAGACTCCTCACATCGCATAATCTCTACTAACACCAGACATGATTCACAACATCTCAATACACACTCTGCACTAGAGGTCTCCATGGACGACACCTCCAAAAAATTCGCAGACTGCACTCCACTCATAGCCTTATTTTGGTTACACATCGACATCATTCTGCATATCCATATCAATGCTCCCAACCCCACAAGAACGACTTGAAGTCTTTGCCATATCACAAAGAACCCTCATCATAGCAACATCTTACTCTCTAGGATCCCTTTCATAGCCAGCAACTCCCACTAAATGTGTAACCTCCTTTGAATTCGCCCCATAAATCAAAAAACTCGGTTGCACCCCACACAACTTACTTCTCGATCCCGGCTAAGAGTCAATTATAGGAGAAACGCACTCTACGTCTCTAAGCAAATACGGTTTTTCCGTACGCTTCCTTCTTACTATCGCCTTTGAACTTGCAGCTATATACTTCTTTCCACTACCAAATATAGTTAAACCCTCTTTGTCTAGCTTTCCCATCGAGATAAGATTTTCCTTCAAGTCTGGAACATGTCATGTCTCCCCCAAGACAACTCTAATTATCACCGGTTTTCACACGAACAGTACCAACTCCAGTTACAGGACACCACCGATTTTTACCCACGATCGCATATCCGAAAGAACCCTCTCTGTAGTCCTCAACTTGAAGTCTCTGTCATATCACAAAGAACCATCACCGTAGCAACGTCTTACTCTCTAGGGTCCCTCTCATGGCCAGCAACTCCCATTAAATGTGTAACCTCCTCTGAACCTGCCCCATAACTCATAGAACTCGGTTGCACCTCACACAACTTACTTCGTGATCCCGGCTAAGGGTCAACTACAAGAGAAATGCACCCCAGGTCTCTAAGCAAATACAACATTCCCTCACACTTTCCTCTTGTTATCACCTTTGAACCTGCTGCTATACACAACTTTTCACTACCACCTCTTTTTCTAGTCTTCCCATCGAGATAAAAATTTTCTTTAAATCTGGAACATGCCTTGTCTCTTCGCAAAACATTACTCTGATTATCACAGGTTTTCACACGAACAGTACCAACTCCAGTTACAGTACACCGCTGACTGTTACCTACAATCACATATCCGAAAGAACCCTCTCTATAGTCCTCAAACACCGTCCTCATCGAAATGCAATGAAAAGCAGCTTCCGAATCAATACACTAATCTCGTGTGTCCAACTGCACCCTGGCTGACAAGCACAACTCGCCCCAATATGTTTCATTGACCACTACATTGACTTCCTTTAATTTTTCCTGCTTCTTTATAAAGGACTTACAACTGTGTATCATGTGACTCCTCCATTGGCAATACCAACACTCGGGTCCATGTCCCGTATCGCTATCATCAAACTCACTCTTAGACTCACTACTCTGATATTTTCTTATTTGACTTTCCTTAAATCTCTCACGCCTCTCAACTGAAAGTGCGGGATAACTAGAAGATAATGAAAACTCTTTGTTTCTCTTTCTTCTCACTTTCTTGTTCATGATGCTACTCACAACATCTTATTGAGTCGTCGAATCTGTCATAGTTCATTTAATAGTCTGTTACATCGTACGATAACTATCAGATAGAGTAGATAGAAGTAACAATGATTGTTCCCTTTCTAAAAACTTTAATCCTACAGCTTCTATCCGGTTGTAAAGCATACAGTAATTGTTCACCTGTTTCACTACTGAACCCCTTCGCTCAACTTCATGTAAACCAATTTCTTTAAGTGAAGAATTTAATTAGATGTAGACGGTTTCTTATACATATTCGTGAGAATCTCCATAGCCTCTTTTGCGGTCTTTGCCTTCGAGATGTGAAACAACGCCTTCTTACTCAGTGCCAACTGAAATTGCCTTAACGTCTTTTGATCTAAACTGTTCCACTCTGCCAAGATCTTTATATCCTTGTCTGCACTTTTCAGTTTCTCATCAAACAATGAATCATCTAGATCTTTGTGATGGAGATATGCTACCATCTTAATCTTCCATATTGTGAGGTCACTTCCATCGAACCTCTTGATTTTCGACTTGTTATCGGTCATCATGAAACATTTATTCTGATACCACTTATAGTGCCCAAGAACGAAAGTCAACGCGCCTACATGACCTAGATGCACCAATAACAATACACCGCAATAATCGCAAAATCACACAACCACAAGAACACAATAATATGTAGTGATAACCAATACTTCTTATTACTCTAGAAATACAAAGATACAATGAGTTCAAACTATAATCTCTCCCACACCTTGAAACACTCGGTACTCTCATCTCCCGAAGTTGTACAATGATAACGGCATAATGCTTTTTTTAACCATAGAGTCCACATCTAAATCTATATATAGCACCCAAGTAAACCCTAAAAAAGACAAACACAAATACAGTCAGTTGAATCCAAAACCCGTAACCCAAATAAACAAACACAGCCACACACGGTCGACTGCAATTGGGTCTCGCCAAAACAGAGGGCATTACAGTCGGCTGCAACTCCTTGTCAGTTGACTATCCATGTCAGTCGACTGTGATTCATGACGGTCGATGACGGTCGACTGTTGCTTGTTTTGCTCTTGCTGGCTGCTGCTGTCTTCGCCTTGATGTGTTCGTGTCTTTTCCTCTTCTTCTCCAACTCCAAGTTCTTCGGGTCTAAGTGTATTTGAGTCCACAATTCCTAACATCTTTTACGTATTAAGTAGGGACTTAGAATGCTAAAACCTCATAGAAATGTGATTCTTCATAATCCTGGGATACGATACACAATTTTTTTGTGCACTGTGGTGCAGTGCACCATGTCCCCAAGAATGTGTCAACTTACTTATACTTTTCCCAAAATACCCCTTGACAAAAAAAATTACTTTAATTCAATTAGTCCCTATGTGGAACAATTTTATCTACTGGCAAAAATTCATATTTTATGTAAGTGTATATTTTTTTTTAAAGACTGTATTTATGTATGAAATGGAGGGGTGAACAAGAGATTTGCAAGGCATTTCCCAGGGGAATCAAAAAATCACAAACTTATGGGCTGGAATCTGGTTCCCTTTTTCATGGGAATTTATTCCCATGGTAATCCTTTAATCGTGAGAATTATAAACTAGAATTATAACAATTGCAGTATCCAGATTCCCTTCCACGAGGTAGCAAGCAAAGTTTGTGGTGTCATTGCAAACGACTTACCTTACTCTCTTGGCAAGGAAGAACTTACATTACTCTGTGAATCCTATCCAGTATACTGGACATCGGTCTCATCATAGGAGTTGATAGACTTTAGGGTCTATGTCTTCTGCAACTAAGATATATGATGGTACCATGAATAGTCTAGGCAGCATGTACTTGGGATATTATAATTTATAAAGGGCACTTGGTCTTCAGAATGAACAGTTAGAAGGGTAATCCGAGAGAGATATGGATGAGAGCTGGTAGGGTGGAAGAGTTGTCACTTGAGATCTATTGGAAGCATTTATCTTGTGGAGTAGGATTTCTTGGTGTTTTCTTTCTTCCCTTGCAAGCTCAAGAATGCTATTTGCTCGTCCATACAAGGATCTAGGAAGTTGAGCTTTTTGAACCTTGTTAATATGTTTACAGATTACTGGATGCTTTGTAGCGTTTGAAGCAATGTTACCAGGTTCACAATATGTTTTGGTTTGTGGTACGAGTACGGGATCATAGTACGCTACCCTAAGCGGTACGTGGTACGGAGCAGGTAGGATGAGTTGTGGACTCATTTGAGTAATATATGTGTGTGTGTAGAGATAGAGATAGATAATTAGACTATAAATACATTAGTTACTTGCATTACCAAATATAAGAGTGACAATCAAATTAAACTCTTTGGCAAATTAAGGGGAATTTGAAGAGAAATTGATGGATTATTAAATAAAGGTGTCCATTTTAAACTTAGCAATAAAGTCATATCTGGATCGCTAGTTTAAGAGATCTGCACCACAAACCGGATCGCAAGATCTGGATCGTAGTTCTTAGGGGGGTGGGAGAACCCGGTAACAGTGGTTTGAAGTTTGAGCCATCTTCTTCCTTCAACTACTTTTACCTTATATGTGGATGGGTAGATTATCAAATAAACTGGTAAAAGGTAGAATCAGGATTGGGTTATTTATTACCATATATCCTTTTGGTTAGGAGTTTCATTCAATTTCTGCTTATTTGTTACACATATTCATGGTCCATGGCTTCATACTGATTAATGTATTCGTTCTCATTTTTAATCTGAAAAATTTATGAATTGAACTAACCTTTCTTTGTAGAAAACGAGTAATAATTAATTATAGTTCTACTTTAGGGTTGGAAGAAGAACAGCTCGACTGGGTGAAAAAGGAGAAGCTTTACTCTTCCTACAACCTAATGAAGTTGACTATCTGCTCGATTTACAAAAACATGGCATGTCCTTGAATGAGTATCCCCTTAAAAAAGTTTAGAAGAAGTTTTAGACAGTTTTCCAGTGCATGGTCAAAGGCAAGGTCACAAGAATGTGATATCCTTAGAAATGTATCCCTGTGTATTGATCTTGCAAAAGTTATTGGAGAGCATCATTGTTGCAGAGGTACTGGCTTCTCTTGTCTGTGCATTATTTATTCATGCATTAACATATTGGGTTTGTCTTAAAGAAATGTTTGCACTCATCATTTCAGTCATCTCATTTTTACCTAGAGAAGTTTTCTTGAAACCAACATATTTATGCGTACCTCAATATATTGGGTTGTCATCATGAAATGTTTTTGCACTCGCGATTTCAGTTTAACTTGTTAGAATTGTAACTAGAGAAGGTCATTTTGAAGCTCGATCCATTCTGATCGCGTGTGAAGTCAACCAACTCTCTAGACAAATATAAAACATTGATGAACTGAAATCTGGTACATTGTGGAAGGCTGAAATTTCAAATCTCAGCCCCTAAAAGATCTAATGATTCATGTGGTGATATTGACATAACAAATCAATAATTGGAAAACAATAATCAATTGGCATGGAATAGAAGGAATAAAGCAAATAATTTATTACCAGATGATGAGGATAAAATTGCAGCAAATCGGGGCCACACGATTAAGGTACGAATTTCTAAAATTCTAGGGGCAAAAAAATAATTTTACAGTGAATATAGGCATGTATGAAGAACATGGGTAGGAGTGGCATTCGGGCTACCCGGGCCGGGCCCCAGGCTGGAACCGCGCGGGCTTGGCCCAGTCCCTGGCCAACCCGGGCCGGGCTCAACTACTTCGCGGGCCAAGCCGGGCTAGGGGGGGGGGGGGGGGACCTGCCCCAGGCCCCATGGGTGGGGGCCGGCCTGGTTTTTTAGTGTAATTTTTAAAAAAAACAAAGATCGAGTATTAAATAGTAATTTCATAACAATTGCAAAAAACAGATAAATAAAAGAAATTAAAACAAAATTTAATGATTTAATTAATTACAAATTGTTAAATAAAATGAAGTTCATGAATAATTTGGCCATTTTTCAATTTCTTTTTAATTTAATTTCTGAACTAATTTTTTTTAAAAAAAACAGTCCAACGGTCGGCCAGGCCCGAGCTCGGTTCGAATCTGGGCCGCGCCTAGCCGGGCTTTTTCTTCAAAAATGGGGACCGAACCGGCCCATAGGCTCGGTCCGGGCCAGGCCTTGGCTCGCGCGAGCTGGCTGGGCCGGTCCCGGGCCAGAATGGACTTGATGCAACCCCTAAACATGGGTCGTTTTCATGCCCATCAGCTTAAAACATGCTTACAAGCAAGGAGTGATTTGCAGCTCAATATGAGAAGTCTTGGTTAGTCAAAAACTCTTGACCAAATTCTTAATTTAAAAGAGAGTTATCAACTAACATTATCTCCTAACCATGAGAATCAGCAGTTTAATCACAAAAGATGCTCTTTTAAGTTATCACATGTAACTAACTTCTATCATATAAATACCCCCCATCCCTCTTAGAATCAGGTAATCGTTATTTTGCTACTAAAAAATCCAACATTATTCAGAGGTCTGACTTGAGCGTCGAAGGGTCTTTCACCGGGGAACACCCCTGTGTTTAGACTGTTTGCAGATTTCTTTGAGCTATCTTGGCCGTCCAAATAAGATCCTAGTGCACAGTCGTCAGAATATTAGATTAAGGAGTAATTAACGGAGATTAATTCCGATCAAAGTAAATATTAGAATTTGATCATTTCCATTAAAGAATTCACATCATCTGTTTACTCCCATACAGAAAATAGTAGCAACAAATTGGCACCGTCTGTGAAAAATTACAATCTAGCAAAACCGATCAGATTTCGCTGGAAAATTTTTTTACTTTTTTCAACCATTATTCCAAGGAAAAAAAGAAGGGGGCGGCTGCCAGCCGACAACTCAACCCTCTTCCTTCATCTTCTCCTTATATAAAGGAACCCCCTCAACCTCCTCAACCGGATCAACCTGTCCACCTCGAGTAGCCCCCTCAACAGCTTGCTCAGGCTCCCTCCAAAGGGACTGCACCAAAGGGCTCCTGATAATGTCATCCCGAATAGCGCCATGTACGGCGTGTGGGTGAAAATAGGGGTTCAGTCTACATTTCGACCCTCTCTACGGTGTCCTCTATGGCAACCAGCACAGCAAGGCCTTCGCCAAATAACTCACCCAATAGCAGGGGTCTGACCTTCGAAATTGCCAGAAAGAAATGCGTGTCCAAGACGAGGTCCCTAGTCCGGAGTGCCAGGAAAGCAAGATGAGCCCCATCTCCTTGAAGACTCAGGTCTAGAAGAACCCCCTCTCCTAGGGGCGAAGATCCCCATTTCCTAAGGGACAAAGAATGTATCCTTTCACTCGTCCACTCACTGCTTCCCCTAATATCCTCCCTTTACCACATAATGGGGGTTTACAGGAGATCCCAGAGGCTCGCTCAGAAAGGTTGCTATACCAGACGTTTAATATACATGGGGTATCACCTTGCCCCCCTGATTTTCCTTTCATATTTAAGAAAATTGGATTTGCCTCTCTGGTGATTTTCCCCCACTTGAACAAGTTATAATGGCTTAATCTTGCTTACCTTCCCTTGGCGAATCGAGTGGAAGCCACTTTCGTGAGACGAATCCCTGCCATTTCCTCTTGGGAGAAGGGTTCCTAACTCGCTTAACGAGCTGGTAGACAGACTTCCCCGCCTAAATCCCCTACATATTACGTCCACCCTATAGGGTAAAACAGCCCAGCCCCCTCCAGAGCCCATCTGAAGCTTGACAAAGATATTTGAACAGGATAAGACGCTGGTAGCGATGTGAATAGCTTCAGTTCAGAAAGAACAACTCAAATACACGGGAGTGAGCAGATGAACTCTCATAAAACACAAGAGTTTGCGGTATAAATCTAGTTCAAAAGCGCCTTCTCGGCAAAATAGTGTGTGTGGTGGATCTGCTGCAATGGCTTTCTTGCTTGCTACATTGCCTTCCTTTCTGTAACACCCCGCAAAATTTAAATGACAATTTTGTCCTTGGGTGTTACGCACGTGCATTTTGTATTATTATTGATTATATCCATAACGCATTTTGATATGTATTTTGAATTCCGATTATTTATGCAATTCCATATTCTTAAAATTCCATTTGAGACAGCTCAAATGCTAAATTTCAATCTTTGAGTTTTTACGTGCTTTTTACGTATTATCGATGCACATATCGATTTCGGATATTTCACCGTTACGTGCAAAGTTTTCAATGGATTTCAATCATTTATTTTTATAAACATGTTTGAATTTGTTTTGTAAACGAAAATTCAATTTTTGACTATCTTTATTAAAATAAATTTTCTACGTGCAATACACGTGCTTTCTGTAGGTTTGAGTATATTATCGAATATGTATATTAAATATACTTTATGTTGCATTCCAATTAATTATAAATATTTTTTCGGGTGACAAAATTAATTTTTGTATTTTTGAGAATTTACGGGCGACGCACGTGTTTTGGTGCACATGTTTAAGCGCGTTCTTCCTTCAAAATAAATTTTTCTGAAAGTGTGAGTGTCTATTTTAAATTGTGCATGAAAAGTATAATTTTAAAGTTGATTTTATATATTTACATATATAAATAAATTATTTTAAAGGGATTAAATGAATAAATTATTTTGTACACAAAGCACGTGCATGTGCACACGTGCGATGTGCACACAATTTTGGGGACCGGGATCTTTAGAGAGGAGGGAAAAATCTAAACATTTGATTTTGAAAGTGGGAGGGAAAGCAAGTTTCAAGTTTAAATCATGGGATTAGTGGTGTTCATGTGAGGGGTGGTTATTCTAACTACCCATTATTAATCTATAAATATATCCCCTAAGCCTCTCATTCTCTCATCTCTCCTCTTCCCTCTTTCTTGCCATTCCCGAAAGCTCCAAACAAGCTAGCATAACCTTGCCCATTTCTCCACCTAATCACCATTCCACTTGCCTATATACATATACTAATGTATATATATGTACATACATGGTATGTGTATATGAAAGAAGATGGGAGTTGTTCTTGATGTTGCCGAAATGGAGTGAGGATGGAGATGCTCTTGATGATTGTTGCTTGCCGAAATGGGTTGAAGACCTTGTTTGGGTGCGCGGATTTCGAGGGGTTGCAATTGGAGTTTTCTTTAGGAGCTCCTAATTCTAAGAGTTCATTTGAATACATTTCTTCAACCTTAGGTGGGTGTTTCTTAAATGCTTTCTAATTTAGGAATAGGAATTTGCATGATAGATGATACATACGTTATTTGTTGAAATTGAATTGGCATTATGAGATTGCATGCAAATTTAAGTAGAGTTGAATTGCTAAATTTTGATTGGTTTGGTAGATGCAAATTGCTTATTCTATTTCTCTAAATTAGTATGATTGCTAGTTGGAATGCTAGAATCAAAGTAATTGCATGAAATTGATGCATGTTGAGACATTGGTTAAAATAATGTAAATGTATAGACAAGAAATGTGTGTTGCTAGTATGGTAAAGAAGTGTGGATCTAATCTCTCTAATATTTGTTTTATGAGTATAAAATTTTATAAGAAAATTTTTGGTGAAAGACAACAATTTTGGGGAAATTGATTACATGGGTTTTTATGTATTTTTTAAAGAAAAGATTTATTTTATTGCAAAACTGAGAAACCTGAGAATTTGAGAATATGTACGTTATTGCTTTCAAAGGATTACATTCTGGAAATGATCTATACTCTTATATGGAAGTACAAATCAATTAAAAGGTCGAAAAATATATGCAAGTTGCAATTGGTGTAATTGACAGTCGACTGTCTACCTTCCACAGTCAACTGGCAAGTATAAGAATTTGGTCTTTCCTCGGCAGGACAGTCGACTGTCTACTTTCACAGTCGGCTGCTGCTGTCCTAAATTTTAGTGTTTGAGTTTTCAAGGTATTCGCAGAACAGTCGACTGATTCTTTGGCAGCAGTCGACTGAACCGACTGTGATGTTTTGATGTTCGCAGAACAGTCGACTGATACTGCTACCAGTCGACTGAACCGAACTGGTTTTTGTTCTTAAGTTTGGATTTGATTTTAACAAATGAAAGTTAATTAAGTTGGAATACGAGATTTTATGACTTTTAATACTTGAATGAGTTTATTGTGAAATGCATACAAGGATATGAAAGATGAAATTGATAAAGATATCGAATTGAATCGTTCTCATGTTATGAGATTATAAAAGAAATGTTTTTGTGAACAAAAGAAATGGAAATATTATTTGAGATTGATTATGAAACATTGTTGATCTCTAGAAAGAGATAGTTGTTGGAATCTAGAGGCTAGGCGAGACCCTAGTGACCGGCAGTTTTATTCATGATTTTGAAAGCTAACCGTTGAGGATTGAGCGTCTCTTGAGAAGTAGCTAGGTAGGCTGACTGTCTCTGTTGTTTTGATTTAAGTCCGGTAGGATAAGCTAGCTCTAGGTTGTGATGATTTTTCTTTTAAAACAAACATTGTAGGGATGTAATGAAAGTAAGAGAAAAATATGAGTATGAGGGCCATTGGATGGGTGTTGTGAGGGTATGCATAGGCTGTCTTCACGATGCGTCGTGACATGACGTGGATACTACTCCAGAGTACCATCCGGTAGCAGCGCTTGTGGGATGTTTGGTGGCTGCAAGAGGATCATGTGCCATGAAGGAGGCTGAATTACCGCAGAATGCATGCTTAATGAGTCAAAGACATGGCGCGGGATTCCCCTCCATGTCATAGAATATCTGTGATAGAACATCTATGATACTTATCGAACATCTATGATACTTATCATAGAACATCTATGATACTTATCGAAATTATAGAACATGCTTGATGAATCATAGAACATCTATGATACTTATCGAAATTACAGATAGATACGTAGTGAAGATGTGATGAAAGTAAGAGAAAAATATTGAGTATGAGGGCCATTGGATTGGCGGCGAGAGCGTATCCCAGGATGTCCCATGATGAGTCATGATAGGGCGTGGATACTGCTCCAGAGTACTGTCCCGGTGGCGACGCTCGTGGGGTGTTGGACGACTGCGGGTGGTGTCATGTCTATAGTAGGAGCTGAATTACCACAGGATGCCTGCATAATGAGTCATGTGTCAGTGCGTTGGGATTCCCTCCAGGGCGCCTAGACATGAGTTCGTATGTCAGAAAACATCTAGGATACTTACCGTAGTTACAGTAGTAGATTAAGTCATGACGAGGGATTGAACCCTACAAGATGAAGAATGATTAAGGGCTTGCCCTCGGACCTATGTAGTATGAGATGCATAGAATCCGAACAAGTGTGCATTAGTGTCATGTAATATAAATAACTGTATTAAGGACTAAGTGCACCGCACAACACGACATCAACAGGATAGTCCATTTGTAGCTTTGTCTGTAATCAAGTTTGTGTTTGCTAAAACATTTAAGAATCGTTATACTATTTCCGACATAGAGAGGATGGCCGTGTATAATATTTCGTCAGCTATAAGCAACTGACGTGCCCACAGTTTTATATACAGGGTTTGGACTTACAGGAAGATATAAAGAGAATTGATGCTGTTGATTACTTAAATGTTAAAGTTGTAACAATTGTGCATTCATTATTGTTGTATTTTATTAATTCCGCTGTGTATTGATGTAAAAGACTCTGATGTAATTATTGTTGAAATAAAAGTTTTAAATTCCTTGTAAAATTGTCCGAAAGAAGTGTAAAGATCCTGTGGAAATCTCGAATTCAGATGTATTTGGAATTCAGGGTGTTACAGAGTGGTATCAGAGCTACGCTTCTAAGTAGTACAAATTTATAAGGAACTGTAGGATAATGGCTCGATTCTGGTATTTGGTATCTGTAGTGTTCGAAGGTTTCAGAGTTTCAGTCGACTGGATGGAGGAGCAGTCGACTGTCCAGAGAGGAGTTTTCGAAGACTGAGTATACAGCAGCAGCAGTCGACTGTACGTGGGAGTCAGTCGACCGTCCCGAAGGAGTCAGTCGACTGGTATGAAGACCAGTCGACTGTCGACGGGTTTTGGATCCAGATTCGGCCCAATTCGAAAGGCCCAATAGTTTCCCTATAAATACACCCGTTAGGGTTTTGTAAATTGTAACACCTAATTCGGATTTTGCAGCCGTCATCTCTTGTAAAGGCTTTGTTTGCCCATTGGAGATCATAGTAAAGAAACCCCAACCGCCCCTTGTGGATGTAGGCATCGTTTTGCCGAACCACGTAAATCTTGTGTTCTTGTGTTGCTTGCTTTTCTGTTTTTCTCTCGCTGGTTCTCTCTTTGTTTCCGCGTTGGTTTGATTGTTGGTTTGATTTGTATTCCGCACAACAAGTGGTATCAGAGCTGTTGGTTCGACCTAGAGGGAGATGGCGGGTGATGCAGATGCAACCAAGGATGTTGTGGGATCAAGTTCGTCCAGAACAACGATTCACAACGCAAAATTTGAAGTTGAAAAATTTGATGGGACAAACAATTTCGGGATGTGGCAATGTGAGGTGTTGGATGTTCTTGTTCAACAAGAACAAGATGTTGCTTTGGAGGTAGAAAAACCTAAGGATATGTCCGAAGCAGATTGGAAGAAGTTGAATCGAGTTGCGTGTGGGACTATTCGGCTCTTTATTGAGAAGGCTCAGAAGTATGATTTGATGAGGGATACCGTTGCTGCGGTGTTGTGGAAGAAACTCGAAGACAAATACATGAGGAAAAGTTTGGAGAATCGGCTGTATTTGAAGAAGAGACTTTTTCGCTTCACCTATACGGAAGGTATGTCTATGAATGCTCATGTTGAATCATTTAATAAATTATTGGCTGATTTGTTAAATTTGGATGAGCAAATTAAGGATGAGGATAAAGCCCTAATTCTGTTGAATTCATTACCTGAAAGTTATGATCATTTAGCAACTACTTTATTATATGGAAAAGATACTGTGAAATATGAAGATGTTGCAAATGCTCTGTTGAATAATGAAACTAGGAGAAGGGATAAAATGGTTGATAGAGAAACTTCTGAAGCTTTGATTGTAAGGGGCAGGACTGAGACCAGATCTGAGTCCAAATCTGGGAAAAAGGGAAACAAATCTCGTTCCAAATCGAGAGGAGTTTCGAAGGACAGGAAAATACCGGCCAAAGATGAATGTGCTTTCTGTCATGAAAGGGGGCATTGGAAGAAGGATTGTCCAAAGCTACGAAATAAGGGAAATTCGACTGCAAATGTGACTGTTGATAATTCAGATAGTGGCGAGGATTTTTCTTTTGCACTTGCTTCTAGTCCCTCACTTTATCAAGAAGTATGGTTTCTTGATACAACAGCCTCCTATCATATGTCTTGGAAAAAGGAGTGGTTTACTTCTTTGGAGTATATGGATGGTGGTGTAGTTTTGATGGGAAATGATGCACCTTGTAAGAAGGTAGGAATCGGGAAGATTGAATTGCTAATGCACGATGGTCTTATTAGAGAGCTTTCAGATGTATGGTATGTTCCAGATTTGAAAAAGAATCTGATTTCACTAGGTGCTTTGGAGGCCAGTGGATTGAAATTTGCTAGTGAAGGTGGCATTCTGAAGGTGACTAGCGGATCACTCGTGGTGATGAAAGGGCAAAGAAAGAGGAACTTGTTTTTCTTGCAGGGAAAAACATATTTGGGTCAGGCTGCCAGTGTAACTGAGAAGCCTAAACAGGTTGTTCCCGACTCTACCAGGTTGTGGCATATGCGACTCGGGCATGCAGGAGAAAAGGCCTTGCAGGGGCTTGTGAAGCAAGGGTTGCTTAAAGATGCTAAAGGGTGCAAGTTGGAATTTTGTGAACATTGTGTTTTGGGTAAGCAAACTAGGGTGAAATTTGGTACAGCTGTACATCAGACAAAGGGTATCCTCGATTATGTGCACACAGATGTTTGGGGCCCTACTCAGACACCTTCTATGAGTGGTAGACACTGGTTTGTTACTTTTGTTGATGATTACTCCAGACGAGTTTGGGTATATACCATGAAGCACAAAGATGAAGTTTTGGCATTGTTCACAAGTTGGAAGAAGAAAGTTGAAAATCAGACTGGTAGGAAGATTAAGGTTCTGAGGTCAGATAATGGAGGGGAATATAAGAATGATCCGTTTCTGAAATTGTGTGAAGATGAAGGGATCCAGAGGCACTTCACAGTTAGGAAGACTCCACAGCAAAATGGGGTTGCAGAAAGGATGAACAGAACCTTACTTGAGAAGGTGAGATGTATGTTAGCACAGTCTGGATTGAAGAAGACATTTTGGGCAGAAGCTGTTATATATGCAAGCCACATTGTCAACCGTTTACCATCAGCAGCACTTGAAGGCAAAACACCTATTGAGGTATGGAGTGGTAAACCTGCATCTGATTATAGTTTTTTGCATATATTTGGTTGTCCTGCTTATTTTCATGTAACTGAAACTAAACTTGATGCAAGAGCTAAAAAGGCTATATTTGTTGGTTTTAGTACTGGTGTCAAAGGTTACAGGTTGTGGTGTCCAGAACAGAAGAAGTTAGTAATCAGCAGAGATGTGACTTTTGATGAGACCAGCATGATTAGCTCGGGACAGTCGACTGGTGGTATGGGACAGTCGACTGGTGAGCAGCAGAAGAGTGGGACAGTTCTCCAACAGGTGAGTAGCAGAATCTCGGGACAGTCGACTGATGTACAGGAGCAGTCGACTTGTACTCTAGAACAGCAGAAGAGTGGAAGCTCGGGACAGTCGACTGTTGGCAATAACCAGTCGACTGGTAGGAGAGTTCTCCAACAGGTGGAGTTAGAAAAGTTGTCAGTTGAAAATCCTGTTCCTGTCCAAGATGAAGATGATGTGGTTGATACTGAGAATGATGAAGAAGTTTCTATCCAACAGGAAGAATCAATTGCAGTAAGAAGGCAAAGAAGAGATATCAAACGACCGTCTCGTTTTACAGATACAGTTGCATTTGCTCTTCCCATTGTGGATGATGAAGTTCCCTCCAACTTCAAAGAAGCTACTAGAAGTTCAGAAAATGCAGATTGGAAAGTTGCTATGGACGAAGAGATGAACTCTCTTCATAAGAATAAGACTTGGGATCTAGTGCAACTACCAAAGGGGAAGAAAGCAATTGGTTGCAAGTGGGTGTATACGAAGAAAGAAGGTCCAAAAGGCAGTGTTCGGTTCAAGGCTAGACTAGTAGCAAAGGGGTATGCTCAAAAGGAAGGAATTGACTACAATGAAGTGTTCTCTCCGGTTGTGAAGCATCCTTCTATTCGGATTTTGTTGGCATTGGTAGCACAGTTTGATCTTGAATTGACACAGATGGATGTGAAGACTGCGTTCTTACATGGGGATCTAGATGAAGAAATTTATATGTCGCAGCCAGATGGGTTCAAAATTGCTGGGAAGGAAAGTTTTGTTTGCAGGTTGAAGAAGTCTCTCTATGGGTTGAAGCAATCTCCAAGGCAGTGGTATTTGAGGTTTGACCAGTTTATGAAAGTGCAGGGATATTCCAGAAGTGAGTATGATCATTGTGTCTACTTCAGGAAATTGCAGGATGGTTCTTTCATATATCTGTTATTATATGTGGATGACATGTTGATTGCCTCTAGAAATGCTAAGGAGATTCAAAATTTGAAGAATCAGTTGAGTTCTGAGTTCGAGATGAAGGATCTTGGTGAAGCCAAGAAGATACTTGGGATGGAGATAGCTAGAGACAGGGCAAAGGGCATAGTGAGTTTGACACAGAAGCAATATCTTTTGAAGGTGCTGAAACGGTTCGGTATAGATGAGAAAACTAAACCAGTTAGCACACCCTTAGCCAGTCATTTCAGAATTAGTGCTTCTCAGTCTCCAAGTACAGATGAAGAGAGACAGTATATGGCAAATGTACCTTACACTAGTGTGGTTGGCAGTTTGATGTATGCCATGGTTTGTACTCGACCAGACATCTCTCAGGCGGTGAGTATGGTTAGTCGATATATGCATGATCCAGGCAAAGAGCATTGGCAAGCAGCTAAATGGATTTTGAGGTACATAAGTGGCACCACAGATGTGGGTTTGAAATTTGGAAGGGATGACAATATTAGCAGGTTATTGGTTGGATATGTTGATTCGGACTATGCAGGTGATCTAGATAAGAGGCGGTCTACTACAGGCTATTTGTTTACGATGGCTAGAGCACCTATAAGTTGGAGGTCAAATTTGCAGTCCACTGTAGCATTGTCTACTACTGAGGCTGAATACATGGCGGTTGCTGAGGCCATGAAGGAAGCCATTTGGATACATGGACTTTTGAAGAGCTTGGGAATTCATCGGGAGAAGGTGGAGGTACACTGTGACAGTCAGAGTGCTATTCATTTAGCGAAGAACCAAGTTCATCATTCGAGGACCAAACATATTGATGTTCGTTATCATTTTGTGCGTGATTTGATAAAGGATGGTGATATTCATTTGGTGAAGATTGGAACAGCTGATAATCCTGCTGATATGTTGACCAAAGTTGTTGGGGCAGCCAAGTTCAAGCATTGCATGAACCTGGCTAATATTTTGCATGTTTGATAATTTGGCATGGGCAGTTGGGATAGTACTTTGCTATTGGTTTGTTTAGTATGTGATATCATACTAAGGTGGAGTTTGGGTTCGTTTGTTGCATTTGATGATGAGCAGTTGTTTTGAAGTATTTGTGGAGATTGCTTGGGCTACTTGGAAGATTTCACTGAGGTGGAGATTGTTGGATACTTGACTTGGAAGATCTCGCCAAGGTGGAGATTGTAGGATAATGGCTCGATTCTGGTATTTGGTATCTGTAGTGTTCGAAGGTTTCAGAGTTTCAGTCGACTGGATGGAGGAGCAGTCGACTGTCCAGAGAGGAGTTTTCGAAGACTGAGTATACAGCAGCAGCAGTCGACTGTACGTGGGAGTCAGTCGACCGTCCCGAAGGAGTCAGTCGACTGGTATGAAGACCAGTCGACTGTCGACGGGTTTTGGATCCAGATTCGGCCCAATTCGAAAGGCCCAATAGTTTCCCTATAAATACACCCGTTAGGGTTTTGTAAATTGTAACACCTAATTCGGATTTTGCAGCCGTCATCTCTTGTAAAGGCTTTGTTTGCCCATTGGAGATCATAGTAAAGAAACCCCAACCGCCCCTTGTGGATGTAGGCATCGTTTTGCCGAACCACGTAAATCTTGTGTTCTTGTGTTGCTTGCTTTTCTGTTTTTCTCTCGCTGGTTCTCTCTTTGTTTCCGCGTTGGTTTGATTGTTGGTTTGATTTGTATTCCGCACAACAGGAACGACACCCTAGAAGTGGACATTAGAGTGTGAGTTCAGTTTATAGAGATTTAAATGTAAGTGATTTACATTTGTGTTGCTCTATAGGCTGATGTTTTCTCTTTCCTTTCCCTATTGGATGGCTGGAGTCATGAATAGAAGTTATTGAATTTACATTCAAATTCATTCATGATGCTCTCCTCGTATACATTGATTTGAGATTGTATGCGAGCTCATTTTCTCTGGGTATCAGAGTGGCGCAGTGGAAGCGTGGTTGGTTTGAACCGTCATTCACGATACCTTACACATAGACACACATTTCCCTCAAATTATTTTATGTGGATTTTCTTCATAGTACTTTTCAACATTTAATATTTTCCAAATAAATATTTTCCTATAATATTAAATCATTTCGATGCCTAGTATTTTGTCTATTTTCCTTAGTCTTGATCTTGTTGAACTTATTTTAATTGTCTCTCAATCTTAAAGTTTTGTCTTTCGTGTTTTATGTCACCTTATGTTCATCCGTCCATATGTGCTATTACTTTACGTATTCTGTTAAATTTATAGTACAACTATTATTTTCATTTACTATTACATTTTGAATTTTGCTTGGGAATTTTGCTTATGTGCATTCATTTTACATGATTTGATTTTGTGATATGATATTCTTTCGTTATCTCGTATTGTCTTATATACTTCAATATATTTTAACAAGATTGAAATATTTTATCCGTATAAATACAACATACTAATTTGATTTATTGTCTGCATTCAATATTTTTGTTAGTACATATTATCTACTAATTTATTTGTTATATTCATTAATTCTGTAATTTACGTTTTCTAAATATAACGCATATACTCGCTATTCATACTTTACTCTATCATCTAATTTTAAATTGTCTTTACATTCTTGATTACTACATATGTTTTCCATTGAATTTTTATATGTGTCATGAATTTCAAGATACTTACTATACATATAATTTCACCATCCTCCAATTATTACATTACTATTTTTATGTATAATTATTTGTGTCAAATGTCCTAAATTACTACACTACATCATTATCTTTTACATTATTTTAGTGTTATAAATAATTTTTCATTACTGCTAATTAGTACCGCCTATGTTTGATATAACCTATACACCTATTTTGATATTTCATTGTATAAAATCTTTTCTGTATCATTGATTTTCAAACATAACACCATACTTTATTAAACATCCCATATCTAATCTAAGTATACATAGAAGATTACATCTTTCCATCTTCCGCTTTGGTGCAACTTAATGTCGAGAGGGCAAATATGCAACTAGACATCATTGGATGCGAACTGCAACTGGATGTCGGTGAGGCAAAGTTTGCAACCGAATGCCCAGAAGGCAAATTGCAACCGGATATCGTAGGAGTAATTATGCAACTTGAGATCGAGATGGGCAAGTCTGCTGTTGGATACCAGTGGGACGAACCTACACCAGAAGGAAATATTATACTTAGATAACCCCTACCTTGTTTTTCTATAATATTCACTTACAACTATTCCATTTTTGGTACTAGCTTATACTATTTTATAATATTTTGCAACCTAGCATTATACTATTTATACTGATTTCATTATTTATCAAACCTGTGTATTTACCTCTTAATCTCAACTATCTTGCCGTCTTCTTCATAGTACTTTGTATTTTATGAGAGGTAGTATCTCATACCACTTTATCGTATTTTGCTATTCTAGATTTGGTGGCTACTCACCTAACAAAAACATATCTCTTATTATTTATGTATTTTGTTTATGATTCATAAATTTTCTTTTATATCCTCGGTTTTGTGACACGTTATTGTTTTTCAACTATAATGTCTTGTTTTACTGCTACAAATCATTTATGATTTTCATATCATACTTATTTGTTTCACCCCTATAATTTTTCACCTATGAAATTAAGTGATTTTTTTAAGTTGGTTTTCTCGCTCCACTGAATAATTCGAAAGTACTTCGATGTATGCCTAATTTTCAAATTGTATGTATAATTATTATAGTTACCTTACAAATTATTTTATGATACTAATTTGTATACAGAATTATTTTATGTTTTCTATAATTTTTACTATATTTTCCTTCTTATATATTTCTCAAACAATTATCCAACATTCTTCTTTTGCTAATTTGTGTCGTATAGTACCAATTCGGTTTGCGACTTTCTACCATTTATTACATTGATGAATTTTGAGTATTGAATCCATTTGTAAAATATCCATTGACTATGATTTCTCTTTATTGCATTTTTTCTGAACTATTTCACAATTAATGACTAAGTTTATTTTATCATTTTATCTAATGGTTTACTTGATAGTAATTTATATGTAAACTCTATCCTTTATTGTCGCGTTAATTTTCTTATGCTACTTTCTAGATTCATGTTCTGTTCTCATAAAATTTTGATACTCATAATTTTCTTAAATAGATTTTTTCTATTTCATCCACATTGCTTACTTTTATGCTATATGTATTTTCTTAATGTTTGTAGTTTTCTATATGTTATACTGATATTTTCTTTGGTGTGTACAAAATACAGCTTTTACCATAGTGAATTCCGGGGACGAAACTGTTCTAAGAGGAGAGAGTGTAACACCCCGCAAAATTTAAATGACAATTTTGCCCTCGGGTGTTACGCACGTGCATTTGGTATTGTTATTGATTATATCCATAACGCATTTTGATATGTATTTTGAATTCCGATTATTTATGCAATCCCATAGTCTTAAAATTCCATTTGAGACAACTCAAATGCTAAATTTCAATCTTTGAGTTTTTACGTATTATCGATGCACGTGTCAATTTCGGATATTCCACCGTTACGTGCAAAGTTTTCAATGGATTTCAATCATTTATTTTTATAAACATGTTTGAATTTGTTTTGTAAACGAAAATTCAATTTTTGACTATCTTTATTAAAATAAATTTTCTACGTGCAATACACGTGCTTTCTGTACGTTTGAGTATATTATCGAATATGTATATTAAATATACTTTATGTTGCATTCCAATTAATTATAAATATTTTTTCGGCTGACAAAATTAATTTTTATATTTTTGAGATTTTACGGGCGACGCACGTGTTTTGGTGCACGTGTTTAAGCGCGTTCTTCCTTCAAAATAAATTTTCATGAAAGTGTGAGTGTCTATTTTAAATTGTGCATGAAAAGTATAATTTTAAAGTTAATTTTATATATTTACATATATAAATAAATTGTTTTAAAGGGATTAAATGAATAAACTATTTTGTACACAAAGCACGTGCACGTGCACACGTGCGATGTGCACACAATTTTGGGGACCGGGATCTTTAGAGAGGAGGGAAAAATCTGAACATTTGATTTTGAAAGTGGGAGAGAAAGTAAGTTTCAAGTTTAAATCATGGGATTAGTGGTGTTCATGTGAGGAGTGGTTATTCTAACTACCCATTATTAATCTATAAATATATCCCCTAAGCCTCTCATTCTCTCATCTCTCCTCTTCCCTCTCTCTTGCCATTCCCGAAAGCTCCAAACAAGCCAGCATAACCTTGCCCATTTCTCCACCTAATCACCATTCCACTTGCCTATATACATATACTAATGTATATATATGTACATACATGGTATGTGTATATGAAAGAAGATGGGAGTTGTTCTTGATGTTGCCGAAATGGAGTGGGGATGGAGATGCTCTTGATGATTGTTGCTTGCCGAAATGGGTTGAAGACCTTGTTTGGGTGCGCGGATTTCGAGGGATTGCAATTGGAGTTTTCTTTAGGAGCTCCTAATTCTAAGAGTTCATTTGAATACATTTCTTCAACCTTAGGTGGGTGTTTCTTAAATGCTTTCTAATTTAGGAATAGGAATGTCCATGATAGATGATACATACGTTATTTGTTGAAATTGAATTGGCATTATGAGATTGCATGCAAATTTAAGTAGAGTTGAATTGCTAAATTTTGATTGGTATGGTAGATGCAAATTGCTTATTCTATTTCTCTAAATTAGTATGATTGCTAGTTGGAATGCTAGAATCAAAGTAATTGCATGAAATTGATGCATGTTGAGACATTGGTTAAAATAATGTAAATGTATAGACAAGAAATGTGTGTTGCTAGTATGGTAAAGAAGTGTGGATCTAATGTCACTAATCTTTGTTTTATGAGTATAAAATTTTATAAGAAAATTTTTGGTGAAAGACAACAATTTTGGGGAAATTGATTACATGGGTTTTTATGTATTTTTTAAAGAAAAGATTTATTTTATTGCAAAACTGAGAAACCTGAGAATTTGAGAATATGTACGTTATTGCTTTCAAAGGATTACATTCTGGAAATGATCTATACTCTTATATGAAAGTACAAATCAATTAAAAGGTCGAAAAATATATGCAAGTTGCAACTGGTGTAACTGACAGTCGACTGTCTACCTTCCACAGTCGACTGGCAAGTATAAGAATTTGGTCTTTCCTCGGCAGGACAGTGGACTGTCTACTTTCACAGTCGACTGCTGCTGTCCTAAATTTTAGTGTTTGAGTTTTCAAGGTATTCGCAGAACAGCCGACTGATTCTTTGGCAACAGTCGACTGAACCGACTGTGATGTTTTGATGTTCGCAGAATAGTCGACTGATACTGCTACCAGTTGACTGAACCGAACTGGTTTTTGTTCTTAAGTTTGGATTTGATTTTGACAAATGAAAGTTAATTAAGTTTGAATACGAGATTTTATGACTTTTAATACTTGAACGAGTTTATTGTGAAATGCATACAAGGATATGAAAGATGAAATTGATAAAGATATCGAATTGAATCGTTCTCATGTTATGAGATTATAAAAGAAATGTTTTTGTGAACAAAAGAAATGGAAATATTATTTGAGATTGATTATGAAATATTATTGATCTCTAGAAAGAGATAGTTGTTGGAATCTAGAGGCTAGGCGAGACCCTAGTGACCGGCAGTTTTATTCATGATTTTGAGAGCTAACCGTTGAGGGTTGAGCGTCTCTTGAGAAGTAGCCAGGTAGGCTGACTGTCTCTGTTGTTTTGATTTAAGTCCGGTAGGGTAAGCTAGTTCTAGGTTGTGATGATTTTTCTTTTAAAACAAACATTGTAGGGATGTAATGAAAGTAAGAGAAAAACATGAGTATAAGGGCCATTGGATGGGTGTTGTGAGGGTATGCACAGGCTGTCTTCACGATGTGTCGTGACATGACGTGGATACTACTCCAGAGTACCATTCGGTAGCATCGCTTGTGGGATGTTTGGTGGCGGCAAGAGGATCGTGTGCCATGAAGGATGTTGAATTACCGCAGAATGCATGCTTGATGAGTCAAGACATGGCGCGGGATTTCCCTCCAGGTTTTCTGTACATGTGCTTGTAATCATAGAACATCTATGATACTTATCGAAATTACTGATCGATACATAGTGAAGATGTGATAAAAGTTAGAGAAAAACATTGAGTATGAGGTCCATTGGATTGGCTGCGAGAGCGTATCCCAGGATGTCCCATGATGAGTCATGATAGGGCGTGGATACTTCTCCAGAGTACCGTCCCGGTGGTGACGCTCGTGGGGTGTTGGACGACTGCGGGTGGTGTCATGTCTATGGTAGGAGCTGAATTACCACAGGATGCCTGCATGATGAGTCATGTGTCATTTCGTTGGGATTCCCTCCAGGGCGCCTAGACATGAGTTCGTATGTCAGAAAACATTCAGGATGCTTACCGTAGTTACAGTAGTAGATTAAGTCATGACGAAGGATTGAACCCTACAAGATGAAGAACGATTAAGGGCTTGCCCTCGGACCTATGTAGTATGGGATGCATAGAATCCGAACAAGTGTGCATTAGTGTCATGTAAAAAAAATAACTGCATTAAGGACTAAGTGCACCGCACAACACGACATCAACAGGATAGTCCCTTTGTAGCTTTGTCTGTAATCAAGTTTTTGTTTGCTAAAGCATTTAAGAATCGTTATACTATTTCCGGCATAGAGAGGATGGCCGTGTATAATATTTCGTCAGCTGTAAGCAACTGACGCGCCCACAGTTTTATATGCAGGGTTTGGATTTACAGGAAGATATAAAGAGAATTGATGTTGTTGATTACTTAAGTGTTAAAGTTGTAACAATTGTGCATTCATTATTGTTGTATTTTATTAATTCCGCTGCGTATTGATGTAAAAGACTCTGATGTAATTATTGTTGAAATAAAAGTTTTAAATTCCTTATAAAATTGTACGAAAGAAGTGTAAAGATCTTGTGGAAATCTCGAATTCAGATGTATTTGGAATTCGGGGTGTTACACTTTCTTTAATCACTTCCCTATCTCTTTCAAAGGTACTTAAATAAGTTTAGATACTATTTTGGATTCTCCTCTTGTATCTTCTTTTTCCAGTGGAAATTTACTTATTTTATGAACAAATTTGGAGAAATTCCTTTTTCATAACTTTCTTTATAGTAATCCGGTAATAAAGGCAATCAATGAATTTCGCAAGCTTAGTTTCAACAAAATAAGATTTATTAGTGAGACGAGATCCTTATCTGGACAGGCTTTCCCTCCTTTCCAAGCTAGAGCGATACTGGAAGATACGTTTCCTGGGAAGAATCAACAGCACCTTAACGCTGCCTTCTCTGCCCTCGATATGTAAGCTATAAATCGATAAAAGACATCCCTGAGGGGAGTAACGGTTTCTAAAGTTTCTACCTATACAAAGGGGTATGCTGCTAAGAAAGATGTCCATCGAAGCTCGGGAACAAGCACTCTGCCCGAGAAGTAAACTAGTTCCTCTTCTAGCCAGGAAAATCCTACGTATTATTGCCTTGAAATGCCCGGTAAAGGCACAACAGACTCCTTTTGCACCCCGCCCCTTAGTCATCTGATTAACAACCTGCTTTTGCCCGCTAAGATCCCTACTATCTTTTATCACCTGTGATACTCCTTTCCCGGTACCGAAACTGGAAAAAGGGACCTTTAATGCTCAATAGCATTCTCTCCTTATAATAGCAGAAAGGGCATGCCCAAGGGTTAGTGTGGTTCAGACATCGCGTCATGCTTTGGTTTATTGCCGAATCTCTATTTTGATCGGTCACTTGGAGTCAAAAACGGAACTCTCTTAAGATCTAACCTCTCGGAACTCTGCCTACCGCCTTACTTACTAGCCCGTTCCTGGTAAGAATGAATTGTTTCCCTCGCGGAAGAAGTGCCGCGTAAGGATCCTCTTATAGATCGGATCTGGCTAACAGCTTGACTGCAGAAAAGAAGTCCCCCTGCGGTAGGCGAACTGGGATGTCAGGTTCAAGCAACGAAAGAGGATACCATTTCTTTATGCCCAACCACAAGTCGTTCTTCCGGTGGCAGAACGAGTACCGCCCCTTTATATCTATATCTAAGGAAGCAACCTTTCTTTTGAAACCTCCATTTGATGGGAACCACATTCGTGGGCCGACAATTTGTCTGGATATGTCGAACTATTGGAAGCAAATGGAAAAGGAACACCAAGTGGGATCAAAGAAACTAGCGTACTCTATTTGGCTTGAAGTCTAATTATATGTAGTCATGTAGGCTTTCGCTCCAAAGACAGTCTCATTCTCTTGCTTCTTCTATTCTGGCTCCCCTACCTGGAAATTCAATTGGATAAGTCATAAGTCATAAGTCTTGAGCCTACGGAACAAACTTGCTACTTTTGATTAACTCGTTGCTACTTCTGACCCCTCTACGTACCCTCTCTTTTGCCCACATGTTAGCCTACGGCCCGCACTCTCCATTGCCCAGATTTCCACCTCAACTTAGGGAAAAACGAATTGATTGACTGAGTGCAAATAAATAGGCAGGGCTTATCATTGCGTTAAACTTCCTTTCAAGGAAATGGGCTTCTTCGTACCGTACTCGACCTTTGGATCAATGTCCCATCCACCGCAGCTATTAAATAAAGTTTCTCGGTTGCTCCTACCCCTACTAAGCTCGATACACTCGCTACCTCACTTCCGAATAAGGATGTCTCAGTTCATTCTCGAGCGGGGATACCTTTTTCTTTCCAAGGGATGGGGTTGGGGTGTATAATTACCTATTTTTTGAGTCTGCCCGGAAAGAACTCCTAGGTCAATTAAGGATCAAATGTTCGAACCTCATGGGTAAGGATAAGGTAATTGAGTTGATAGATAAATTCATAGACCTAGGTGGGATAGGAGAATTTATAAAGGGAATAGAGATAATGATAGAGATCATACTGAGAAACAGAATATACAAGTCTTATTTGAACGAAGTGCTAAAAATGCGAGCTTTTTTGTCTAATAGAATAAACACTAATACCTTAATGGAGTCGGTAAAGATCAAATCTGTTTATCAAAGTGCTTCTCTGATTGCTCAAGACATCTCTTTTCCACCCGGGAACAATCAAATCTCATTTCGTTCCATTTTTAGTAAAATAATGAAGGATATTCCTTTAATAGCAAGCCTTGGGAAGGCTTTCTTCGTATGATCGGTTCTTTTTTCACATGTAGGTTCCTCCGCAGCAAAGATGGTATGGTCGGCTTGCGCTCTTACTTGGAAGTGGTCTCAGTCGGCAGAACAGAAATCAATGTTGGGGATGGACCTTAGCGCTGCCTCTCTATCCAGAAGTAGGGAATCCCTTGCATATCCCGTTTTGAGACAGACCATCGCCGATAAAGTGGAATCTACTACTGCTCTGCGTGGTCTCCTATGAATGAAGCATTGAATAAGGGCTTCTCTCTCAGCTAGGTCAAGTGCCCGTTAACCATTCCATACATTCGGGGGCATAAAATGCGTTATACACATCGTCAGAGTCGTGGTCCCCAAGAAGGAAGTGAGCTTTCATATTCTACTCTTTGTTCATTCCAACATTCTATCACCAATCTAAACATGCAGGGTCTCAGGTAGAGTAGCATTGACTCAAATCTCTACACATAGTCTTGCGCTAGCCTTGAGCGATTTGCCGTGAGTGCGCCCAAAATGTTTGGAATGCCTATCTTGCTTCCCAACAACCTAATGATGTTGGGCGTCCACTAGCTAAGACGCAGACCCGAGACCTTTACAAAAATTGGGACTGTGCTCAGATTCTCCTGAGAAAAGGACATATCCCCCTCCCACTTGCGAAGAAGGAGAGGTCCACTACCAACAAACCAAGGTCATGATTCTAAGAACCTTCTCCTGGGCCTTTGCCGGGGGCATAGGATTGTCCTCCGAAAGGATCTTAGTGTAGGTCCAGAAACCTGCCTATATTACATTATAAAAAAGCGGCCGTAAATTATATATGCTATTTAGTAGGGTTTTATCCAGTACTTCAGTTCAGTAATCAGTCCGCTGAAACGACCTACATATGTGAAATAGTACTTGATTGAAGGCAGCCACGCCACGCGTGCTCCCACGCCGCTTCGCTTGAATGAAAGGGAAGGGTTCCTCGAATACAATTTGATCCTTCTACGGCCAAATCTCAATTTGTGGAAAGCCTTCGATGGCTTCCTTATGAAAACATCCATTTATATATGGGTATAAACGGTCTTTCCTTATTCTTCATGATATTGACCACATTTCTGATCCCTATTTGCATTTCAGTGGGTTGGTCTGGGGGCAGAAAGACAGATTCCCTCGGGAACGGCAGAGATAGTTAGGGACTAAGATGGACTTGCCCTTGCTATTCTTGTTGCTTTATGCGCCCATATCTCCTTAACGAGTTAGCTAAAGGTAAGAATTCGGATGTTACGCACGGGAAAGAGAAGTTGACGGTGTCGAGTAAGAGTCATGAACTACCGCCCCTCAAGGGGGAGAAATCCCCGATTCAATAAAATTCCTTTCTGATCCGCTTTGAAGCTCCAGTTGAGAGGGAAATAGGTAGGATTCGAGCCTCTTCGATCCATCTCTCCCAGTTTCAATCAACGATTTAAAGATGCGCCAACACTGACGCTCGCCAAGCAAAGCGACCAATGGCATCAAGGACCCTGAAGAGCGAGAGAGACATACATGGCAACGTCATTTCGTAATATAAATACTTTCAACCATCTCAACCCCTATTCATTCGCCGATCAACCGACAATCGATTGGGCGGGCTGGTTGGGAAAAGGTGATTAGCAGAGAAAGGAATCGCTGAGGCCCCGAGAGGTTCAACCCTCGTTGCCACCACTCTCAAAGACAGCCCAGCGTTCATTTTCAACCCTACTGTCATCCATCATAGTAGATTATCCACCAACTAGAGCATACGGGTTTTCCGAGCCGGAAGAAGAACTCGATTTTGCACCAGCTGTGGAAGAATCAACCGCTGTTTGACATTAGCATACCAAGCTTGACGTGCCGGACTGACCCAACACGTCTTCGTTTTTCAGCAACAGAAGATGTATAAGCAAGACCAGTGGTTTCAGTAGCACTACCGAGTGCGCATCAGCGATTTTTTAACCAATGGAATCAATGGGTTTGGTCTTGGAATTAATCTACCCGCATCGGAGGGAGTCAATTACAGAAAGAGTAGAAACGGATATTGGGACTTCCGCTTCAACCATGTCAACTATGATGCTCTCGCTGCTGCCAGTCCTTCCACCAGTGAATGCTGGCACGCGCTACTTCCTGAACCTCCGTGTCTAGGTTAGGTCCTGCCGAAAAAGACTGCATGCAAATGATTTACCATCCATCCCACAAACCATAAGGGAAGGATTGTTCGGGAACAGAGCGCAAGCAACTAATATACCAGCACTTTGCTCTTCGCTAACTCGCTCGCCTACTTTAAAAAAAAGTAGGGAGGCTAACTCAGCCGCTGACTTCGACTGTACTGTAGTGGGATTTTGTCGCCTTTTCCTTGATTTTTTTGAGTTTCTCATGTTCTTTTATTCATAAAGTGTACTAGTTGAGTGATTGAGTTGTAGCATTGACAAAAAAGAACAGCCGGTGAAAAGACAGCTATAATTGGGAATATATAGGCCAGCTTGACAAGCTACCTTTCCTTTTGATCTGAGGTGCGAAGAGAAACATCTATTTTTTATGACTTCCACTTCTCGATCCCAGCCCGGAAAAGTGACCAACCAGGGCCCTCTTGATGAATGAAAGAAAGGGATTCCATCGCCTAGCCCTGTAAGCCCACACCTGTGTAGAGTTCATTCAACACCTGCGGCACAAACCCATTTTTTACCAATTGATCCATCTATCATAGGCGACCGAACGGCCGCCCCCCTAATTACTAGACCGGCCTGCTATAATAATTCCATAAACACCTAGCAAAGATATGGCAAACAAATAAAGTAGCCCTATGTTCGGATCTGACAATACCATACCATAATCAAAAGGTACAACGAGTTTGCGTTTCCGATAGATAACCAAAGAGCGGACAGGAGCAAGCCAGAGACCTATTCCATATGAGCTAGATCTCGTCACCCGCATTGTGAAAGCCGGGTCGTGACCAATGTTGTGTTTTCAACGGAAGGTGAACAAAGAGACCTTCGTTCATCAACTCGCCACCTCGGAAGAAAAGGCGCAACGGAACCAAGGCGCTGTTCGATAGTTGGCATGTTGCGGACGTCTCTTTCTGACGGAATTTCATCTTTCTTAAAGTAAAGGTGTCTTTCTAGTGGACTGACAGAGCGAGCTATAAAGGTAGCTATTGCTGCTTGATCCTTGCGTGGAAGTCGAGGTGGGAGTTAGACTCCAATCCAAGATCAAATGAAAGTGTCTTGTGATGGTTAGGATGTTGATCAGCCAGCTAAGGTGAGTCTAGTCTTTTGTGCAATAAGTTCATCTGGGCTCCCCAATGTCACTTCCAAGCTTGCTAAGAATAGAAGGGAAGTTTACTTGCAATCAAGATCAAGTCTCTTTGGCGATCGCCCCGAGAGGTTCAACCCTTGTTGCCACCACTCTCAAAGACAGCCCAGCGTTCATATTCAACCCTTCTGTCATCCATCATAGTAGATTATCCACCAACTAGAGCAGACGGGTTTTCCCAGCTGGAAGAAGAACTCGATTTTGCACCAACTGTGGAAGAATCAACCGATGTTTGACCAGCAAAAAAAGATGTCGAAGACATTACTATATAGAGATAGAGTCGATAGGGAATCTCTGCTATGTTAGCCTAGGAGTTCTTAGCCACAAGGTTCCAAGTGGCAAGACTAAGGAACAACGGCAGAGGAAGATAGTTACCCACAGTCATGTCAATCACATATATAAGATGAAGGCAGACCGAAGAGAGTCTGGTCCAGACCCGAGTGGTGCAGTCCTTTCCTATTGTTAGCTTCAGCCAGTGAGGAAAATCTGGTACCATATCAACCAGATTAAGCCGAATGTCTATTTAGAAAGTAGAGCTTGTCACGTAACCCAAGACCTTTGAAAAAAGGAGGGAGGGGCAGCCAGCGCCCAATGAAGTAGCTCAATCTCTATGTAACCAAGCGGTACGAAAGAAGGATCATCAAAGTCATTGACACAACATCATTCCCGCTCATAGATAATAAATAGACTAAAGGCGGATATAAGTAGGGGCGGTGTCTCCTTCCTTCGGAGATGGGGATAAGGAGTCAGGATTGAAGCCCCCAACGTTCTGCCGGACACTGGATAGGGGTTAGCTCTGTAAATGTGTAGAGCCAAGTGTAGTGTGGTGTAGTAGTAGGCACTTCTAGGCCCCTTCCCGGTTACTGGAGCACTCCAGTTCTTCGGATCTACGGACCCTCTGCCATCCATTGCAACAGAGCCGTTGACTCTTTTCTTTAGATTCGAAGTCCTTCCCTTCCTTGACTCCCCGCTTTCCAAGTTTGGAAATGAATCTCGGTCATCTTCGAGCAGCGGGTCACCCTCCCCGTACTAAAATCGGAAATCCCTACTAAAATAGTCAAAGGCAGTTTCTGCAACAGAGACCCGGGTTTATGAAGCCCCAGCCATGAAGGCAAAGACACCTGACTCGGCTTGGTAGCGTTAGCTCCCTAAAAGCCTAACCAGGACATGGGCAAAATGGCGAGTGACTACTCAGATAAGTTACCTATCTTTCCGGAAGAAAGAAGGACAGATAGATTAAATTGAAACCAATGCCGATAGACCGTTAATATGATAGTTAAGGATCCTTTGGTCGAAGACATCTTTCGATTCTCTTTTCCCTGAAAGAGCTATTCATATTAGCGAACTGCCTGTAGAGAGAAAGACAGGTGCGGAGCAAGCGCGCGATATGGCTTTTTGGGGCTTTTCAAAGGCAAGCGGCCTTCTTATAATTGGCGGGTGCAACATTTCCATGATATCGTTATGATCAATTAATGGGACATGGCCGAAAAGTGTTCTTGCCTCTATCATTAGCTTGGGTAGTCCCCGTTTCTGGTGTTTCAGCCACCTTTCGATGGCTCCCTTAATGTATGTGCCAGGAAGTTTCTGAAGAAGCGGGCTACTCCCCGAAAATGCCCCGCCCCGTTGTTCGTTTGTCATTGGGGATTCATTGCTCGTTCTGCGATTATCAGTAACGTGGCCATTCTAATTTATAGAATAGGGCTGTGGGCAGGAGGGCTTTGTTTTGTTTGTGCAATGTTGCTCGCAACATTTTTCCTCTGGCGAACCTGTGATCGTCGTCTCTAACTGAATGCTCAACTGAGGTCGGGTCGTAGTCTTGTTAATAGTCCTCTCGTCAGTCTCGAAAGACTAAATCTCTCTGTTGTACTGGATAGCTTTCCCCCTAAGGCATCCATAGGCCCTGAAAACACGACTTCATATGCCACTCAATTAATTACGCGTGTCTAAACTCTCCGAGTCTGGCAACACTACATTCTCGGTAGACCACCATGATGCCTCATCAAAGACAACATGCGGCGAGACGTATGCTTTATTGGTGATGGGATCAATACATCTCCACCCTTTCTTCTGCTCATCGTACCCATACACCGTATCGCCTTCTTTTCCAACTTTGTCCTCAACTGGTCAGGCACAAAAATGTAGCAAATAAAATACTCTTCAATGTGAAACAGTCGGCTTTCTCATGTACAATACCTGGGCAAGAGGTACAATATTGAGAGGTCTAATCTAAAGGTCTACCCGCTTTGAATTTGTTGGAGTAAGGGTAATAAGTCTTGGTGGATCGGGCATTCTAAAGGCATTCATTTCATCCTCGCGGGGAAATGGCTATCAGTTCTTACTCCTTTCCCATCTCTAAAGTCAAGGTAGTTGATCCGAGTGGAGGTACCATAAGAAGAATGAATTACTTTTCCTAAAGAGTGAGTCTTTGTATGGGTACAAGGATGGGTTGCTCTTTGCCCGAGGGACCTCTCAAGAGAAGGAGGAGCAGCACATCTTATTGCACAACTGGTTCGATTAGAAAATGAGTGATTTCCGAATAAAAACCTGCTAGCCTTAACCCTCATTCGATAAGAGGAAGCATTTACGCCTGCAACCATCTCTCCAAGAGAAGATGCCCACGGATCCTTATTTGGATGTTGGGGCACGTGGAGAACCTAAATTCTCCATAAACAGCAAATCAATGGCTGTAGGACCTAACCCTATGCAAAGGCCGTCAAATATTTCGCATCAAATGCCGGGCGCACCTCCCTACTTCGATGAAGAGGGGAATGATCGCGCGAAAGTATATAGATATAGTAAGCACTTGGAGTTCGGTGACAAGAAGCTCATCATTCCTACCATTTGTTCTCATCATGCCATTTTTACCACCTTGCGAGGAGAATCTGCTTTCTATAGATACCCCAGAGAGGTGCCTGTTCAAGCTTCACAAATCATGCTTTCAAAGTTGCCGCAGTTAAATCATCGATAGTAGACCAAGTTAGATGGGAATCGCCTCTAAAAAGTTCATCTGTTGTAGCTGAATTCAAATACATAGGATGTGGAAAGTTAGCAAATAAGCTCCGTTATGGGAGAGTACTCTTTAGAAGACCCGTAGCTGGCCATAACTCGAACTGGGCATTCTAGGCCTGAGGATTCTTTACTGACTCGTCTGATGTCTCCGGAGCATCTTCCCTAAGTGTCTGGTGAAAAAATGCAAACTGTGCCACCACTGAATCGGATGCTATTGTTCAATGGAATTGTGTAACCGAATCGGATGTCTCCTTATCCATCTACACCCTAGGAAACCTACAGCTACCTTGTCATGCCATTCGGACTTAAAAATGCTGGAGCCACATATAAAACACAAACCCATGACGTGGACTTACGGCTGTTTAGGGAATTCAATATTAATTAGGATTTGGCTACGCCCTGTGAGTGGTATCAACTCCATCAGAGCTTTCGATATCAGGTTGGCAAGAAGATCGGGAGCTAGTACAAGACATCCTATTGATCCATTTTTGTCTTATCATGCATTGAGTTCATCACTTTGTACATATTTGGCATCAGTCTCTTCGGTTCCTATTCCATCCAATGTGTCTGAGGCTATGTCTAAACCTGAATGGAAAGGTTCTATGGATAGTGAAATGGAAGCTTTGACTAGACAGAAAACTTGGGAAATTGTTATTCTTTGCTTCTCAACTTCCGGAAACCTCCAGAACGAAAGAAAAATTCCGATAGGTATCGATTTGCGACTCAAAGAAGGGATTTTTGGAAATTCCCGGTTGCAATGCAAAGCCTGATAAAAGATCAATTCCTTTCCGTGATAGGTAAAACATCTCCTCCTACGTTGACTCCTGAGGTAAGACAGCTGGTTGATCGACAACAGGTACTCTACCACTTTCCGAACCGATTGACTTATCTTTCCGGTCAGGTCGAGACACTGCTTCCGAATCCATTGATTCCCAATCCATAGTTGCTGCGCCATTTTTTGTCTTATCATGCATTGAGTTCATCACTTTGTACATCAGCAATAGATAGATAGATTCTCTTATAAGGAAGGGGAGTACTGAGCAGCTTGAGACACTTCAGTAGCATAACGAACATCAGCAATTGAACTTGTAGCCCCTTTCGCAACTCGAGGAGATGCCCCGCTTGTTCAAGAGTTTGAGTAGCCGACTTACTTTAGTCTGACTGAAACGACTTCCTAAACTGAAGGTCAAGGAAGCTTGGATGCGAAAGCGGTCCATCTTAGTAGTCAATTACCTGAGCAAGAACTTTCAGGTGAAAGACCCTCACTCGAACTCAGTAGGAAGCCAAGCACGCTGGTCCGTAGAAGGAAGAATCCGCAACTCGCATTGAAGGGGGATTGGCCATCTACCATAAGGGAAAGGAGATAGACGGCTCTACCTCTGAAGGTTCAAAATCTGTCGTCTTGAAAGAAGAAATAGGTATTTCATAAGAGAGTGGATTACTGGCATGAAGCAAGGTGCCCCGAAGGTCTAAAGCTGCTCTTTAGTTGATCCTGATCCTACATGACTAGGGCTTCGGTGAATAGTGAATACTCTGCCCAGACGTTTACCAGCTTGTGACCTGGGGCTAAGGTTTAGGTTTGGATGGGATATAGTGCATGAAATACCTTTTCTGCTATAGAGCCAATATTGGATCCGATCCTGGCTTAGAGGAAATGCGAAGACGAAATCACATAGGTGTAGGCAGGCTGGCCGCCCTCGTGTCCCACGAAAGGAGCCCAGTCAGGAGCTTGTGCTTGACTAAGAGGGGGAAGCGGTTCAAAAGGAAAGCAAGTTGAGCTCGACTAGTGGAGGTCTTTCCTCTCGAGTGGATTTCCTCTACTCTATTAGACTTTACCTTCTGAAAGCGAGGAAAGTAGTTAGGGTAGGAAGATGCTCAAACTGGGGCTGTTATGAGAGCCCGGAAAGATGGACTAATAGTTGTTGTTTGCTCTTCCTATTGGGAAGCGGACTAGTCTTAGTAGTTTGTCGTCCCCTCTAGTGATCCTAGCCAGTCCAGTTTCAGCAATGAAGGCCCACAGCAATCAAGGGAAAGGAGATTCTTCCCCACCAACAGTTGTTCGATAGTCCAATCGTCAGGGGCCTGGATCCGCTCTTCTGTTAGCATGAAGACATGAATTAGAATCTATATATCTTCCTTATTATAAAGAAAGAGAACTCCCCACCCAAACCTTTCTTAAGACTAAAAAGCCCTCTCGAATTTGTTCTACGATAGAAGCTTTCAATGTAGACCCGGGGACAAATCTTTCACTCACTGAGAAGTGAAAACCTGTGACTATATCGTCCTGAAGACGGCTGCGATGGGAAGAAGTGGCATTTAGAAGTGTTGCTGACTTTACATTTAGGTTTTGGCATAACAAAGCTTGCACTGTCTTTTCGCACTTAGGTGCACTGCGGGCCGTTGGTAATGATTCTACTACGATGCCGCAAATTCGCAAGCTGGTCCTAAGTAATCGTTGTTGTTCATTGGATTCCGGAGGAATGACTTCGTTAGGATTGGAGAATTGCTACGATTCTTCCTGAATAGACTCGATTCTCCCGTCGAGAGTGACTTTGAAAGTATTACCTAAACTCTTTCGACTGAATATGAGAAAGCCTATAAAACAACGAGCTACTATCATTTCTTCATTATAGATTGAGATCTTCTTCGGACTTGATGCACAAATGGATGGAATAGCAGCAAATAGCATCTTTCTATCCTGCATATTCGTTGAACTCGATCTCATTGGGAAAGATGTTTTTCTTTATCTTCTTTGCAAGGGAACGGGAAGTTGTGTAGGACAGGATGCGCTCGCCCGGTGACCAAGTCGCAAAAGAAAAGAAAAAAGAAAGGTGCTGAAAAGCGTTAGAGGGAACTTCGTATTTTTTAACTCTCCAGTAGTTCTCGTTAACCTTGAATACAATTTATAGATTCGACAGCAATAGTACCTCGCACTCGAAAAGTTATAATGAAAATGGCTGATCCAATAGCAGATTCCGCAGTTGCCATGGTTGGAACTAATGAAGCAAATGATTAACCCATCATATCATCCAAAGAAACGGAAAAGACCAAAAAGTTCGAATTGACAGCTAATAACATTGATTCAATTGGCATTAACATAATAGGAATATTTCGTCTATTAAGGAGGATTCTCCGAATACCTAAAATAGAGATGATCATTGTAACGCCCCGAATCCCAAATACACTGAATTCGAGATGTTCTACAGGATCTTTTCACTTTTTTTAGTACAATTTTACAGGGAAATTAAAACTTTTCATCATACATCAGAGTTTACATCATAATTACATCTTTCTTTTGCACAGCGGAAGTAAAAATTTACAACAATTGAATAAAAGTACAACAGCATGATATAATCTTTAAGCATCCATTCTTCTTTAATCTTTAACAAGTCATTTACCTGCATATAAGACTGTGGGTACGTCAGTTTATTCAACCGACGAACATTATACACGGCCATCCTCTCTATGCCGGAAATAGTATAACTTAACTTTTCATATTTAGCAAACACAAACTTGTCACATTCAAACTAAAGGGACTACCCTATTGATGTCGTGTTGTGATTGTGCACTTAATCCTTAATGCATTTATTAATGTTACATGACACTAATGCGCACTTGTTCGGATTCTATGCATCCCATACTACATAGGTCCGAGGGCAAGCCCTTATTCGTTCTTCATCTTTATAGGGTTCAATCCCCCGTTATGATTTAATCTACTACTGTAATTACGGTAAGTATCCTAGATGTTATCTGACCTACGAACTCATGTTTAGGCACTCTGGAGTAGTATCCTCACCCAGACGCATCATGGGAATTCCTGGGATACGCTCTCACCATAAACATGACACCACCCGTAGTCTTCAAACATCCCACGAGCATCGCCACTGGGACGGTACTCTGGAACAGTATCCTCACCCAGACTCGTCATGGAAATTCCTGGGATACGCTCTCGCCGCTACCCAGGGCCTTCATACTCAATGTTTTTCTCTTACTTTCATCACATCTTCACTATGCACTAGTCCTTAGTTTTATTAAAAATCATGAACAAAATTAATCTCTAGAGTTAGCCTCTCCATCAACCGGACTTATTCATTCATTTCATCTTGACCAACCTTGGTCTAATTTCACTTTATTTCGTTTCTCGATGCCGGGGAGACTTAGCTACTCTATTCCAAATTTCATTTCACAATCTTCAATTTATACAATTTCCATGTCGAGTTCTCAAACTCACATGTACATTCTCTTTCAATTCATGATTTCACTTTGTTCACTAGTCCATCATTACACAAAATTTGCATATACTTACCAGTTGTCACATCATGATAATTTTACATTACTAAACAATGTACACATTTCATGTTATTCCACAAGTGAGAAAATACTTGCATCATGTCACAAACCACATTTCTTTTTGCCAAGTTAACACTTAATGTGCTAAATCAATTATTCTTCCAAGTTATAGTTTCATATTAATCATCCACATAGAACCATATGCCTATATATGCATTTTGACTCCAAACCATAGTTGAATTCATTCAAATAATACTCAAATCATTCCTATAAAATTCCTTATATTTTTCTGAGAATTACCATATTTTTTTTACATTTTTTGGACATCAAAAACTCCCAAAAAAATATTTTTTTCATCTTGCCGATAGCAAGATTCGAACCAGGCACAACACCGACACAGCACAGAGCACGGGCCGCTAGGCCAGTTGCCGCTAACGATATAGAGGGGATGTACAGAGTATTTGTTACTCTGGCTCGGTAAGTTATGGCCTTACAAAAAAAAAATGTGAAAAGTTTTTACAGCCACAGGGATTCGATCCATTCAGACCAGAGAAGCCAACGCCCACAGTGACCGCCTGAGCTACTAACTCAGGTTGTCACAGTCCGCACTAAAATCTTTTTGAATCGATTAGCCACTGTTTATCAAAAATACTCGATGTTCAATTAAGCTTGGTTTCTCATTGCTTTTATAAAAATTACTGAAAATCTCCAGATTAATCCCCATTCATATAAAGTTCATACCAGTAAGAAAAATATAATTTTTGATACTAATAAAATGTATTTTTCACACACAAATCCAAGAGTTATTTATTAAACTACTATATATTGTATTTTCGACATTGCCAAATAATTGATCTACTAATCTTTTTATTCAAAGATTTCATTGTGATAATTTACTGTTATTAATCCTTAATTCAACCGATACATATGTTTGTAATAGTCCATATCCATATCAACATAAAGGTCTATTCATCACAATTCAACTACTAATTTTATGAGTAGTACTTTCATTTAATCTACCTATGTCACAATGAAAAATACTCACTTATCAATTGCATAAATCACATCTCAACCATACAAGAAATTCATTCTTTTCCAAAATAAAGTGTACTCTTTCTTAATAAGTTCCATGTTTCAACTTCACAATTAACAAGCATTCTTATTCATGCATCATATCTCAATTCATACTAACAACATTCTTAAATAAATTTAATCACCATCATAGCTTCATACTAATAGTCATGGAGCATTCTACCCACATTTTAATTTTAATACTAGAGCCATATACACATTAATCACCACATTTCAAACAATTCATATACTAACTACTCAATTAAAGTGGACTCTTATTAGTATTTTTCATGCCTCTTTTGATAGTTGAAACTAGCATGGATCTATATTAGAAATATGAAATGTTTACCCACCTTGTATGGAGAGAAACACAAAGCAACAAGACCTTGCAAATAAAAGCACCTCCTCCTAGCCAAAAGCACGCACAAGCTCCAAGCCACCCAAGCCCAACCGAATGCTTCCTAGCACAACCGAAAGCTTCCTTTTGGTGATAACCGGCCACTCCAAGCAAGCAAAACCCACACTACTCTCTATCTTTTATAACTCACACTATTATAACAACAATACTATAGCTTGGAAATATAATTTGCATATGAAAAATAGCCATGAGAGGGGGGGTATTTATACTAGAAAAGAGGTGAGATGGAGGGCTAAGATTGCTTTGGTGGTTGTAGAATGAAGGGCTTAGATCAAAGTAGGAGTTAGAAAAACTACCCACAACTAAGAAACTACCTCCATGATCACCATGCTTAATTTTGAAAATCCCTCCAAAAAGAATGAATCCCGGCCTCCTTTAGGGTGTGCATAGCACGTGTACGTGTAGTGCACGTGCATGCAACTAGGCCAAATTGTACATTTTAAATTTGTATATAAAAAAAATAAATTAGTTAAAAAAAAAAGTCTTCTACATGACAAGTTTAATAAAATAGATTAATTCATGGGCTTTCTTTTTGGGCCAAAATAGTTTATAAAAATAAATAAAATAAAATACATTTGGGCTTTTAAGAAAAAGGGCTTTTCATTAAATTAAAATAAGGCTTTAAAGAAAGGCTTTTTGTACAAAATAATTTGAGAACACTTAATTAAATATTTATACACATCATTATAAAAATAATTCAACTCCAAAATATTGCACGTGCACACTACGTGCAAAAATAAATAATTTTTCATTAATTGAAAAATCAAGGTATTACAATCATAGAAAATGTAAAATATTTGATAGGATCCGTTTCGGAAACGTGGAATATCAGAGAAATTCAAATTAGGTGAGTTTTAGTTAAGAAAGATCAAAGCTATCCTTAAGGTCTGGGGCCTAAGATTCATATGGATCTTTTTTCCCATTTTTACCCTTATATTGGGAATCATAATAGGGGTACCTCGTCTGCTTTGGTGCTTTACGTAACATTCTCTTTTCCTTTACTTACGTCTTAGGCCATAAGGAATTGTGCTTGTTAAAGTCAATGGGGGATGAAATGTCGTCGACTTCCCTTGATATGTCCTAACATAGTTGGAGGATAATAGTCGGAGTTACAGTGTGGTCTTAAAGATAAGCAAATGACTATTTTAATAGCGGAAAGGGCATGCCCAAGGGTTAGTGTGGTTCAGACGTCGCGTCATGCTTTGGTTTATTGCCGAATCTCTATTTTGATCGGTCACTTGGAATCGAAAACAGAACTCTCTTAAGAGCTAACCTCTCGGAACTTTGCCTACCGCCTTACTTACTAGCCCGTTCCTGGTAAGAATGAATTGTTTCCCTCGCGGAAGAAGTGCCACGTAAGGATCCCCTTATCGGCTGGAACTAAAGAAAATGGTTGTCCCCTCTACTAGCTACTATAGGTTTAGCCGGATTTCAGTCGACGAATTGCGTTTTGCCAGATGGATTCTTTAGTTTAGAAAGACTCTCCGGAGAAAGTCCAATATTGGGAATCAAAATATTGGTGCATACGTGGGCGGGAAGGGGGCCCCACTACTTCTTCATTCAAGGGGGGACTAGCTTCATGACTTCCCACTGGGCGAGAGGTGCACCTAACCCACCTACCCACTCATCAATCACGGTGTTTAGCTGACTTGCACAGAAAGACCCCTATTGTTTGTATAGTAATTCGGCGTCCCATCTTTTGACTATTGTCAACTAATCTTTTCCATGTTCGATTCTACTCTATGTTAGAACATTTTTGTGAATGCTATTCCAATCTAAGTGGTCCTATTCTGTGTCCCGTGCTAGAAAGCATTACTCCTTTTTTCATTCCAAATTCAAGAATACGACCGATACGATTGATTGGTCTGTGCGCTTCTCTTATTACTTTTTTGTATCCCCCTGTTCCTCGGATACAATTTGATCCTTCTACGGCCAAATCTCAATTTGTGGAAAGCCTTCGATGGCTTATGAAAACATCCATTTGTATATGGGTATAGACGGTCTTTCCTTATTCTTCGTGATATTGACCTATGGGTCATTCTCTCCCTAAAGAGATTGGATAAGAGTCACTAAGATAAGAATTCTGTCTTACTATCTGATTTAATGAAAAGAGGTTTATAGTCATTGTGCCGCTAATTGGCATATCTCTTTGTTGTCAATTAGAGAAGTGAAGTGACCCTGGGGCACGAACGGGATAACAAGTAATAAAGTAACCTACCTTTCTTCTCACAAACCAGAACATCCTCTACATCTCTCACCACCGAAGGAAGGCGTATCTTTCCTATGAGCGGTAAAGGATGAGTCCATTTCGAGTTCCATGGCTTCTCAGGAAAGAGAAGAAAGCTCTTTAAGAGGCGCTTGCATTGAAAGAAGAAAGCATATGTGTTTGTCTTCTCCTTTCTCTTAGTACCCGTGGAGCCTCTCAAAGCTCATAAGACTTGGTTTTCTTTCCTGTAAAATCTACTTCTTTTCAGCCATCAAACTGCGAAGGTGAAGGATAAGTCCAAAGGCAACTTCTAACTGTAGCCAATCAGGAAGAAAACACGATTTAGCAAGCAACTGAGTGGCTTTCGCTCCTTGGTCTATTGTCTATCGATGTCCTGCCCCACCTATCTTTAGTGCTTGAGTTAGTTGAGCAAGAAATACGTCAGATAGAAGACCAGTTGGGTGCATTCTGGGAACATCTTCTAGCCATCGATCTAATTATCATACTGAATCGTATGCGTTTTCTCCATAACAAAATACGCTCTCTAAAGCAAAGGAAAACGAACCTGCTCGCTGAAAGGCAGACACTCATCGTGCAGGCTGTCGCCCTCAGAGACCGAGGGAATTAAATGAAAAAGTACTCCACTCTATAAGATTTAAATAAGTGCATGATCCGTAGGGGGTCTTGATTATCAACCAAATTTCTGCAAACTAGTTCCTCTTCCTGTTGTTCTCGAGTGAGGGATCCGGTAGAGAGGCCAAAATGGAGCAGCGGGTTAAAGTCTTCACTCGCTTTCCAACCACCGAATAAATGGACTTCAAAAGAGGGAGAATGCTTTTGCCTGACATAACTACAAACAAGCAACGGATGAGCGCCCTAGCGCGAAATGAAAATCGATAAAGAAAAGATTTCATGGCTCCCTTGCGGGATGGGAAGGATCCCCCTTCCCCCCTTCAAGTAGACAATTCGAGATCCCCCTTGCTTAATTCGCTCAATTAGCAATTGGAATTGGAATTCCAATATTCCCCCGCTCGAATGAGTTCCCCCATCATCCTTTCCCTCGCCAAATACAGGGGACATGTTATCATGTATCCAAACGGAGAAGAAGAAGCAGAAGAATAGGATTGAGATTGCCAAAGACCTTTTTGGGGAAGTAAAAAGCAGTAGCAGTTGGGGACGCCAGATATATTAGTTCGCTCTGCCGGAACTACTCAAGTTAGGCCTTTGACCTACTAACTACAACTATAGCAGGGGCATCCTCTCACTCTAATGAGCAAGTACACGCACAAGTAAGCTATTACACACGAGGCAAGCATGCTAACACTCCATTTGCTACTTTCCCTGATCTCTAGCACAAGTACAAGTAAGTACACATGCATTTCCCCTATCTACTTTTCCAAATACTAACTATAGCAACTAAGTCGAAAAAACCTATATAAGAGTAGGCGTGGAGAGCTTTTTGCGGGGAAACTCACAAGTCAAGTTTGGGGGGAGGCGGGCGTTTGACCCAACCTTATGAGTATTCGGACTATAACAGTTTCGATGAACAGTCCTAGTGGATCAAAGCCAATCATGCTTGATGACATCTCACACCGAATTCGATGCGAGCCTAAGAGTGCTCCTTACAGTAGGGGTCTTTTTCCTCATAAAATATGGAAGTTAGGGTAGCCTAAGACGTTCCTTTCCTAGTGCTTATTCTTAGTAAACACCCTAACAACTATTACTAGCTAGACCCCACCATAGCAACTCCAGCTAAGGCTTCCACATCTAACCCCTCACCCACCATAGCCCCTCAACTTACTCGTAACAGGCTTTCCTCGCTACAACAAATAAACAAGAAGATAGCAAGGAATATGAGTTTCTTTTGTTCCCGTTTAGGAGACTAGCTTTCGAACTTAACTTATAGTAGAATAGGATCTCTTGAAAGTACAATATCGATGCGAAGAAGCCCAACTCGAGTAAGTAGATCAGTTCCCAGGTATAACAAGGAAGAAGAGGCATTCATCACCAGGGTGGAGTTCCGAGATTTCAAGGAGGAGATCGTTCAAACCTTCCACATCGTCCCTGGCAAGATCCGACGAACCAGCAGTCGCTGCCCTAATCCTTCTCGACAGAAGGAGTCTCGTGGGTTTATTATATCTGGGGAACAAAGTATCACAGTCCTTCAATGCCTCCAAGAGATTGAGGACTGTCTAGCACTGATAAGGCAGGAAGAGAGGCACCAAGACAGAAAATATCGCTCTCACCAACCCCCCTTCTCCAAGTCGATCCTCAAAGTCCTTGCCCCGGCTAACTTCAAAATTCCAGCTTTCAAATCATATAATGGTGAGTCCAATCTAGTATATCACCTTGAGAATTTCAAAACTTTCATGATAATCCATCAAGCCTCCAACTCCCTCCTCAGCAAGACATTTCCAGCAACCCTATAGGGATCAACAAAGAAATGTGATGAGTGAAATATTTATATAATTTTTATTACTCTTTAATGCATTAAAATTGTAAGTTCTCATTTATTTCTTTGAAATTTATCTTATTTCTACTCAATATTTTTTATTTGTTTGTTTTTGTAGGAATGAGATGGATATGTTCAATAGGTGGGAATTTGGCGTGAAATCCATGATGAGCGCAAGGATAAAGATTTCAAAAATTCAAATTGATTATATGTGAAGATTTCTAGAAGATTGAAGCACTCAACTGCACATGTTTACAAGTTGGCCCTCTGAAGAACCAATAGAAAATATTCTGGACAACTAGGGGGTGGAATGAAATTGTGTATTAAAATAATAATAATAAAAATAAAAAAAGAGTACGGATGGAAGTTGGTTTTGAGATTGGGTTGGTTAATTAATTAAAAGATTAATCTTAATCTTATATTTTAATTAATTTATTTATTTATCTAATCCTAATTAACTAATCCTACCTAAACCTACTCCCTGCATATAAAAAGAAAGAGAAGCAGCTCTGAGTAGGGGGCACGAGAATCAAGGGAAGTGGGTGGCGGCTGGTTTCGCGTGAAGTAAGAGAAAAACGAAGAGAAAGAAATAGAGGAGAGAGGAAGAGGGCGTGGATTCTGAGGCATGGATTTTTTTTGGCAAATACAAGTTTTTCTTCTTCTCTTCTAATTTTTATTATGCAATCGAAGAATATGTTTGTTAGTTGCAAATTTATTATGAACTAATTTTATTTTTTTAGGGCTTCGATGTAGCATAGTTTTGAGAACACAATTCTAGTTTTATGTTATTTTATTCTCCTACTTTTTTAATGTTTGTATGTTTAATTTTTGTTCTTAATGCTTACAATTGTTTGGCAAACTATTGTATGATTTATTAGATTATGGAGAGACCGAGAGATAATCTGTGATTTAGAACTATAGAATCAAACACCATTGATTGAGCGAAATTAACGACGATTTACCGCGATTAATGTGACTATAGAGAAATCCATAGAACTTAATGAGTCCTCAATTAATTAAATTTGCACAGAGATATTACAAACTGTTAGTTGGAGATATTTTTGGTGTTGTTCGAGAGAAAACATTGAATAATTAGGGGATTTTGGTTTACGACTTGGAAAAGTAAAATTTCTTGTGACAATGAATTATGAATTGTGTGGTATTAAGTATGTGAAATCAAAAGTCCTAGAATTAGTTTTGCTATGAACAAATAACAAAATTTCAGATTCCATTCTTTTTAATTAGTTTATTTTTTTTCTTTTAGTTTAATTTGGTTAGTTGTTATTTTTATCATATTTTCGGTTTTCCAAATAATAGTTAATCTTGTAAATTTCGGTACTCAATAAAATAATTAGTACTTGTGGGTTCGACATTCTTTTCATGTAAACTATATTACTTGTACGATTTTGTACACTTGCAAATAATCCCATCAAGTTTTTTGCGTCGTTGCCGGGGACTAATTATTCTTTTATTGATATTGATAATTGCTAGATTGTTACTAATTTGGATTTTTTAAACTATTATTTTCTTATTATTATTTTAGTTTTATTAATATCTATACTTCTTAACATAGAAGTGTATCACAATGGCAAATGATGAGGAAAACAAGGCTTTGAGAGACTATGCTATGCTCTCACTTAATGGAACAACATCAAGTATAAAGAGGCGCGTTATACAAGCTAACAATTTTGAGATTAAACCAGCGATCATTCAAATGATTCAACAGACTGTTCAATTTGGCGGACTATTGCATGAGGATCCTATTGTTCACATTGCAAAATTTCTAGAAATTTGTGATATTTTTAAGCACAATGGAGTATCAGATGATGCAATTCGATTGAAACTCTTTCCTTTTCACTAAGAGATAAGACGAAGGCTTGGCTAAATTTTTACCATCGGGTGTTCTTGCTACTTGGGAGGGACTTGCACAAAATTTCTGGCTAAGTATTTTCTGGCTGCGAAGACAGCAAAGTTAAGAAATGACATTACCACATTCACTCAATTTGAAACTGAGTCTTTGTATGATGCATGGAAAAGGTATAAAGAGTTATTGAGAAAGTGTCCTCATCATGAATTACCGAAATGATTGCAAATTCAAATATTCTATAATCGTTTGAGAAGTACAAATCGGTCTATGGTAGATGCAGCAATTGGAGGTGCACTAATGAGCAAAACTCACGAAGCAGCTTATGAACTTTTAGAGGATATGACATCCAACAATTACCAATGGTCTCCAGAGAGAACAATGCATAGAAAAGCAGCTGGAGTTTTTAAGCTTGATCCTATTGCCACATTGACTGCACAAATTGATATTTTATCTAAACAATTAGGTAATATGAATGTTAATTCTATTCAAACTAATATTATTTGTGATCATTGTGCAGTAAATCACCCAAGTATTGATTGCCAGGTAGGAAATCCTTTTGCTCAACCAAATTCTGAACAAGTAAATTTCGGGTCCAACTTTTAAAAGCAAAACAATCCTTATTCGAACACGTATATTTCAGGATGGAGAAACCACCCCAATTTTTCATGGAACAGCAACCAATGAGCAATTAGACCACCTCAGAATTTTCAGCATCAAGAAAAGAAGCCGACACTTGAAGAGATGTTTATGCAAATACATGCAGAAGAAAGATTTGGCGATACAAAATAATACGGCTTCAATTTACAACCTTGAGGCTCGGATTAGTCAGATTTCAAATATTATTACAGAAAGAACAACAGGAACTTTATCTAGTATCACCGTAACAATCTCATAGGGATTTCAAGGCAATAACAATAAGAAGCGAGAGAACAAGTGAGCAGCCACAAGCACAAACTGCATAACAAAATGCAGCTGAAAAGCAAGATGGGTTCGAACCAATTTTGAAGGAACAAACGCAGCAGGTGGCCAACAACCATATTGAAAATTCTAAAAAAAGAAAATGAGCTTCAAACACCACAGTTTTTAGGGAGTTTAATTATGAAACTTATCCTAAATCTCCTTATGATCCACTGATTCTTTTTTCACAAAGACTTACAAAGAATAATCTTGAAAATCAATTCTCTAAATTTTTACGTATTTTTAAGAAATTGCATATTAATATTGCTCTTATTGAAGATTTAGAACATATGCCTAAATAGGCTAAATTTGAAAGAAAAGAAAAAAAAACCAACCCCTTGAACTCCCTTCATACAGAAAACCTCACTAAACTTTTTTTTGCACAGAAAATCACACTTAAGTATGGTTACAAAAAACCCCATGAAGTATATTTTCAAAAAACCACATCTAACTTTTCTGCTTGTATTAGATAACCCCATTCATTTTGCAAGTCGGTTCAGAAAACATCATGCATCTTTCTCATTTTTTTAAAAAAACCTCACTCAACTTTAACAGAAAGCTCATTCCGTCACAGTGTTTTTTGTAACTATACTTGAGTGTGGTTTTCTGCGCAAAAAAAAGTTCAGTGATGTTTTCTGCATAAAGGGGATAGTTCAAGGGATTTTTTTTCCAAATTTAGTCGCCTAAATATGCTAAACTTTTTAATGATATTTTATCAAACAAGCGGGAGTTGGAGGAGTATGAGATGCTGATGTTAACAGAAGAGAGTAGTGCAATATTATAAAAGAAGTTGTTTCCTAAGCTTAAAGATCCAGGGAGTTTTATGATACCTTGCACTATTGGAAATTCTTATTTTGATAAAGCTTTATGTGATTTAGGAGCAAGTATTAATCTTATGACTTTTTCGGTTTTCGGGAAACTTGGTCTTGGAGAACCAAAACCTACTACAATTTTCTTACAATTGGAAGACAGATCTATCAAGTACCCAAGAAGAATAATTGAAGATATTTTGGTAAAGGTAGACAAGTTCATATTTCCAGCTGATTTCATAGTGCTTGACATGGAGGAAGATGAACAAATTTCGTTGATTTTGGAGCGACATTTTCTAGCTACGGGGAGAGCTTTGATTGATGTCCAACAAGGAAAACTTATTTTGAGGGTTAAGGATGAGCAAGTAACATTTGATATTTTTAAATCCATGAAGTTTCCTGCCGAAGTATACTCATGTTTTCAAGTGAAATATACTTAATTGTGCATGAGAAACATAAGACTGAAGTTGAAAAGTTACCAACTGAAGTATGTTTAACAATTTTAGCAACTCTTGAATCTAAGAAAGAAAATATTTTTGAATATGTTATGTATTTGAATGCTGCACCATCTATACATCCATTTTCTCAGCTGAAATTCAAAGAGGTAAGGATAACAAAGATGCCATCGTCAAGAAAGAAACGACTAAAACTCGAGCTTGAAGCGCTGCCATCTAAATTGGGGGATGCACAGCGAAAATCTAATCCACACCAGAAAAGAAGTATTAGAAAAGATGTTCTTATATTATTGGATCTTGGCATCACATAATCATCTCAGCTACCATGTCTGACTGAAGACTTAAAACTTAACTCTTTTTGTGAGGCAACCCATATTTTCTTTTACTGCATTTAGAATTGCTTTTTCTTTTGGTTTACTCTAATTTAATTTTTTGATTTTATTTTATAGGATTGCATAAGTTTGGGGGGTTTCCAGCGAAGTTGTTATTCTAGACCTACTTTGTGGCTGTTTATGGGCAAGATGGAGTCTGAATCTGGATAAATGTTTCAAAGAGCGATTGAAGGAAATTGTCTTAGCTTTCCAGAAAAGAAAAAAAAATCTGCGAATTTGGACATCTACAACTCCAGATATGACTGAAACAATAAACGCCACTCAACCAAAATTTTAACATGAATCAGGGGAGTAATTATGAACTTTTCTCATTATTTTTTGTTTTTCATTCTTTTTACCCAATGAGAAATTCTGAAATCAGGGGAGTAATTCTGAAATTTGGACTTCTACAACCCAGGGGAGTAATTTTTATTTTTGTTTTTCATCAAGTTTGGGGGAAGGGGTACAATTTATATATATATATATATATATATATATATATATATATATATATATATATATATATTATATACTTGAAAAGAAAAACAAAACAAAGCATTGCAATTAGATTACCATTACACTTTTGAGTTCTTTATTATGCTAAAACATTGAATTAATTTTTTTACCTTTTAGGATAGACAATATCTTATAAAGCAAAATCAAACATACTTATTTACTTTAGGATTATTGAAGTTCAAAATTCCTTACAGAATTGTGAGTCGTGTGATTATACATAAAGAAAAATGTGATATTTTTTCTTGTGATTATTCCCTTCGATCTAGTCCAAAATAGTTTAAATAAATAGAGTGATAATGATCAAATAATTGAATAAATAAAGTTCTATCTAGTCCAATGTTTTTGAGTTGCTTAGTAACTAGGAAGTATTCATCACCAATGTTTACTTTTACGTCAAACGGCAACTTGAAATATGAGTATACAAAACCACTATAAGTTTGTGACTTGTTGAGTAACTGGGTGAACTTATCACAAATGTTTGCATTCGCGTCAAAATACAAGTGACTACTTAGAGAGAGAAAGAGGGGGGGAAAACTTCTAGTTTGCTACTCGGTTTATAGTAGTATGAAGGGGTAATCACAGATGGAGTTGTTACATGATATACTTACATTAATTGCATGACAAATATGATTGGGTTGAGAATTATGTATGAACAACTGCACTGAAAAAAGTGAGTATGCTTAGTTTTACTTTATTTGCTATTGTTTATATTTTAAGTTGAAAATTATGTTTGCACGATAAGATCTCTAGGTAAGATGAGTTGAGTCTAATTATGATTACTATCCCTTTATTCATGGTTTTACTTTTTGGTCGAGGACAAGCAAAATCTTAAGCTTGGGGTATTTGATGTGTGAAATATTTATATAATTATTATTACTTTTTAATGCATTTAAATTGTGAGTTCTCATTTATGTTTTTGAAATTTATCTTATTTTTACTCAATATTATTTATTTGTTTGTATTTTTAGGAATGAGATGGATAAGTTCAATAGGAGGGCATTTGGCATGAAATCCATGAAAAGCGCAAGGATAAAGATTTCAAAAATTCAAATTGATTATATGTGAAGATTTCTAGAAGATTGAAGCACTCAACTGCACGTGTTTACAAGTTGGTCCTCTGAAGAACCAATAGAAAATATTTCGGACAACTAGGGGGTGGAATGAAATTTTTAATAAAATAATAATAATAAAAAAGAGAAAAGAAAGAAAGAGTACGTATGGAAGTTGGTTTTGAGATTGGATTAGTTAGTTAATTAATTAAAAGACTAATTTTAATCTTATATTTTAATTAATTAATTAATCTATCTAATCCTAACTAAACCTACTCCCTGCATATAAAAAGAAAGAGAAGCGGCTCTGAGTAAGCAGCACGAGAATCGAGGGAAGTAGGTGGCGGCTGGTTTCGCGTGAAGTAAGAGAAAAACGCAGAGAAAGAAACAGAGGAGAGAGGAAGAGGGTGCGTATTAGGAGGCGTGGATTTATTTGGCGCATACGAGTTTTTCTTCTTCTCTTCTAATTTTTATTATGCAATCAAAGAACATGTTCGTTAGTTGCAAATTTATTATGAACTAATTTTATTTTTTTAAGGGTTTCGATGTAGCATAGTTTTGAGAACACAATTCTAGTTTTATGTTATTTTATTCTCCTATTTTTTTAGCGGTTGTATATTTAATTTTTGTTCTTAATGCTTACAATTGTTTGGCCAACTATTGTATGATTTATTGGATTATGGAGAGACCGAAGGGTAATTTGTGATTTAGAACTATAGAATCAAACATCATTGATTTAGCAAAATTAGAGACGATTTACTGCGATTAATGTAACTATAAAGAAATCTATATAACTTAATGAGTTTTCAATTAATTAAATTTGCACAGAGATATTACAAACTGTTAGTTGGAGATATTTTTGGTGTTGTTCGAGAGAAAACACTGAATAATTAGGAGATTTTTGGTCTACAACTTGGAAAAGTAAAATTTCTTGTGACAATGAATTATGAATTGTAGGGGTGGGCTCGGTACGATACCGAACTTTTTGACATTGTACCATTACCATACCAAACTAGTTCGGTTTGAAAATATGCAAACCGTTACCAACCAAAAAGTTCGGTATACCAAAACTTCGGTATACCGACTACTTCGGTTGGTACGGTTCGATATTGGTGTTATACCAAATATGACCCAACAAATACCTTAGCAAATATCAGTACCAATAAAAATAACAAGTTATCTTACCTCCTTGTCCAAACACGCATGACTAGAAGATTGCTTTCCAATGTTCAAATGTTAGATGCCCCTGTGTTGATGACTATATCTTGTTTTCTATGATGAAAAGCTGATATTAGTTTGATATTCTTGAAACTCTTTGTGATTTATTTTTAACACGCTGTTTAAACTTTTTTTCATTTCTTGAGTATAATTATCTCTAACACGTAAATTATGATTTAGAATTATCGACTATTGGTGTTTCCCTTTTTGATACTTGTGTATGTCTGATTAGATATGAACATTCATTAGGCCATTATGTAATTCTTTTTTTATTGGTTTTCCTTCTATATGTTTTTGGTTTTGAATTTAATTAAATAAGAAAAACGGAGTTGCGTTCTTCTAAAAGTGCATAGAACTCTGTCATCCAGGTTACAATGGCACAGAAATTGTGCACAGGTGATAGCAGAACATGGACTTCATTGTCCATAGTTATGCTCGTCAGTATGTGTTGCTTCTTCTATACACTGGGTGCTTGGCACAGGAGTGGTTTCGGAAAGGGAGACAGCATGGCAGTTGAAATCACTAAGCAAACTGATTGAACCATTCTACCGAACCTTAATTTTGAAACCCATCATGGAGGAACAGGAGATTTTGGTGATCTTTCTTTCTCAAAAATCTTAAACTGAAGAGGTTTGTAATATATTTATTTAATATTTAATTATTTAGTACGATACGGTAAAATACCGACTGAACCATATTCATACCGAAACCGAACCGAATTTTAGAACTTGGTACGGTTGTACCGTACCATACTTTTGGTAACCGAATTTTTTGGTACCGAATCGATTGGTTCGGTTGGAAAACCGGTCAGTTGGTTCATTTCGGTATGATCGGCCACCCCTAATGAATTGTGTGGTATTAACTATTTGAAATCAAAAGCCCTAGAATTAGTTTTGCTATTATCAAACAACAAAATTTCAGATTCCATTCTTTTTAATTATTTTAGTTTTTTTCCTTTGGTTTAATTTGGTTAGTTGTTATTTTTATCATATTTTCAATTTTCTAAATAGTAGTTAATCTTATAAATTTCAGTACTCAATAAAATAATTAGTTCTTGTGGGTTCGACACTCTTTTCACTTAAACTATACTACTTGTTACGATTTTGTACACCTGCAAATTATCACATCAAAATGGTTCTCTCGTCTCTCTCCAGGGTCTATCTTCTCCTTCGATCAGCTTGAGGAGCCATTTTGATGTGATAATTTGCAAGTGTACAAAATCGTAAGACCGAGAAGACAGAGGGATAATTTGCAAGTGTACAAAATCAAGAAGAGCCTTCATCTGGGAACAAACGGAAGAGTACCGTTGAAGAGGGACCCAGCGGTCCCTCTTCAATGTTCTTTCACATAAGACCAAGAAGAGCCTTCATCTGGGAACAAACGGGAGAGTATCATTGAAGAGGGACCCAGAAGTCCTAGAAGGATGGTTCCAGCCAATGTCGCCCTCCTCTGGTCCCTCGCTTTGACAAGTTCACTCCTTTCAATCCCAACATGTCAATGGTATTCATGGAAACCTGAAGGAGACGGGCTGCTTCGACCCCCTTCAAAGATGAGCTCAGCAAAAAGGTGTTAGGTTTCAACGATAAACACAGATTGAAACACGGATGAAAAATTACAAAAATTGTTGAAACCAAACCATGAATCCATGCGAAAACTATAAATCATGTTTAGGATTTATACCTTATGGATGGATCTGTTGTCTCCAAGATATATCGATCATAGCACTACAATGTCGCAGTGCCTCTAAGGTATCCATACGAACATATCAAAACCAAGCTTTCCTCACGCCGCAGTGCTAGCTGCAGGGATGGGGCTATTGCTTACGATCTCCCTCTCACAATTTCTGTGACGGCTAGGATTTTCTTGTGTGTCTTTTTTGCATAGATATGTATCATATATATAGCTGCAGAAAATTAACCCTAAGAGATTAATGAGGTCGTTGGACTCACAATCCAACCTGGGTCAGATTCGTGTGTTGGCCTATGAATATTAGTCTGTCCATTTAATCTAATTAAATGTTCAACCAATGTCAGGAGTTTGAGTCTTACTTGGATTGTTAATTAAATTCATCTTATAAATTTAAATCCCAATTTCGATCCATTTTAAGTGTGTGACCCTGTAGGTTCTCGTTACGTTGACAATAATACTAAAATCATATTCTAGTATTACAAACAGTGAGCGGTATCTAGCAATACATCACTGGTACTCAAGTAATGGGAATATCAGTGATTAGACATAATCCATCCGTGACCAATGTTACCATGTAGTCTAGTCTCTTTGTCCAGATATCTTAATTGACCACAAGGCATACAGCGTGTCACCCTTGTATAGTTCAATCTTTGGTTTCTTGATGTCCAAATAGACTTACTAAAACAAATAAGCTCAATATCTCATATTGACTCATTTGACACGGCCATACATTTTGCAGTCTCACTCAATCAAGGGGCCCATAGATATCGCTCTTTTATGTAAGAGGGACAAAAATCCTATGTAAGTTACTCACATCCCTCCGCATGATTTGTAGTATTTAATAGTCGAATTTATAATCACCTTATTACAGGCAACGTTTGACGACATTAAAACATATAACTTCTCATGTAGGGAACCGTAGTGACTTCAAGTCAAATGACTACATACACCATGTTCACTGTGAGAACCGCTTATGACACTCACGTAACGATCCATGCAGTGTTCTCATGGTAAATCAGTCCAGTACATTATTACTCTAATATGTACCCATGTGAAGACTTGATATCTCATATCCATGACCCGTAAGTTATGGTCATCAGTCTACGCACATACTAGTTTCTATGCATTATTGTTGTCCTAATTCACAATAATACGACTATAGATATTTAAGAATAGTGTTCTGATTATAACCAATAGGATCTCACAATCAAGTCATATACTTGATATCTCATGATATTAAACCTACTATTCTAAGGACTTTATTATGCTCATTTAATCAAAATAAACAACACAATAAATGAAATGCCTTATATATGAAATAAATGTTATAATGCAATGTAAACTAGTAATGTCAATATCCAGTTCTTGGAGTCCGATATCCAGTTGGCATCACTGTAGCCTTCTAGTACTGCTGGATATCTGGTATAATGCAGCGCATAACTCTGAGTATGTCGCAGGTAGTTCAATACTCTAGTTATTCCTTTTCAGTGACTTTGTCCGTAGATTATTTGTGTAGCGGCTCAGTACATTTACCGAATGTGCTAGGTCCGGTCTTGTACAATTTGTTAAGTACATCAGAAGACCAATTACATGTGCATATTCTAGTTGTGATATGCTGTCACCCATGTTTTTGAACAAGTGAAGACTGGGATCTACAGGGCTTTTGGCAGTCCCATTCGAGTAATTCTTGAACCTTTTAAGTATTTTCTCAGCGTAATGAGCTTGAGACAAAGTAATTCCCTCAGACGTCCTGGAAACTTTGATTCCTAGTATGACGTCTAAAACTCCCAAATCTTTCATATCAAACTTGTCACTAAGTATACTCTTAGTTTGTTTGATAATGTCATCATTGTTTTCAATAATGAGCATGTCGTCTACATACAGACACACCAGAATGTATCCATTTGGAGTATCTTTGATGTATATACACTTATCACATTCATTTCTTTGGAAACCATTTGACATCATAATATTTTCAAATTTTGCATGCCACTGCTTTGGAGCTTGTTTCAGTCCGTATAATAATTTTTCAAGCCTGCACACCTTATTTTTCTGTCCAGGAACTACGTAACCCTCTGGTTGTTTCATGTATATTTCCTCTTCTAAATCTCCATTTAGAAAGGCAGATTTTACATCCATTTGATATATTTTAAGGTTACGTAGTGCTGCTATAGCTATCAACAATCTTATAGAAGTTATTCTCATGACTGGGGAATAAGTATCGAAGAAATTTAGGCCTTCCTTTTGCCTAAATCCTTGTACCACAAGTCTTGCCTTATGTTTTTCTATGGAACAGTCTGGTTTCAATTTTTCTTGAAAATCCATTTGCTTCCTAGAGCTTTACACCCAGAAGGCAAATCAACCAACTCTCATGTATGATTTTGCATAATGGAGTCTATTTCACTTTTGATTGCTTCCTTCCACACAGGTGCATCAGGCATAGACATGGCTTCCTTGAATGTTCTGGGCTCATTCTTTTAACAGAAAGACCATTACAAAGTCAGGACCAAATGATTTTAATATTCTAGCCCGTTTACTTCGTCTAGGCACATCATTATCATGTTTTGTTTCATCAACCGAAGTGCTTGCATTTCTTTGTTCACGTGTACATTTAGGATACATAGTGTTCTTGCACGAAAACACGTGTTCAAAGAAGGAAACATTCCTTGATTCCATTATTGTATTCACATGGATATCTGGTATATCTGATTTATATACTAAGAACCGATATGCACTACTGTTATGTGCATAGCCTATGAATATGCAATCAATCGTCTTAGGTCCAATTGTGACCTGTTTTGGATTAGGTACTGCCATTTTTGCTAGACACCCCCACACTTTGAGGTATTTATACGAGGGTACATTTCCTTTCCACAATTAGTATGGTGCCTTGCCAGTTTTCTTGTGAGGTATTTTATTGAGAATATAGTTGGCAGTCAGCAATGCTTCTCCCCACATGTTTTGGGGTAACAAGACATTCATCATCTCCTTTAGAGTTCGGTTTTTGCGTTCGGCAGTACTGTTTGATTCGGGTGAGTGAGGACCAGTTGTCTGATGAACTATTCCATGTTCAGAGCAGAACATATTAAATGGTGCATCATATTCTTTCTCCTCTATCACTCCTAACAATTTTAATCATTCTACCAAGTTGATTCTCAACCTCAAGTTTATATTCCTTGAATTTATCCAATGCCTCATTTTTGCTATGTAACAAGTATACATAACAGAATTTTGTGCAATCGTCTATGAATGTCATAAAGTACTTTTTGCCACCTCTGGTCTGTATGTATTTTAAATCACACAGATCTGTGTGAATTAGATCTAGAGTTTCTATGTTTCTTTCTACAGAACGTGATAGAGTTTTAGTGAGTTTGGCCTCTGTGCAAACTTCACATTTTTTGCTGTTATCTACCTTAAAATTTGGTAGCAAATTCATGTTAATTAATCTATGCATAGAATTGAAATTAACATGGCCTAGTCTTTCATGCCAAACAGAAGAAGACTCAATAACATAAGCAACAGGAGTAATTTCATTTACTTTGGGAATAGCAGGAACAATAGTTTTAGGGATGACTGTCATTACATTAAACTTAACAGTCCATCCTTTACATATCTTTTATCCAAGTACACCCCATTCTTAGACAATACAAAATTATCAGAAACAAGAACAACCTTAAATCCATTCTTGCTTAGCAAAGAACCTGATATCAAGTTCTTTCTAATATCTAGAACATGCAACACATTTGTGAGTGTGAGTTCCTTGCCTGAAGTCATCTTCAGCACTATCTTCCCTGTTCCTGCAATTTTGGAGGTGGAAGAGTTACTCATGAACAGCTGTTCATCTTTGTTGCACTTCTAGTATGAAGTGAACATCTCCTTATCCGAGCAGATATGCTTGGTGGCCCCAGTGTCGTACCACCATTCACGAGGATTGCTCCCCACAAGATTTATCTCTGATACTACAACACAGAGATCCAGGTCAGAGAGACCAGTGGACAAGTTCTCAGCTATGTGTGCGTGGGATTTTTCATTCCCTTTTGCATGTTCAGTTCCTGCACGATTGTTGTCCTTGCTGCGGCACTCGGAAATTTTGTACCCCAGCTTACCACATCTGTGGCATTTCCCAGCAAACCTCTTTGCTGGAGGTTTTTTGTTTGAGACCTGTGGCAAGAACTTTCTCTTTTTGTCCTTCTGTTCGTGCTCCACCACGTTGGCCTTTTTATAGACTGGTTTTTCATAGGACCTGTCAGCCTTGCAATTCTTCTCTTCGATCTGCAACCTGACAATGAAGTCTTCAAGAGACATCTCCTTTCGCTTATGCTTGAGGTAGTTCTTGAAGTTTTTCCATCCAGGTGGAAGCCTTTCGATGAACGCTGCAACCTGGAATGGTTCGCACAGCGTCATGTTCTCTGTAGCGATTTCATGCATTATGACCTGCAGTTCCTGGATTTGACTCAAAACAGTTTTGGAGTCAATCATCTTGTAGTCCAGAAATTTGCCGACTACAAACTTCTTGGACCCGACGTCTTCTGTTTTGTACTTCTTCTCCAAAGACCCCCACAGGAGTTTGGACGTCGTGAAGATACAGTAGACGTTATACAGGGGGTCTACCAAGCCATTCAGGATGTAGTTCCTGTAGAGGTAGTCACCCTGAGTCCACGCATCAACCGCAACAACTGAGTGTGCATCCATCGGTGCCAGCATCGGGGCAGATTCAGTGAGAAACCTGTCCAGCTTCAAGGTGGTCAGGTAGAACTGCATCTTCCCTTGCCACTTCTTGAATCCAGTTCCATTGAACTTCTCTAGTTTTTCTCCCACAGTTATGTATGTGGGCAGAACGACCGAATGTGCTGCAACCGATTGTGCAGTCACATTTTGGGTCACCGGTGTTTCGGTACTGATAAGCCCATTGGCAATATCATTCTGTGTGTTCTCCATGTTCTTTCTGAAACAATTGAAACAGATATGTTAGTTGTTCTTTTTCCGAATTGATAACAGGTATAACAATCTTCACAAAAACTGTTAGAATCAGTGAGGAAAAATTTTACTTTAAGATTGTTAGAACTCAAATTTTATAAATATGGAAATTACTAACAATAATTGTGAAGAACAGAAATTACAGGAATAAAAGATAACAAACCAAAAGCTTTATATAGAGTCGAGATTAAGATCTCTCTTCTTAAAGCAAAATTCGCCCCGTAGTGTGACGGTGGCTGGTGAATTGCCTCCCAGGATACAACTGTATACCTTTCCCTGAAGAGCAGCACCCAAACTCCAGAGATTTCAGCGAACTGTGCTGTGATGTACTCTCAATTTTTGACACAGAGGAAGAAGAAGAGGAAGTGTAATTCGGATTATCAAAATCTGTCTCTTCTGGCAGACAGGATACAGTAGTCTTATAGGAAAAATGGAGAGTCTTGGGCAGCAGAGTAATGGTCCACTACTCTGCAACAGCAAAGTGGTCGTTCAGATTCATAACTAATGAGCCATTACTCTGCTGTTACAAAGTAATGGTATCAGTTACCGAATGTGAAAAGCCTTACCAGTATACTGGGGAAGAAATTTTTTGACTGGGGCAAAAAAAAAATTTTAAGCCAGACCAAGCCGAGGCCGGAACCGGAGCTGGGCCGGACCGAGCCGGGCGCGCGCGCGTGTTCCTCCCTCCACTACACGTTATTGGTAACCCCCGGGCCACGCCCTTTAATCCAATTTTTTAGTATATAAACTAGAAAAAACCTTTCACAGTTTTCGATATGGGACTATCTATTTTCTTCAAGTTTTCATGTTAGTACATTTTGAGTACCCAACTTTATACCAACATCTCTCATTAATACGGAATTTGTTTTTGGCAAATGAGTACACCACGGAATAGTACTCGATGAGAGGATCGCAATCCAATTATTTTCCGGCACCGCCGGTGTCGGTGCCCGCCGGAATCTGGCCCGGAAAATCAGCAAAAATTTATTCCAACAGGTTATAGTAAACTGTTTTAGTATATTTTGAAAAATTCAAATTCCATTTTTTCAATCGAATTTTGTAGAATATATAGTTCACCACCTTTGAACAATTTCGAGAAATTGTGAATTTAAACATGTTCACCAATTTTGTTGGTATAGTTCACTGTTTTGATTGATTTTGAAAATCACGAATTCTACCTTTTTAAACCAACATTGCTTTGGGTTATCCACCATTTTAACTGATTTCGAGAATTATAGAGCTTCACATTTTTATCCAACATTTTTGGACTGTAGGCTTACAGACTAATAGTCTATTGGTTTTGTTAGATTTTGTTAAATTCAACACTTCTCTTTGATCAACGTTTTTAGGAATAGTCCAAAGTTCATGGCCGATGTTGAATTGCATCTTTTAACAAACTTTTTTGGGTTCATATAGTCCATCATCTTTTGTTCGTCTAAAATACACGTGATATACACGTATTAATATTTAAAAAAAATTTAAGGTAAAAATTCTGATTTACACGTGCAATGCATGTCTTAATAAATATGATTATATATTTTAATAAATATGATTATTTATTTTTAATAGTAAATGTGAAGAGTATAATGGGAGAGTGGGAGATGCATGTGTGTTGCACATAAGTAGGTAAATTTACAAATATAACTCCAACTCTTCCATTAAAATAGTTAAGATTATATATTATATTACAGATAGATTGATATATAGATAGATAGATAGTAATTTTCACGTGTGAGGCACATTTAATATATTTATTAAAAAAATGAAAGTAAAAAATCTGATGTAGTGAGGAATCGAACCTGAGACTTCCTTCAAATTAGTCATGCACGTGCAATGTACGCGTTGGTAGATTTAGAAATGATTATAATATTATAGATTAGAGATCAGAGATTCGAGATTCTGATTTATGCTTTTTAGCCAACTTTTATTTGTTATACACTCAGGGTCGGCCCTAGGATTTTGGAGGCCTGAAGCAAACTTTCAAAAAGGGGCCCCACATATACCCCAAAAAAAAAAAAAGATCCATGTATTAGAAATTTTTTTCACATATACCTCACATATACACATTTTCAATTTTTTTTTTTTCCGAAAATGGGGGCCCCTCATGTATTAGATTTTTTTCACATATACTCTGCATATACACATTTCCAATTTTTTTTTCTTTTTCTGAAAACGGGCCCCCTCATATACAAAATTTTTTTTTTTTTGGGTGCCTGATGCAAATATTTCACTTGCATCAGGCCTGGGCCGGCCCTGTACACACTGATATTGGCTAAATTCGTGACTTTATATTTCACCTTTCTAGCAAACTTGGCAGATTACAAGAAATTTGAATTTCACTTTTATAGCCATTTTTAATGAGTTAGTTTCGGAGTACTTAACCAACCAGGCCGGGGGCGGGGGAACCATCATTTTTGCTGTTCTTGAGAAAATTTGAATGAATTTCACTTTTATAGCCATTTTTTGTGGGTTAGTTTTCATCATTTTTGCTATTCTTGAGAAAATTTGAATTTCGCATCTAAGCCAACGTTTTGGGGGTATAGTCACCATTTGTAGCTAATTTGGACAACTCTACATTTCACTTTTTTTTGCAAACGTGTATCCATGATAGTCCACAATTTTGACAGATTTTGAGAAATATGATTTTAACCTTTTTTAAGCAATTTTTTGGGGGTGATAATCTAGGTGATAATCCATCAATTTTGGCCGACTTAGAGAAATTTTCTAACTTAACACTTTTTAGCCGAATTTTGCAACTTCTAGTCCACCTTTTGCCGATTCCGAGAAAATTCTAAGTTTCACATTTTTAGCAACCTTAGAGCATCTGCCAAATATGCATATATTTGGCGCAAAACGGAGCTGCAGTCGTTTGCCAAATATGGGCTACAGTAGATTGTCAAAAATGAGAGAAGATTTGAGAAATATCTATATATGAGGGACGGAACTTAAATTTTTTTATGGGACGGCACTTGAAGTGTGGCCGCTCAAAAAATAATTTTTTCAATTAAAAACAACACAAAAATCCATGAAAACCCTTGGACGGAGTGTTGTCCCTTGCCCCCATTTTGTCGGACAGCACTTCATGAGCCGTCCAGCATTTTTTGCAATTTTGTATTTGTTTTTGCAATTTCTAAAATGTTTTTGTAATTTTTTGTAATTTTTTTGTAAATTCTGAAATGTTTTTGTAAATTTTTGTAATTTTTTTGTAATTTTCGAAATGTTTTTATAATTTTTTTGTAATTTTTTATTTGCAATTTGAGGACAAATTTTTTCCATCTATGTCGGACGGCACCTTCCCTCCCTTCCGCTTTAATTTTTTTTATTTTTTATTCCTCCGACGGCACTTGAAGTGGCGTCGCTCCAATTTAAAAAAAAATTCACTCCGACGGCACATGAAGTGCCGTCGCTTATTATTTTAGTATAAAAAACTAAAAAATAGTTTTTGATGACTGCAGCAAAATTTCGATTGCTATTTTCATTTATGTATATATGCATATTTTTTCCTCAAACGACTACAGATGCTCTTATGTAGGTTGTCCATCGATTTTTGGTAAATTTCTATAAATTCTGAAGCTCACTTTAGCTAAATTTGCAGGTTATTGTACAAGTTTGACTACGGAAATCTGAATTTCAGACTTTCAGCAATCTTTTATTGGTTATAATCCACACTATTTGGACAATCTCTAGTAAGTATAAATTTCACTATATTAATGAACTTTTCTTTGTTATATTCAAATATCTCTGCTCAATTTTGAGAAATTCTAAAATTTACACTTTTTAAGCCAAATTTGCTGTGTAATATTCTATCATTTTTTACAAACTTTAATAATTAAGGAGTTTCACGTCCGTCCCCTCCCCCCCCCCCAACAAAAAAAAAAAAAAATAAAATAAAAATTATAACTTTTGTGGGATTAGTTCACCATTTTTTAGCCAATTTCAATGAGGTTTGAATTCACATTTTAAGCCAATTTTATGGGATATATAGTCAATTACTTTCGGCCAATTATAAGAAATTTTGAATTTCACATCTTCAGTTAACTTTGTTGGTTACAGAATGGCTTTCTAGGTAGAGTTTCTCGAAATTTTGAAGTGAATCTTAGCTCAGACTTGTACGTTATAGTCCAACATTTTAACCCGGTTTCAAGAGGGTGCGTTCTGAATTTTAAGCTTTTTAGCCAACCATGTATGATGCTGTTTTTATATATATAGTCCACCACTTTCAATCAAATTCCTGACATAGTGAATCTACTGCTTAGCTAAAATACTGCAGGTTATAATCTGAAAAACTGCAAAGATAATCCACTAGTAATGCAATTTCCAGGAGAACAGAACCAAAGATGATATTTCCTTAGAAACACCAGGATACTTCATTTGTTATATGCAATTGAACAACTACTGTACATGAGCTTAAGTGTTATGATCGGGTAACACAGGGAATTATAATTCCGGAAAGTTCGGTAGAATAGCATTTTTCAACGCAATCCAAGTAGATTTGCAGTACTTGTGTGGTAAACTTGAAATTGTACAGTGAATATGGGGTAGAAAACAAGAGATTCAATAATAAAACGCAACAGAGGAAACACCAAGATATGCCAACAATGAGGAGGTAATTTAAGAAATCAATAAATACATTTTAAAGGATTTCTGAAATTTTGGGAAAAAAGGTTCACAATACAAGAATTCAGCAATTTATAATGATTTAAATGTGGACAATATAAAGCGATATGACACCCTGGGATGCCATTAATAATTGACAAGTATATAGTCTACAAAACATTATATGAAAGGTAAAGGCAGGGATTCAGCAGAATATACTAAATAATTGTTAACAATTAATTATTTATAATGCTCTTGTTTCTCCAGTTTAAAATTTTGGATTCAAAAGGGCATTCCTCTGGATAAAATATGCACATTCAAACAGGCGAAACAGTCTTGTTTTACATCTAATAATTAGATTACAAAATGGAAGGAGAAAGAATAGCTTGAAGCTCCCAGAACGAACGAGGAGCTCTACTTAGAAATGTGCCAGGCTGTATACTAATATCCAGGCAAGCTGCAACCGAAAAGGAAAGAGGAATTTGTTATAAGCTGCAGTCAATATATTAAAGACTTTAAAGTACACAAAATATGTCAATGTATCACCTATATATTGACACATGCAATGAAGTCAGTGAATAGTCGTGCGTGCATATACATGATTGTTGTTAATCACCCTTTTTGTAGTCTGAGTTATAAGGATAATGAGATATGCAAACATAATTTTCATCAACTGATAAAGATATTAGTTGCTCATAATAAAGGATGTGCGCTGCTTTGTGTTCCCCTCTTCTACACCTAATATGATAATATCTAATTTACATCACATCTCTAAAACAAATCTAGATACCAAATTGTCAGCGGATTTTTTTGGTAAACAAACAAAGATTCGCGTGAGTTCAACCCCAAACACATCCTTCTCCTATATCTAGTTAGTTACCTATCTTCTACATATACTATAATAGGAGTGGGTTAGGTAATTAACTTTGTACATCTTTATTGATAAATAAATAAGTTTGTGTGAATCCCACTTTTTTTAAAACAAATTTTCATGAAAACTTTCCTATCCACATAAATATTGTTATCATGTTCTAAGTGACAAGAGGCACATTGAGCACTGCAGAATCATTGTTAAAAGGTTTGATTTTTGGTTCTTAACTTCCTATATAGATATATCTAAAAGTTGTAAACCTAAACCTCAATTAATACCCACCCTATAGGCCTCCTATTTGACAAATGCATTACCCACTTATAAGTCTAGTATCAGTAAAGAAAACGGAACTGCATCATGAGAGTATACAAATGATGGGGTCCAACTGACTCAAGGAAGACTATCAAATTGGGATCACTCTCATCTTCTTCAGAGCCAGACGCCTCAAAAAGTTGAGAAAGTAGGTTTAAGATATGTTACCAGGAAAAGGGTGAATGATGCGAACAACCCCTCTTGAATCAATGCTCCATGACCTCCAAATTCCTCTTCATCAATCTTCAGTATATGTGCATAGTACCCATATATAACGCCGGAAGATAACACCAAAAATCTGCAAAAATTAGAATATATTGTTGAGAAATTTATATTAATAAAAAGGACGCATTAATGCTAAGATGATTTTATAGCGATGATTTGGAAATTGCAAGAGTTACATAATCATTTATTTTATTTATTAACTGATCTGCTTCGAAATAGAGTACAATGACAGATGATTTGCCAGTAGACATGGCCACACATGAAAATAAACTTCTGTGCAGGTAAATCAGGAGTAAGCCTACAGAGAGATCTGACATAACAAGTGGTTCAATCCCTTCATCTTGACTAAATCTCATAAGGAAATACCGAGGCTATTTATATTCTATGGAGCTACAGCCAGCAGAGAATTCAGCATATATTTTCATAAAGCCCTATCGGCTTAGAGGTGTTATGCCCTACGGCTCATATGATGTCCTCCCTATGTATAAATTTAAGTAGTTAAAATCTGATTAATTGCTAATCGGAGACTAAGCGATTATTTTTTTTAGTGATTTTCAAATTTTCAATAGTTAGCGATTTAATCGGGTATACTGGGCCGATTAGTGGTTAACCGCCAATTATACCCGATTAAATTGCTATCTATTGAAATTTTGATCGGCCGATTAGTGGTTAATCGGCCGATTTTTAAGTGGCCGATTTTTAAGTGGCCGATTAAATTTTCTCCTTTAATTTTCATGCTCGGTTGCATTATTTAAGCTCAATCCAGCTCAAACTCAAGTCTAAATCCAAATCGCTTCTGGTCCTCGCGCAAACCCAAACCCGACCCGCCGCCGCTCTCTTCTTCCTCGAGCAAACCCAAACCAAAACTCAAACCGATTCTCTTCTTCTTCCTCGAGCAAACCCAAATCCGACTCACCATCGCTCCCACTGTACCGTCACAAATTTGACACAACCCGCATCTGCTACACCTTTTTTTGCTGCTCCTCCCTGATTTTTTTTGTTTGCTGGAACCAACCAGCAAACCCGATCCGACCAACATCCAGAATCCAAATTCAACTCAAACCAAGTACTATCTTTTTTTTCTCGATAACTAAATGTTCCTATTTGATAATCTCATAATAGTTTTATGTTAAGATTTTAGGATTGTTACATAATGAGGATAAATCAGTTTTTTAATTATACACGCGCACGATTTTTCTGATTTAATCCCCAAATATTTTTCGATTAACCGATTAATCACTAATTGCATCTAGACCGATTAGTACAAAAAATCGATTTTAACTGCCTAGATATAAATAAGACAAATAGATACAAATTACATTCTCATATAAAAGGGGGGGGTATAACGATCGAATGCACATGAAGGGAGTAGATATTGGTCAAATGAGGTATGTTTTTAGATATAACATTGATAAACTTTATAATTTATCGTTCTTAATAAGCTAAAAGATTTGCATGGAAACTTGAGAAGAAGCATTTACTTTCTTCAACATTATTTTCCTCCATGAGAGGACACTAAAAAATCCTATATTAAGAAACGAAACGAGAGGGCAGGAGAGCAAATGTACGTTTTTTTTTCCATTGAGTTAAATGTTATTATGATTTATGGTGGAATTTGTGAGAGGACGCAGACCTCTCTAGGGAAGCAAAACAAGCCCTTTCTTCCCCATTTGTGTTGCATTCTCATTTCCATTTGTGTTGTATGTTATTATGATCCATGGTGCCTTTGCCTCAGATTAATACATAGTTTCCTTTTATCAACATATGATTAGTTTCTTTCGATCATATAATCACTTTGTGGATATATTTCCTCTCCCCCGTACAACCATATTACCACTAATCCGTTATAAACCCCTTTTCAAGACATTTATTATCTCTCCACAAACACAACTGGTAATGAAGGGACATAAAGAGGCTACATCTGATACTTTTTGCCTTTTGATGTATACTAGGCTTCATAGACACAAAATTATAATGTTTAAAATGAAATGTGATTCCAATAACGTCTTCCCTGATTTTGTGCCTCAGAGATGAATATGATTGCCTAACTGAACAACATCATCTTACTTTTCCGAAAAAATTCTTTCTTCATTTGGCTCACTAGTTGCATGAATTATAAATGATAAGAGTAAAAAGGGGAACCTACACAGAACTTGGCTTTTAAGATCTCTACAACAAACTCTTATCTTAAAATCAGTGTGACTCGTAAAGTAACACCAACTCATATTACACCCCCCCCCCCCCCCAAAAGAAAAAAAAGAAAAAAAAAACTCATAAGGAATCGATTCATGTAGCCGAGTAGTTAAAAAACAGACGGAAATCTTCTCTGGAGCTTTCTTGCGTTGAGTATAATTCCATCGGGAACCCATTCTGAAGGGTAATTTTTTAGGGGTTTATTGACCATCAAAATTTAAAATACCAAATTTGAACCTAAAATTCACATAACTACATGCACACCCGATATTTTAATTGAAGATGTGTTGACAACTGAAATAGGTTTCTCCAATTGAATATATAAAACTGTTAGCAAATTATAGCATATTACCTTCCGTTCATCTCCTCTTCTATACTTCTATACCATCTTTATTTCTCTTGTTAGACCTCACTAATAAACCCAAGGTCAAAGTATCAAAACTTATCCCAAATCCATTCCCCACTGGAACTTCACCATGAGCTTAACCAAACTTCATATACAAGCCAATTGCTCCCTCAATCATGAGCTAATTGAATTTCCAGAGAACAACACAAAAGTAGAGAGAAGAATGACACAAGAACGTCTGGTGGATTTTCTATTTAGGGTCTGATGGGAGTAAATTTATGGATAAAGAAAGAAATTTATTGTGAATTCAAGGAATCTTCTTGGAGTTAAGCGCGGGGAGGAAGAGAAATAATCAGAGAAGGGTCAGCGTTCATCATATAAAAGTTTACAAAATTGTTTTCCCCACTGTCAATCTTTATAGGAGGAACTAACATCATGTCATGCAAATATCTAAAAATTTCCACATGAATATGGATATGTAAATATTTCAGAAGTGAAATATTACACATGAAGAATGGATGATCTTTAAATGCCCAAAGGATTTAATATCAAAAAAGAACCAAATTACTATAGAAGGATTCACATTTCAAATATTAAAAAAAATGTAGGGATAGGTCTTATTTCCGTAGAAATTATTTAGGCAGTTATCATAGCCTGGTTCGTAAAATTCAGTATCCCATTTCATGCAGCCACTGAAAAATACAAAGATATATGATGGGCAAGGTAAATAGTGAAATATCAATGCTAGAAATACCCAAAACACATCTTACAGAACACTAGAACACAAACTACTATCACGCTGACCATTCATGAACAACATATACCTCAAAAACTTAGCTTTCCTTGCTCAATATTTCTGAAACTAATATCTTATAGTAGTTCATGCAATAGACTTCTTTTGAGCACAATCGCCTCTCATCTGTGACCAAAGATTGTAATAATGCAGTTCTATTTGGATATGGAGACAGGGCCAAATCTAAACATAGGATAATTGTGATTGTATGCAATTATCCAACTTCACTCCAATTTTCCATTTTGTAGATTATTTAGGGCCTCATTTGCAATGGGATAGTTCCAATTATCTCAGAACTTGAGACACGAAGATATATAATCTTGTGAAGTTTGTGCATCTCCATTGTAACAAGTAGAGGAGAGAGTGTGGAGGCTGGTGGGAGGCATTCATCCTTTTTCAACTAAATACATGAATTATGCAGTCATGAACTGCCTCATTTACTCGTCAATGCACAACAAGGTTGACCAATTCCCATATGTGCGTATAAGAAGGGCAACCATGATCCGTAAGAGAAAACATGCAATGCAGACACACATCTAAAATTCTATCAAGATACTAAACTTCAACCTGCACGTTCGACCCGACCCTCGAACTCTTTGACCAGGTCAAACCCGCCCAAAACCCGCATGTTCGACCCGCGCAGGTCGAACGGTTTGAACTCAAAATCAGAGAGCCGTTGGCTCTGTTTCGGGGCTGCTTTTTTTTTTTTTTGCTTTTTTTTAAAAAAAATTCTTCCCTATAAATAACCCCTTAATTCAATCTAAAAAATTTCACACCTTACCCTCTTACTCTCTCTACTACTACTGCTCAATTCAATCTCAATTCAATCAAATTTTTTCAACAAAGAAGTGAAAAAATTCGAACGTAACGAATTGTGTTGATTCAACTGCGTCTATTTCAACTCCTCCAACAAAGAAGCTCTCTTTTTCAGCGACTACGTGACTACGTCTACTACATTTACTTCTACTTTTACTTTCTCTCATTTCTATATACGATTATCCGCGAAGCACGGTATCAAAATTTCACAACCTTCCTATTATCTTGATTTATTAAATGATATTACTCAATATAAAGCTTGTATAAATAATTTGTCTTGCAAAAAATATGGATTTTTTAAAAATGAATGAACAATGGCATTATGCAGAAACTTTGTTACGATTTTTAAAACCTTTTAAAACCGCAACTTTGAAATTTTCAAAATCTTATGATTCTACTTCTAGTAGTATTTTTATTTTACTAATTACTATGATGCAAACTTTTTAAGAAATGATTGATGACATTTACATTGGTTATATTGTTAAACCCGCATACACTAAATTTTTGAAGTATTTTAGTGCTCCTCCTATATTGTATTGTATTGCTACAGTTATGGATCCTCGTATCAAATTAGCAGGTACAAGGAGTTTGATTAAAATATATTTTACTTTACTTGGATATGAATATGAAATTGATTGCGATGAATTTTTAGCTAGCTTTGAATTGACAATGAATAACTTGTATGATTATTATGATAAAACTTTTGCATCTAGTAGTAGTTCTAGTATAGTTACTTCTTCTTCTACTACTTACAGAGGAAAGGGTAAGAAAAAATTAGATGATGCCACTTTTAATTTACTTGCTCAAATTCAATCAAAAAAACCTAGGACTAATCAACCTAATAAATTAAATTGGTATAATCAACAAGATAGTGAGAGTTTTAATACTAAGATTGATGTGCTATAATGGTGGAAAGAACATGAACCTGCTTATAATATTCTTAAACATATGACTAAAGATCTACTAACTTCTTCTGTCTCTACAGTTGCTTCAGAAAGTATATTTTCTACAAGTGGCAGTTCTAACATATTACATGAATCACTTGAAGCCCCAATCGTTAGAGATACACGTGTGCACAGAAAATTGGATGAAGGCTGAAGATAGGACTCAAGGAATCGGGGTCGACGCGTCAACAAGTGGAAACAGCTCGGCCCGAAGAACAATAACAACAATAGTAGGGACCAACAACAACAACAACAATATATTTTGATAATCTTCTCAAATATGTAATTCAAAACATATTGTATGCTCTTTTTATAATTTCTAACTTTCTAATCTATTACTTGTATTATACAAGTAATAGAAAGTATTATAGTTGTATTTGTATGTAAAAAGTTATAAAAAATTATAAAAGTTGAATTAAATAATATATACAATTTTTATTCACACTTTCATAGTTTTGCTCTTATATATTTATTAGTTGTACTTGCATTTTTCATATAATTAAAAAAAAACTCATTCTCAACCTGAATGCCAACCCACGACCTGACCCCACCCGAACAGGTTCAACCCGAATCGATTAGCGGGTCGAACAGGTCGACATTTGGGTTTTTCAACCCGGCCCGGCCCGCTTAACACCCCAACCCAACCCGAACCCGACCACAAGTGGGTATGACTCGGGCAGGTCCGACCCGACCCGGCCCGGTTGACCCGAATGCCATCACTACCTCTATCTACCTCTACCCCCACCTATGAACTAACCCTGCATTCAAACAATGCCGAAAACAGGCATTAAACTTTAACTCTAACTATAATTTTAGCTTCGGCTTCCATTGCTCCGTACTGTCTCCATCTAAAACTACTAATCATGAAGTTGAAAATTCCCTCATAAATACCTGTGCAATTATTAGAAAGGCGTCCTGCTACATCAAATTAACTACATCAAGAACTATAATTACTAAATAATCACATAATTATCTACTAAAAAGAAAAACTTACACTGCGATCCAAATCGCGCCAACTAGAGGAACGGCACCCCAGAGCAGCCCACACAGCAGCCCCATCCCTTGCCGGATCCAATGCAGAACATCGCACAGTTGATCCTAAACACCCAAAACCCTAATTCAATCACCCAAATTTCAAGAAATCACAAAACCCTAGTTGACTATTTCCCTTACCTTATCCCAATTGGCATTGGGATCGAGCAATTTGGCGTACTTGAACGGCACCACGTGGCCGTTCTGCGGCTGTTGACTTGCCTTCGTTGACTTGGATTTCTTCATCGCCTCTGAGAATAGATTCGTGGAAGCTAGGGTTTCGAGTTGGAAGTGGGCTGCTAACTTCCACTGGGATTCAACGACATGGATCTAGGGTTTTGAAGAGGGAGAAAGAAGGAAGGAAGAGGACGAAGGAAGAGATTTAATTAAGGACGATGTAGCCCCCAAATTTATCTTAATTTCCAAATAGGGCCTAAAATTTTTCTAATGCCGAAATAACATCCGAAGTTTTTATAATTTGACCAAATAAGAGCATTCACGATAGTGTTTCTCAAATTTTACAAAATGGCAGCTACAGTAAAAGCAACTAGCGAAATTCTCTTTAGTGGTCGTTTGTTATATTTTTGAGAAAGACGAAGCATGATGCTTCGTCCGTCAGTTTTTTTTTTATAGATTTAATTAATTACTAATTAACTATTAAAATATATTAATTAAATAAATTAAATAATACAATATTACCTAAACCTAATTAAAAGACCTAACCTACCCACTAATCCCTCCTCAAAACCTGGATGGGACATGTTGTCCCGTCCGAGAATTTTTCAAATTTTTTTTTCCCCGGCGAATCTGACCATTCGATCAAAAAATAATAATAATAATAATAATAATAATAATAATAATAATAAATAAAAAAATAATATATATATATATATATATATATATATATATATATATATATATATATATATATATATATACAGGGACGATACATGTTGTATCGTCCGACGTCATTATAAAAAAAATAAATAATTTGGGACAATACATGTTGTATCGTCCGACGTGATTATAAAAAAAAAATTTGGGATGAGACAACTTGTATCGTCTCTTATAATTTGAGAATCGCAATTTCGTTTCTCAAAAATGAGAAGCGACTGTAGCGATTTTGCCAAAATATGGTAAAATAGCAAACGACTGCAGCGTCTTGTTTCTCAAAAAATAAGAAATTGGCAAATATAGCAAATGACTGTGGATGCTCTAACACATCTCTTAATTTCTGAATGGCAAGATGGTCAAAAGACTGAAATACCCTTTCTAATTCTTCTTCTTCAACCTCATTTTCAAGTTTGATTTTTGTTTTCTTTCATTTTTCTTGTTTTAGTTTTTTTTTTAAATTTTGGTGGATATGAAGGTGATAGTAATAGGTTTCGGAGGTGATAGAGATGCTGGTCATTGGTGGAGATGGTGGTTGAAGATGATGGAGATGGTTGCCGGAGGTGCAGATGGTGGTCGGTGGTGGGTGATGGTGGTTGGAGATAATGGAGATGATGAAGATGGTGGTGATGGTGGTTAGAGATGAGGAAGATGCTGGAGATGGTGGTCGGTGGTGGAGATGCTGGTGATGGTGGTTTGAGATGAGGAAGACGATGGAGATGGTGGTTGGAGATGGAGGGAGATGGTGGTCGGTTTTGTAATTTGTTTAACAAGATTAGGGCAATTTCGATATTTCACACGCTTCCTAACGGGTCTAAACCCGTTAAGAGATATATTCATCAATATTCCATCAACTTAACGGCGGATGTTGGTCCAATTAGAAGAACTTTGGGTTCTTTAACAATTCGTCTCTTAGCCCCGATACTTGCTTACTAGCCCAGGAATTTAATTGTCGTCATTCAATCTGTCCCACTTTGGGAGATCCGCCTGCATAAGCTTTCTCTCATTGGCTATCAAACAAAACTTATAGAGAATAAAGGTTGACTGGGGAGTCTTCATAGCTTGAACGTACAAAACTAGAATTTCTTTCATTGTAAACATAGGTGAGGTCAAGCAACTTTCTTTAATAGCTTGCACTACGACTTTCGAGCTGGAGTTTGCTGGATAAAAAATCACGATGAGAGATGCGAATAAAGCCCGATATCTATTCTGGTTCTAGTCAAAGAACCACCAGACCGATTATTGACTTAGTGACCAGGGTAAAGCTAGTTAGAGACACATTACCTAGCCTTTGTCCGCATCAACGGTTGTCCCACCACCGGAAGCAGAGGAAGCTAACTGTGTTATTTTGGAATAACTATTCCTTCCTCGTTCAAGAATTGTTGCTTTATTTTTTATCTTCCAAAAGAATACTATTGCAATAGCGAAATCCGTAGAGCGAGGAGTACGTGCACTTACTCAAAATAGAATATTGAACCTCTTCTGAGCATATGGGAGAAGACTGGGTAGAAGAAGCTTTTAGCGCTTGCTTGTTCAGTGCTATGTTGGTCTTTCTTCCTTACCCGAAGCCGAAGCAACTCTTTTATCAAGCGCTTCACCGACTACCGGGGGATTCCTTCTTTTTCTCCTCAGCCGACGGGGTATAAGCAACTGTTTCCAATTGTTGTTCCCTTCCCAGGGGCAGGTTCTTATGCGCTACTCACCCGTACGCCACTGGAAACACCACTTCCTAATTGGTGCTATTTCGTCCTTGACCCATTAATTAATTAATTAACCTTGCTGAACATTTTTCAATTTGCACTTAACCTTAATAAAGTTTTTTATTGGGAAATTTTCCCTACCGTCATTAGCTTTTTTACCGTTCTATCATACTTCGTTAAATATTGTCTATCATGTGATGTCACATGACTTAGTTTTCATTTTTAATAACTAAACTACCTTGGACTAAATTGGTCTATTAAATTAAATTAATATAATTAAAATTAATTAAACCTAATTATCCCAAACTCCTTTTCTTGTTCTTCTTCTTCCTCTTTCTTCAGCCAACACCACCACCACCAGCTCAAACCCAAACCCATTCCTCCATCTCCTCCTTTCACAAACCCACTCCAACCCGAATCCATTAAGAAAAAATCACATCCCATTTTCTCCCTCTGTAATCCCTGTTTCCGTTCATACGTATTTTATGTGTTTTTTTTTGTTTCGATTCTTTATACAAAATTCTCGTTTTCTTAAGTTCATTTTTGTTTTAAATTCATTTGGATCTCTTATTAAAATCTCTTCTAATCATTAACTGTATTTGTAGCTATTTTCAAATGATTATACATTTTAACACAAACCTTCTTGCATTGTATAAGTTTATTTCTTTTCTTATTTGGTTAACTATTTATATTTTAACTTAGACCAAGGGTATCTTTTCTTATTATTATTTAATTATTTTGATTATTTATGTTTAAGCCAAACCTAGTCCTATCCAAACCAAACTTAGGCATTCAATATATTTTTTTTCTTTATCTTTATGAACCCATGTGTAAAGCCCATACCCTAAGCCCAATACAACTCAACTCAAAACCCAAATAAACTTCCAAACATACAGCCAACATAATATCATATACTCTAACCCTCTAATCTTCATAACTTCACATATCCTCATTATTTTCTCCACAATCCCCTCATAACCATTATTTCCTGATTAATCCCCATAACTCCCCACTAATCCTAATTAATAGCCCATTCACAACTACACTATCTCTCTAATTTTCTTCTTCTTCTTTAGAAACCGTGACTTCTTCTTCCTCTTCATCATTTCCACCCATCGAAACCCAACTACGCCTTCCCCTCACACCCGATCCCCTTCTTCTTCTTCTTCTTCTTCTTCCTTCCCGCAACCCACCACAGTCACCTCCTCATCACCGAGCGTCCTCGACCTCCATTGCTTGTTGCTGCCTCCTCCCGAGCGCCCTCGACTGCCTCCGCCGCTCGCTGCCATCTCCACCCACAAAGACCACCTCGACGCAGTCCCTCTTCCTCTCCCCTATTGCCGACCACCACCCCGATCACCGTCAAACTCCACCAAACTGACTTCCCTCCATCATCTCCTCTCTGTCGTTCTCCCTTATCACCGACCGCTGCACTCCTCACCCGCCGCCGTTGACCGCTGCCTCCTCGCCAACGCCTTCGAGCCTTCACCAACCATCGCTCTTCACCTCCATTGCTACTCCTTCTTGAACCCATCCCGAGCTCCTCCCGCACACCCGAACCCCATCGACAACCCGCCACCGCAACTTGCAGCCCTGCAATCCCATAGCCGACATAACCATCAGCCACCATCCCTATTACTTCTTCATCGCCGCCTCCTACCACAGACAGCACCCGACAACCTCCGAACTTCACCCCGCCATCCGGCACTGCCACTGCTGCTCCTCCTGGCAATGCATGACTTCATCACCCCGCACACCAACGACAGCTCCCCGATTAGCCCTTCGACTGCCCGACTCCGAATACTCCTCTCCGTCCCCTACCGCAGCCGATACCCGACGTCTTCACTTGCTACCTTCAATCATCACCACTGTTGTTGTTGTGTTTCTGACCCCTCATTGTTGCTGCCATTGTCGTTGCCGTAGTTGCACCCCCTTGCTTGATTGCTGCCATCGTTCTTGCTTGTAGTTGTTGTTGCTCTTGCTGTCACGATCGTCGTTCCTCGCTCACTCATACTCATCAAATATAAAGAAAGCATCTCTTGTACACCCTTATTATTCTTATGCAAGCACTTTCTTGACCTCTCACAAGTAGTATTCCTATTTATTATCGTGACTTGAAATCCGTTATTATCCATATTCATGAAAATACTCTTTGTGGATCTCAATTGTTGAACCATCATATTGTTACATGCTTGTGATTTATCCGTGTTTAAACCAACTGTTATATGTTGCATTGAATCATTCCATTTGCCTCCGCTGATTCAATAACCACCGTAAGATCAGAACCTTCATTGTCACCGTACACATTGCATGAACACGAATTAGTCATATATAAATATGTGTACATAGGTAAATATAGACTTATAGTGATTAAATGAATTTGGTTGTATGTAATAGTATGGCTATATCCGTAAATTTGATATCGTAGAAATGATAATTTCCAGCATATTGCTACCCAAAATTGTATTTTCATGTTTTTAAATATAAATGTGTTAAATTTTGTATATAATAAATTGAACTGACATAATAGATTGATGGAACGACTCTATATCATGTATTGCATAATTATTGATACTGCCGTTCACACTGATTATATTGACTACATGTTAATGATTGATTACAATTGTGATACAGATTATACCGAATACATGTATATTGACTGCATGTTTCATGACTGATCACAGTAAAAGAATAACAAGCCAGGGTGATAAAATGTATGACCTAGTAGTGAACAATATAGGGAACTGTATTCGGAAGGGAGCTCTTGGTTTCCCTACTGTTACTGAATATTGAATGATTGAATAACTGAATAACTGAATCATGTTTCCTGTTTACATTTTTCCCGAGTACATGATCTTTAGAATTCATCACTGAAGTCAAAACGTTCACTTGATTGATATGCATCCGAATATGTGGTATGAGACGCAGGATTGCGTGCATTAGATAGGTTAATAAAAGATTGATAGACTTAATATTGACACTAAGCACTGACACTTGCATTTGATCATTTTATTGTTACCGACTATCGTATTATTGACTATTGCATATCAATTGATTGAACTTCGTGATTATAATTGCATCTTACCGTCCTTATTGATATTGTACGTGTTTGTATTGTTTCTCACCTTGTTTTTTGCTATATCTTGTTTTTTCCTTACTACTACTTGTTGCTCGTAACTTGCTCTAACGAGCATTTTCCCCATCTCTAGATATTGAGCTTACGGGTATCGCAGAGGAAACTACTGAAGGAACTTGGTGAACTGTTGCTGCATTTACATTCTCGGGCATTTTGTAAATTCTTGTATCTCAGATATTGGTTATTGTATTATATTCTTGTTCATGTGATTATTATTGTATTGTTGAGCTTACTGGTATTATACAATTTATGAATGATGTGAGTTAGTATACTTATATTATTCGTTGGGCCTTAGTTGCGTGCCCGTATTTCTATATTTTGGGAAGCGGGGCATGAAACCTTCTCTGTTTGAGTTCACCAAAATCCAACAAGAGAAGAACCCATCTCCACCTCCTCCTGATTTGCTCATTGTGGTGATCTCAATATCAAATCAAAAACTTGAAATGGGTAGCTAAAAAACCAATTTTGTTCCTTGCCATGAGTGCTTGGATTTAATCAAGTAATTTCATGATGGATTTTTCTTTGGGATGAGTGCTTGGATTTGATGGTCAAGAGGGAGGTTGAGCATCAACCAAGGAAAGATTATTTGCAGAGGTTGATGAGTGGGGCAAGAGATAGATGAATGGGTTTGAGTTTGTTAAAGGAGGAGATGGAGGAAAGGATGGAGATGGAGGAATTGATTTGGGTTGAAGAAGGATTGAGTTTGGATTTGATTTACATTGAATTCGGGTTTGGATCGGTGCAGAACCTATTCAGAATTTAACCGAGGGGTATTTCAATCATTATTGAATTTAACTGCGTCGTTCAAATATTTAACGGAATAGAACAGAACGTTAAAAAAAAGCTAACGGTGGTAAGATAACCTGTCAACAAAAAACTTCAGGGTTAAATGCGAACAGGAAAAAATTTAGTTGGTTAAGTGAAATTTATCTTTTTTTTATAAAAAATTAATTAATTATTTTTATCTTATGATTTGGATCCAAGTGGGAGTAGTATTCTGACTGGACTTTGGTGGTTATTGATTACGACAGTCGTGGATGGTTTTGGACCGTTAGATTAGATATTGATTTGTTAATGGAGGGTGATGATTGCCCTACTTACTTTTTAAAGCAGATAATGGATAGAATATTTGGTTTGGACAGAGGCGGAGTTAACAATGGGACCCGATTACAGCCCGACCCGAATCTTTGGATTTGAATTTGGATCCTCAAAAATATATGCGGGCCAAGCCGAAAACTAAGTTGGGCCTCAATATTGGGACCGAAGTAAGACCAAATAAATAACGATATTGGCCCATTTATATTGTAATAATTAGACCGGATACAAAAAATGTAAGAATATGTCGCCATTATTTCGTATTTGATAGCCCTTGGGGTTTGAAGGAGATAATAATTCCAAGTACAGTCCTATAGTTCAACCAAAAAATTGAAGAAAATTTTACTTTTTTGGTAGAGGACTATACGAAGAAAATGGTGAGGGGCTAATAAGCTAAAAATAGTAGAGAAGATATGTACGTTTTCGATGTTAACAAGATTGATGGACATGTAGTTTGGCAATTGATGCGGTGGAGGTATAACGATAGCCAATGATTGTCGAATTGGCGGTCCAGGACAATGGCAATGGAGTTGGTAGCAGTGGTGGTATTAGCAGGTGATGTGGGTATAGATGTCGTGGCCCAATCAGGACAGTTAGATCTCCTCAAATTTCTCTCATCCCAAATCATCAGGTCAACAGGTCCAACGGGTCTTCTATCACTTCAGGACCACAGACAAACGGGTCTAACCCGACCCATTAAGGTCATATACCCGTTTGCCTCTGCCTATAAATACCAGGTCCCCTCCTCACTGCAGAAGGTAATCCCAAACTCTCCACCTGAATCCTAGTTGTCCAGTCTATTTTTCAGTGACTGACTAGATCGTTGGAGGGCGCGTCGCCGGAATTTCTCCCGGTGTTTCTAGGCCTTTTGCAGGTACCCCGGTCATCTGAGCACCAGCACCTCTTCCGAGCCGACCTCCAGGAACAGACCTGAGCAACAGTCGAGATTCATCCCTTCCACTTCACAAATTACAAGAACTCACACATGTTGCTCCTGTACCGAAAACAAGCAGCATCAGGTTGGCACCATATGTAGGAAACGACTGACTCGATCCTAAGCTCGGATCTCTCCTGAAGCCGAGCCCTCCCATGGCTCCCAAAGCTAGAAGAGCCTTCACCGCTAGATGTCGTGCCGACCCGCATCCCTCTCACAGCCGTGTGAACACTCAGGGATCTAACAGAACACTAGCCAATGGCACAGCGGGACTCGGTCCAAGCGTATCGCTCGGTTTCCAAATACTTACGACATATCATCAATCACCGGTAGCCCGTGGATGACCTTCGGCTCCAGCTCAGCCGATCAAGGAGCCGGGCAGTCCTTTCCAACCCAGCTTCGACACATAGCACTCTCCCAACCTAAAGCCGGGAGCACAACTGCAGTCGCTCCCATAGGGATGAGCAACCTCCGCCCGGTTAGGGTGAACAAGCTCCGATCACGAGAGCCGAGATTTCAGGAACGAGATCCTCCGAGCCCTCGGAGGCGGCCCTGGAGTCAAACAGTAGAATGTCGGTCCGAGGCTGGAAGAGGATCGGGGTCCCGAGTCTCACGGTTCGTCCCAGCCACCACGGTAGAACGAAGCTGTCCTCCACTACCTCTAAGAGATGGAGAAGCACCTCGCCCGCATTAACGAGGAAGCACCATAACCCGGTCGGGCGCACCAGCTGAGCTGGCCCCCGTTCTCCTCTCATTCAGACTGCCTTAGTTCGAGACCTACAATGGTGAGAGTGATCCAGCTAATCACATGGAAGGGTTCAAAACCCTCATGATGATTTAGAGTGCATCGGATCTTCTCCTATGCAGCACATTCCCAGCCACCCTGCACGGCCCGACATGGGAATGGTTCTCGAAGCTAGCCCCTGGTTTGGTTTTCTCATTTGACCAGCTCGAGGCGAACTTTCTCGCCCACTTTGTGACCAGCCGGAAGGTCGAGAAGACGAGCGTATCCCTTCTGGACCTTAAGCAGAAGGAAGGAGAGCCCCTCCGCGAATTTGTGCGGAGGTTCACGACCGAAGCTGGGGCGGTCTCGTCTTTCGATGCCAGTGTCGCATCGGCGGCCTTTCGACACAATGCTCGCCATGGCCAGTTGAAGGCTTCGTTGGCCAAGAAACCGCCCATAGATTTTCCTGACATTCTCAACAAGGTCAAAAAGTACATCCGGGTCGAGGAGGCACTGCACCCTGAAGGTTTGAAAGAAACCCCAGCCAATGGGAAAAGAAAAATCGAAGACTCCGAGCCTATGAAGAAGGCTAAAAAAGATGTGTTTGCCCAGAAACGCTCCCCGCCGGTCCCCCGTTTCGAGAGACACGTGTTGACTATCCTCCTGGAGATCGAGGAAAAAGGGGATCGTTCGCCTTTCTCCCCGACCTAACAACAATAAGAAAAGGGACTGGAGGTTCTACTGTCGCTTCCATCGGGACAATGGGCACGAAATGATAATTGGCGCGCCCTGAAAGACGAGATTGAAGCCATCATCCAAAGAGGGTACTTGAGGGAGTTTTCTCGAACCAACCCCAGGGACCAGGGGGATCCGCGGCCCTCGCATCCTCCATGAACGATCAGCAGGCGGCCCAAGCCCAAGCTCGAGGTTGAGGATGCCGGGGGGCCGACTATCCTTCACTGTGTCCAGGGCGGACCTATGGTGGGATGGGGTGGGGTGGGAGGGGGGGAATCGAACACCTCAAGCAAAGCTTTCGTTCGGGAAGTAAATTCGGTCCATAACTATCTGCCCCCCGGGGACCAGAGGCTGACGGTCTCATTCTCCAACGAAGAACTCGAAGGCATCCGACTGCCTCATTGTGATGCCCTGGTGGTCAGCCTCGGCATGGTAAACCACGAGGTCCGACGTATTCTTGTTAACAACGGGAGTTCGGTCAATATCCTATTTTCTGCCGCGTTTGAAAGCCTCAAGCTCTCCCGCGAACGGTTGAAGCTGGCGGGGTACACGCTTCATGGGCTCTCCGATGTCCCTGTCCAAATCGAGGGAATCGTCACACTGGACGTGACCGCCGGCATGACCCCGACCCTTCGAACCGAAGTGATGGACTTCATGGTGGTCAATATTAAGGCCACCTATAATGCTATCATCGGCAGACCTGGCCTGTGCACACTCCTGGCCGTTCCTTATGCCAAACACTTGAAGCTGAAGTTTTCCACCGATCACGGGGTCGGTGTAGTCTGGGGTAATCAAGAATCGGCACGTTCGTGCTACATGACCGCAGTGGGGGGAGCAGAGTTTTTCCCCTTGACGCGGTAGAAATCCCATTCGACAGAGGCTCAGAGCCCGTAAATGTGCTGGAGGAGGTCTCCTTCTCCGAAGGAGACAAATCCAAATGGTTCCGAGTATGCCAATCTCTGACCCCGAACATAAAGCTATCAATAATTGAATGTATTCGTCGGAATGCCGACCTCTTCGCCTGGATGCCGTCCGACATAACTGGAATTTCCGAAGACATCATTATGCACAAGATAAACGTCCACTCGGACTTAAAGCTAGTTCAGCAGAAGTGACATATGTTCGCCCCTGACAGGCAGCAGGCGATAAGGGAAGAAGTGGGAAAGCTCCTCTTGGCACGGTTCATACAGGAGTCAACTATCCGGAGTGGCTGGCCAATGTCGTAATGGTGAAAAAGACGAACGAGAAATGGAGAATCTGCATAGATTTCACAGACCTCAACAAGGCCTGTCCGAAAGATCCATTCCATCTTCCGAACATCGATGCCCTGATCGATGCAACTTTGGGGCACGAGCTGCTGAGCTTCATGGATGCCTTTTCAGGCTACAATAAGATCAAAATGTTCCCTCCGAATATACCGAAAACCACCTTTATGACCGACCAAGGCCTCTACTATTACCGAGTCGTGCCCTTTAGGCTGAAGAACGCCGACACCACATATCAAAGGCTCGTTAATTGGGTCTTCAAAGAGCTGATAGGTCGGAACATGGAAGTATATGTAGATGATATGCTCGTCAAGAGTTGCAGAGGGCAGGATCATGTCAGTGACTTCGAGGAGGCTTTCGGGGTCCTGCGATCTCACAACATGAGACTCAACCCCTCCAAATGCGCTTCAGCTCCTCCTCGGGAAGGTTTCTCGGATTTGTGGTGAGCCAGCGCGGCATTGAGGCAAACCCCGAAAAGATTTAGGCCATACTCGACATGGCCCTCCGAAAAACATTATAGAAGTCCAAAGGCTCACGGGACGGCTGGCGCCATCGGCCGTTTCCTCTCCAAGTCAGGAGAGAAGTCGCTCCCATTCTTCAAGGCCCTTCGAGGGGCGTAAAGCTTCGAGTGGGTGGATTATCAACAAAAGGCATTTGACCAACTAAAGGCCTACCTGGCCAACCCCCTGCTCCTCAGCAAGCCAGATCCGGGCGAACCCCTCTTCCTCTACCTGGCTACCACGGAACACTCGCTCAGCGTTGTGTTGGTTAGAGAGGAAGACGGGGTGCAGAAGCCCCTCTATTATGTTAGCAAGGTCCTGCACAATGCCGACATCCGATACCCCAAGATGGAAAAGATTGCCAACGCGTTGGTAACGGCCGCACGGAAACTTCGACCATACTTTCGGCCCTCTCCGTCCGTGTCCTTACAGATCAGCCTCTCAAAGTGGTCCTCATCAAGCTCGAGAACTCTGGCCGCTTAATCAAGTGATCAATCGAGCTCAGCCATCAAGACATCAGCTACCATCCTCGGACAGCCATCAAATGTTAGGCTCTCATAGAATTCATTACGGAATGCACCATCCCCGAGCCCCCCCCGAAAATTTGGGAGGACGTCCCGGCATGGGACGTCTATGTGGATGGATCATCATGCGAAATAAGGAGCGGAGCTGGCGTCATCCTTATGGGCCCTGACGAGTTCGTCCTCCATTATTCTCTTCGACTCAATTTTTCGACCTCCAACAATGAGGCAGAATATGAAGCCTTGATTTCCGGGCTCACACTGGCCTATCGGGTAGGGCCAAGATGAATACGGCTTTTCAGTGATTCCCAGCTCGTGGTCAATCAGATCACCGGGGAGTATGAAGCCCACGACACTAGGATGACCCAGTACTTGCAACACGTGAAATAGCTCCTGGAGCTCTTCGAGCAGGCAGAGGTCCAACGAATCCCAAGAGAACAAAACAGTCACGCCAAATCCTTTTCCATACTCACATCGTTATCCCTCGGAGGATTAGACCGCACTGTCCTAGTCGAGGTCCTCCTCAAAACCAACATCGAAGAACCTAAAGTCTTGTGCCTCTTCTATAGCGAACAAGATGAGACATGGATGGATCCTATACGAAAGTTCTTGACCAACGACGAGCTACCGTAGGACCGTGTCGCGGCACGGACTACAAGGATTCGATCCGAAAGGTTCACCCTAATTGAGGATGTGTTCTTCAAGCACTCCTACCCCAAGGCTGACGGGATACCTTATCTCCGTTGTCTGAAATCAGATAAAGCTAATTATGCTCTGGAGGAGTTAAACAAAGGAAGCAGCAAGTCGCTGGCAAGAAAAGCGCTCAATCACGGTTACTACTGGCCCACTATGTTGCAAGACGCCCAGGACCTGGTAAAAAGGTGCGGCCCCTGTCAAAGGTACTCTCCCATCAGACGCTCGCCCCAAGCCGAACTAAAATCACTTGCCAACCCTACCTCCTTTGCCATGTGGGGAATGGACCTGGTCGGTCCTTTTCCAAAGACTATGGGCCAAAGAAGATTCCTTATCGTGGCCATCGACTACTTCACCAAACGGGTCAAGGCAAAACCCCTAGCCACAATCACAGAGCTTCAAGCCCAACAATTCTTCTGGAAACACATCATCTGTCGGTTCGGGATTCCGCGCGTGCTAGTCACCGATTGTCACTCCCCGCTTACCAAAAATACGGAACACAAGCGCGTGACATTGGCCCAGCGAATGATGTGCATCAACCATAAGCTATTATTATTCAACTTAATAATATAACAAGATAAATACAACCACGCATGCATAAAAGAACAATCATATGAACAACAATACTTGGAATAAAACATGAAATAACCAAATATGATAATCCAACATCTTGAAACAAATAACAATCTCCGGGTAAAAATCCCATAATACAATATTTAATAAAACTCAAACAAGGAGTCCAATGAAATAACGATCAATCTAGAAAGCAACAAATCCTCAGAAAGACTGTTCTCCAAGTCCTGTAGGTAACTCTCCTTGATCACTTGCGAATACCTCATCTAAAAAGAGTAGAAAAATTATTCTTAGAGCAAGTCATGGACAACAAGTAGAGAAAGTAATGAACAATGGAAATACGGTATAACAATGAATTCAATAAAACAATAGGAACCAATAACAATGGACGATAGCAATAATCAATATCACTGGTAACGATGCGATGGGTATAACAATAAACTATATTTCAATATTCGATATCAACATCAATGGTCGATGTCAATATCAATAACAATGTTCAATATCAATAGCAATGATGATGTTCAATATGCAATGTCAATATTGTGTCAATTCTTAAGTCTATTATTTTTAGCCTAACTAATGCACGTACTCCTGCATCCCATACCACAGGTTCGGTACATACAATCAATATCGTTTAGACTCTAGTGGTGGACCCTATAGTTCATGTACTTGGCACGATAACACTAAAACGATAGCAATTCCATTGCACGATAAACAGTAAACACTAGTCGGTACGATAAAAAATACACGATGAATTGGGATGATGTGGTCAGTAATTCAACAATCTATCGATAAACAATAGCCGACACAATATTTTGGGGAAACACGGGCCCCCTCCCCCGAGTACAGTCTCTGTATTGTCCACTACTTAAGTCAACCCTTAAATCTCGGCTTAGTAAACATTTTATCGCTGCAATCAATACATTATGCAATTCAGAGAAATTCGATAAACGATGGTATCAATAGAAGTAACACTAAGACGATCAATTAGAATTGTGACAATAGTATATTAGGATCATGCAATACAATTTATACACTTCAATCCATTCAATACAATGATATACATACAATTATATTAAGAAAATATGGAAACACAATTCTGGATAGCAGTAGGTTACTGTACCAAAATCAAGTTTTCCGTTGCTACAAAAATCCAAAATTGGATTCGTCAGAAGTTCTAGAAACTAGACTTCCCAACGATTCCAACGCATATTTAAATACGAAATCCGAAAACAATAGATAGGTGAACTATATCATTCTTTACAGATTACACCTTCTGACTGAAAATCGACATCAAGTTGTTATATTTATAAGATCAGTAAAATCCCAAGTTAAATTCATCAAAAATATTCATCAAATTCCTAATCATGTTAACTAACAATCTGGAAATTATCAAGGCAATATTCTAACATTAGCTTAGCTTTTCAATAACTGAAACATGAAGAAGTACATGAATCAGGAATTCTGGAAGTAAAAAGGTAGCCGTAGTAAAAATACCATAACTTTTGCAATAAAACTCGGAATTTAAATATTTTAGATGTTATGGAAACTAGAAACACAGGGCTATAATTTTCGTTCAGAAAATTACAATTTTTTATGTCAAATACTGGGTCAAAAATGTCTCACAAATTTCAGGCAGACAGAGGAAGTTAGGGTTCAACATATTTCATGAAATAAAAGCGATCTAAACGTGATGAACTTCAACTCAATATTTAAAAAATCTTAGATTCAGCATGGTAAACATAATAACATGGTAAGCATAATGAAGAATACATCCACACACTAATTTAACATCAATCAAGGCATCAATTAATGGTTCAAGCACAACAACCTAATAATCAATTCTACAATATTTTATTTGTGCAGTGTTATGCATAAATAACTTCTATTCTCACTATATGAATGCATGAAAGATTCGATATTTTAGAGTCAATAATGATACGAAGTCAAGAATATCTTGGGTTAGCTCGTGTAAATCCACAATATACTCGATGGAAGATAACAATATAACAATACGATACACAATTCCTGATCTACTTGCAGAGTTTCAATAAAACCTTGAATTTGACACAATATGCAATTCAAGAAGGAAGTAACTTGCCTTGATTCGATTAGTTATGAGCGAACGTATGAAAAAGTGGCGTGAACACGTGCAACTCACCTGCACAAGGAGAACAATAGTAAGGGAAGCAACAATTACACGTGCAACGCACGTGATCTCAACACAGCAATGGCAATGGCGGCAACAACGACTATCGCGGGCAGCGACAAGAAAATATCGAGAGACAACAGCATTCGCGAGATTGGTCGGCATTGCGACGGAGGACGACGACAAGTGCAGTGGGGCTACGGTTCGGCGGTGACTAGTAGTGGAGGAAAGTGGCATTCTGGTCGCCCGAGCGGTGGACGAAGGCATGGGCAGCGACGGGGTGGTCGCAACTGGCTACCGTGGTGGGCGGCAATGGCAGGCAGTCGATGGGTCATGGCGGTTGCAGATGGATACATAGATGGGGTGACGAGGTGGAGCCGGTGGGAGTCGAGGTGGACGGTGCTACGGGGTGAAGCTGTGGCGGTTGACGGGGTAGAGGTGATGGCGAAGACGGCGATGAGCAGGGGATGGGTTTTGGAAGGTGGGAGATGGTGAAGGATCGATGGAGTGCAAGGAGTTGGGCGGAGAGACGGGGACTAGAGGTGGAGCAGTCGAGGAAGACGATGGGAAATGCTGGCGAGGAGGATGGGTGGCGGTTGGGTTTCGGCAGATAGGAAGGAGAAGGGTGACAGATATTGTGGGTCTATTTTCGGAAGAAAAGCAAAGGAAGGAGGGGAAGGTGATGGGTTCGGTGGTGAGCGGCGATAGAGGAAGGTGGTCGATGGGAGGTCGAAGGTGGAGGTGATGGGTTCTTGGGGTTGCGGTGCAGGAAGGAGGGGGGGGGGGGTTAACATGGCTTATATAGGGGTTAAGATGTGGATTATTGGGTAACGAGTTCGGGTTGCGGATTTGGGTAGATCCAAAAGAATGGATTTGGGTTCAAATCTAATAGGGAATAAAAATTAGGATTTAGATTAAAAATTGAACAACTAAATGAATAGTATTATAATATAACATTTAAATCAAATAATATGCATTACATTAATACTCAACTAGTAATAAATACAATAGGATGTATGGATTCACAAATATATAAGATTAGATTTGATTTGGATTAAAATATCATAGATTGTAATATAGTAGTACATATTAATTAAATCAGATAGTATACATAAAATTCATACTCCAATAATAATAAAATATAGATTAAGATCTATAGGCTTTCACAATATAATAAATAACAATAGATGGATTTTAATAAACAATCAATAATAATAATAATAATAATAATAATAATAATAATAATAATAATAATAATAATAATAATAATAATATATCAAAATGGGATTTAAGTTTAAATTTTTTATTAAAATCGAAATAGTAATAATATATTTGATTTGGGCTAAAATATAGATAGTCAATCAATTAAGAATAGAAAATAAAGTTAAAATATATCATCATTCGAAATAAATATAATTGTTGGTTAGAACAACATTTTGATAGAAGATCCAAACCGAATTTAACACATAACGAACGTAACCCCCGTTTTCCATTTTGTGTATTTTTGAGTATATTTTTCATTTTGGTGTATTTCTCTCTTTGTATTCCCCTTTTACCTCTTTGGACCGCATATTGGATTTTTATTTTCAATATATTTGCTTTTATTATTTTGTCTTCTTTTATTGTGTTCTTGATCCTATTGTCTCTTTATTCTTCCATCTCTGCTTGATCGAGTTTTGTGTTTGGTCCCCATTGTTTTAATTTGTTCATGTCCTATTTATTCATCCAATTTGTGCCGTCTCATTATTTGGATCGCTATATTTCTGTCGTCGTGATTTATTTTAATCCAGAAACCCATTTTTGCACCCGCATGCAATCCAAACACCATTTTCCCCTATTCCCTATATCGTTTTATTTAATTAAATCCTACTCTTTTATACCATCAGTAATTAACCCTACTAATACTCCTAATACTTTACTCATACCCATTTATTCATTGAGCCAGACCCGTAACCCATTCTCTACCCGTTACACACCTAAACCCGGACCCTTTGCTCCCCAAAAACCCACTTCAACCGTCATCTTCCAATCATCTAACACCTAACTCTTTTATCCATATATATATACAGATGCCCTGCATATTCTCGACCCTATACACCCAAAGATAGCCGCAACTTCCCTTCCCCATTCAACCCATCTTCCGACTCCACCTGCACCCCGACCTTCGACCATTTTCCTGTGCTCCGCCTCCCTATCACCCTGTTCTTCTTCCAGTGTCCCCCCCCGCCGTCCTCCTCTCCGTCGCTCTATCCCTGTGTGCTCCATCGCCTGGTGTAGCCAACACTTGGTTTTTCCCCAGCCAGGTCGCGTCTCCTCGTCTCGCAGCAACAACAACACAACACTCGGTGCTGTGTTCCCCTCGCAGCAGCGGTCAGCAGTCATCCCAGAGTCACCCCGCTCGCCGTCTTCCGCTTCATCCAATTGCAGCAACCCTGCAACAGCCACTTCTTGCTGTCACCGCCGTTCCTCGCCCTCTCCTTGAGTGCGTGTTGGGTTCGTTGGTCGTGTGGGTTTCGTTCGTTCGTGGTCGTTTCGTGCGTTCATTGTGGTTCGTAGGTTTTGTTCGTTCATTGCGTTCGTGTCCCGAGAATTTGTTCCCGTTATTCTGGATCTTTGCACCATTTCCGTCGTCGGTTAAGGCAAGTAACTTGTATTCTTTTCTTTGTGTAATACAAATACTAAATACTGCCTGTAGTGTAGTTGAGTTCTAGAGACAATTCGTGTGTGAATCCTCTATTATATATCGTCTCTATTGTGATGATTTGACCATAGTTGCCTCATGACATACAAGACATGAATTAACCTAGGATTGACCACTTTTGATGTATATGTTCATGCTACTTTGAGATATCTGTGCTTGATGTGTTATTCGTGATATACTTGTCGAATACTTGTAAAATACCATATACCATGTTGTTTGGACATCTAGTACACTATATTTCATGTTTGGGTTGATTTGGATGAATCTCGTATGATCTATGTTGTTTTGTGTGTGAAGAACAAATCTGTATTTTTCTGTTTCTCTGATATTGATCAGTATTTTAGACCCTATTAAGGTCAGTATATGAAAATATTTTGTGAACATGAACTCTAGAGAATTCTGTCTATTTTCCAACCCTTTTTACGGATCTCAATTTCGATTTACGAGTTGTGAGTTATGCCTATTTTACTACTGAGGTGTATAAAGATTTCCAGACTGCGTTTTCTATGAATTCTGAAGAGTAATCTATTTTTATCCTGGTGTTAAAATTATTATTTTGATCTGAAGTTTTGCTCAGTACTTCTCGACTTGATTGGGGTTTACCTGAGAATTTTTGTGGATTTATTTGAGGACTTTGACAAACCTTTTCATGCTCGCAAATAAAGATTTTATATGTAAAATTTTACTACTGTTCAGTAAAGAACCTATTTTTGACCTAATTCTACTTGCTGTCTCTAAAATATTTCTGAATATTAAAGTTAGCCTACTGTATCTATTTTATTACCCATTTGGCAGATTTGGATTTCGATTTATGATTTGTGAGATATTGCTGTTTTCGTACTGCAGTGTTTACAATTCCAGATTTACAAAACTACTACATCTTGATGTTTTCTGATTTTTGTTGACTAAACTATTTATAATGGAAAATTATGATACTTTATATTCTGATGCTACACTTATAGGGGAATACCCTAAATTTTTTGTAGATTTAATTAATGAGTTTTCATACTGTTTTCCTGACTTTGAATACAATATTCTGATTTCTGACCAAACATGTTTTCTGGATTCAAACTTGTTTTGAGACCTGATTTTGTGAAATATCATATGACTTATATATGTTTGCTGAATTCGGAAGGGAGTCTATTTTCTAGATTCTTCGACGGATCTAGATTTGCAGTTTTGTGGTAACGAAAATCCCTATTTTAGTACAATACTGTCTTGCTGTCCTGAACTAGCATTTGCATTTTTCTATTCCTTTTTGAGCTACAAATCATCTGTACATGTTTATCTGCCACCCTGAACCTGTTACATGTTTATACTATGCTATTCTCACTCTGTAATCTGCACACACATGTTTGTCTGATAATAATAACAAAATAACCAAGCCAGAGTTTAAGGGAAAGATCAAGTAGTGAAAAATATAGAAATATGTACTGAGAAGTGGGCTCATGTTCCCTATCTGTTACGTGTTCATGACTACATGATACACGACTTTGTTTATCTGAACCCTGACTACATTACTTCTCTATAGGAAGGTGTACTCAGAAGAGAAGCCATAGATTCTTTCTGTCTGATCTGTATCTGGTATTTGTCTGTCTGATCCCTGAGTACATTGCCCTATGGACTCCACTACGAAATCTGAACGTAACTTGTTTGAATGTAGCAACTATGTGATAAAAGTTGGGGTGCATGAAGTGCTACCTAGATAGTGATCACACAAGACTTATAAGAACATGACATCTGTTATCTATTTATCTGTATCTGTTATCTGGCATCTGTTATCTGATTATTTGTTATCTATCTGACTATCATCTGACACTATCATCTGAAAATCTGTCTGCATACCATCTGACACTAGACACTTGACACATGTTATCTGTATCTGTTAGTATATCATACTATCTGATTTGTTTTCCTGATCATGTTAGATATTACACTCTGTTGATATGCTTATACCATGCTCTGTTTGTTCTGTTGTTATTGTATATTTTTTATTTATTCTATGTACTTGTATCCTGCACTACAAACGGCTCGTAACTTGCATTGACGGGAGTTTGTTTTCTCTTTTCCTTTTTTCTGCAATTTATTAATTGCAGATCAGGATGACCAGTTGCCAGATGGAGTTGGTGATATGAGATATTAGTGCTGGAGTTTTTATTATTATTTCTGCTGCTTATTGGAACAATTGTATTTAATACTTGGATTATTTTGTATTTGGGCAATGTGACCCAGGATATTGACTTATTCAGATATTGATTTATTTGAGGTTAATATATTTTGGTTTCAAGTAAATTTCTGTTGGTATATTTAATTCGATTATGCATACTTGGTTGACTTTTTTGGCTTCCGACTCTGATTATTTCTCTGAGATGTTGTAAAGATTCTGAACAACTTACAGATGATGAAAATCATTCGCTGGACTTAGTCACGTATCCGTATTCCGTATTTCCTTTTTGAAAAGCGGAGCATGATAAGGTTTTTAGTGGTATCAGAGCCCAGGTTTGGCTAATGTATTAGTTGCCTAATATATTAGACAATCTTGGCTCGAACTGAGATTGGCTCAACATTTCACCAACCATGCATACATAAATGAATTATTATTATCAACTTTGATATGGATGCTAATTGTTTTTGGTTTTGTATAGACTATGGCTCGTAGACGTTCTACTTCTCGTCCCTAGGATGATCAGCCTGGGATTGAGGTCGTCATTGTTGTGCTTGAGTGTTTGATCAATATGCAACAGAACCACAGTGATTTGGTGATGGCTGCTTTGGAGGTCGCTCAGGTTCTGCCGCCCGCTGTGCCTATGCAGGCAGCTCTTCCTCCCCATCTGGGTACAGTCACGAACTTCATAAGGCTGCATCCTGACAGGTTTTCAGGCACTGAGACGCCTTTGGAGGCTGAAAAGTGGTTGATTCGGTCAGAGCAACTGCTTTTGGCAGCTAGAGTTGCAGATGCAGATCGAGTGGATGTGGTTGCCCTCTAGCTGGTGGACTTGGCTCATATTTGGTGGAGGCCCGAGTCCGAAAGGCTCGAAAGACCAATCACTTGGGCCACTTTCACTAGGGTTTTTTGGAGAAGTTCTTCCCTAGAAGCACTAGAGTGGAGATGGAGCAACAATTCCTGGCCCTGAAACAGGTTGGTCGTTATTTCTAGTAATGGAATTTTGTTATATATTATACATGCAATGTTGTAACATGAGACTTTCTTGAAACATGGCTCCAGGTCTGTAGATGAGTACGCAGCTGAATTTACTAGACTCAGTCGCTTCACAGCCGTTCTTTTGGCGAACGAAGAAGACAGGGCTCATAGATTCATTTTGGGGCTTGAGCGAGAGATTAGGGTGCAGCTTGTCTCCCTTTGCTTGCGCACTTATGTAGAAGCTCTTGAGGCAGTTCGTGCTCAGGAGCAGGATCGTGGTAGTTTAGCTCTTTTTTAGCAGACTGTTCCGCACTCCTCTGCTGTTGTTAGGCCTTCTGGTGGTCCTGTTTGGAGGCCTGTTTCCGCCTGTCCTGTCAGGGCAGCTCCGTACCCTTCTACTGGTTTCCCGAAGGGGTGGTTTTTGCAACTTCTGCCAGGTGTCTGGGCATGAGTGCAAGAACTATTTTCGCACCAGCCGCCGATGCTTTAGGTGTGGCATTGCTGATCATTCAGTTTGGGATTGTCCGCAGCCACAGCAGCAGTTGGCTCTTCCAGCCAGGGGTCCCGTTCAGCAGGTTGCCCCAGCTCGTGGTCCAGTTAGGCCACCGCTTCCTCCTGAATGCCAGATTGTTGGTCAGAGGACAGCTATTCCGAGGAGAGGTCAGGCTTTCAACCTGACTGCTGCAGATGCGGAGTCAGCTGAAGGTGTTGTTGCAGGTATATTTTGCTTTTATTGTTTTGTTGTTTTATTATCTCTCGTTTGCTTCTTTTCTTTCCTCTTGCATTTGTTCTTTCATGTTATCTTTCTGCATTTGTTTTCCTCACCCCTGTTCAACCATTCATTGTTCTCTTGTCTTTTGATTCTTTCTTAGGTATTGTCCTTATTTGCTCCTTCCCTGCTCATGTTCTTTTTGATTCCAATGCAATCCATTCTTTTGTCTCCTCTCGATTTGTGGCTCGCCATCAGTTGGAGTGAAGCACCATGTCAGAGGCTTGGAACATTGTGACAGGTGGTGGAGTTGTCAGAGGCTTGGAACATTGTGACAGGTGGTGGAGTTGTCATTTGTTCCCGGGAGTGCAGGCAGTGTCCCGTAATTATTGGTAGTGTAGATTTCAAAGTCAATTTGATTGTAATTGGGAATTCATGATTCAAAGTTATTCTGGGTATGGATTGGTTGGGTGAAACCCATGCCATTATTGATTGCAGTACCAAGAAAGTTGTGTTCTGGATTCCAAATCATGCAGAGTTTGAGTTCCATGCCAGGGAGTCTTCCCTTGGCCGAGCTGCAGTTGATCAGGAGGTTTGTGCGATGGAATTGCATTCAGGCTGTGAGGCCGCGCCTCTAGTACTTCGGGATTTCCTAGATGTGTTTCTAGAGGAGTTGCCTGGCTTACCCCCTGATAGGGATGTAGAGTTCGATATTGAAGTTCAGCCGGGTACGAAACCTATATCGAAGAGTCCCTACAGGATGGCAACGGTTGAATTAGCAAAGCTTAAGGTGCAGATTCAGGAGTTGCTTGATTTGGGGTTCATCAAACCTAGTGTATAGCCTTGGGGTGCTCCAGTCCTTTTTATCAACAACAAGGATGGTAGTCGTCGACTGTGTGTGGATTATTGGGAACCAAACAATGTTACTGTAAAGAACCGGTATCCGTTTCCCAGGATCAATGATTTGTTTGATCAGTTGAGTGAGGCTGCTGTTTTCTCAAAGTTGGATCTTTGTTCTGGGTATCATCAAGTCAAAGTGAAGGCGAATGATGTACATAAGACTGCATTCAGGACCAGATATGGGCACTATGAGTATCTTGTGATGCCGTTCGGGGTCACGAACGCGCCTGCTGTATTCATGAGTCTTATGAACCAGGTCTTTTCTTAGTTCTTGGATATATTTGTGGTGGTCTTCATTGATGATATTTTGGTGTATTTGTAATGCCCTGATTTTTTCATTTAATGAAAAATTATTTTATTTTGCACGTAGTGTGCACGTGCAATATTTTTGGTTGAATTAAATCTTATGATTATTTTCATTGTGATGAGTATAGATATTTAATAGGTGCCTTTAATTATTTTTTCTAACAAAGCCTTCTTTTAATTAGACAAAAAGCCCTTTCTTTTAAAAGCCCAAAGTAATTTAATTTATTATTTTATAATAATTATTTTGGCCCATTAAACTAAAGCCCATTAGTTAATTTATTTTTTTTATATGACTTGTAATGTAGAATACAAAATTAAAGTTTATTTTATAAATAAAATGTACAATTTTTGGGCCTAGTTGCATGCACGTGCACTACGCGTACACGTGCAATATGCACACTCCTAGCATGGCCGGATTGCATCTTGGAGGGAAAACCAAAATTTGGGTAGTGATCATGGTGTGGTGGTTACTTGGTGTGGGTAGTTAATGTAACTCCTACTTTCATCCTAGCCCTCCATCTTACAACCAACTACTTGATCGTAGCCCTCCATTCTCTTTGATTTTTAGTATAAATACCCCCCCCCTGGCTAGTTATTCTTGTGTAAAATTATTCTCTTCCAAACCTATAGTTCAATTATATTATCTAGTGGTTATTTTGTGAATTAAAAGATTGAGAGTGTGTGGGATCTGTGCTTGCAACTAGAAGAGGGGAGGCCGGCTACATCAAGGAAGAGGGAGCATTCGGTTGGGTACTTGAAGGCTTGGGTGCACGTGTTCAAGGAGGAGCAATTCGTCGCAAGGACATTCGTCTAGGGATTGCTAGTTGTAATTTTTCTCTCCATACAAGGTGGGTAAATTTTTTCTATTTCTAACATAGGAATGCATGCTAGATTTAATTAGCAAAATAATGCATGAAAATGATTAATAAGAATGCACATTTAATTGGAAAGATGATCTCTAATTGATTGAATTGTTGATATGCAATTTGTGTGTGTTTCTACTCTTAAAATTCAAGTGTGTGCAATAAGAATGTGGTTATAAATTGTGTGAAGAAACCTTTGTTAGTAGCATGAAAAATTATGTGCAAAAAAATTAGCATATCGACTATGTCACTTTTATGTGCTAAATTGGAAACTTTGTATGGCGTGGTAACGAATAAATTAAGATGTAATTTTTATGTTTGGAAAATATATAAGAGTAGAGAATTAGTGTAGAGATTGATGAAATTATAATGTAAAAAAATGTATTAGTAGTATGTTACATTAACCAAATTGTATGGTAGAAATGTGTTAATTATGGTGAAAATTATGTTTAATTATTTAAGAAATTTATTTTCATCTACTGGAATAAAATTCATGATGGAAAACGATTAATTCGGATTTTTACAGTATATTAGTAAGAACAATGTGATATGCAATTTTGTTGAACGTCGAAATGATCTAAATAATAGAGAGTATGGGTTAAATGAGATTTGAATTGAGCTAGTGACAACTTGAGCGCGTAGCTCAAGCGGTCGGGATGGCTCTGATCGCTACAGTGGTTTCGGCCTTAAGGTTGCGGGTTCGAATCCTTGTGGCACTATTTTGTTTCATAAATTTTTAAGCGTATAAGATCAGCGGCCGAGAGTATTTATTACTCTCAGCGTCCCTTTATACCGTCTAGCACCTTTGGCCTAGTGGTTTGTGCTGTCGGCTGTGTTCTCCGGGGTTCTGGGTTCGAATCTTGCCCTCGGCAAGATGGGAAAAAAATATTTTTTTGATGTTTTGGTGATCAAAAAAATGTGGGAAAAATACGGTTATTCTTCTAAAAATATGTAGGACTTTATAAAAATAATTTGGGGATTATTTGCATGAAATAAAACATGATTTGAGAATAAAATGTGTAAATAGAACTATGTATCTATATTTTTATTATTGTGAAATTGTATCTTGCAAAAAAATAACTTGAAATGAAAAATTAGAAGATTAATGTGGCAAGAAGAAAATTATATTGCGTGATGTGATGCAAATTATTCTCATTTGAGAATAGTGTGAAAAATGTGAAATGTGAATATTCTTTAGTGATGTGAAATTCAAAGTAAAATTGATAATTGATAAAGCATATGAATTTTCATGTATAGTTATGGACTATTTGAACGTTTTTTTTGATGTTTTGGTGATCAAAAAAATGTGGAAAAAATATGGTTATTCTTCTAAAAATATGTCGGACTTTATAAAAATAATTTGGGGATTATTTGCATGACATAAAACATGATTTGAGAATAAAATGTGTAAATAGAACTATGGTTCTATATTTTTATTGTTGTGAAATTGTATCTTGCAAAAAAATAACTTGAAATGAAGGATTAGAAGATTAATGTGGCAAGAAGAAAATTATATTGCGTGATGTGATGCAAATTATTCTCATTTGAGAATAGTGTGAAAAATGTGAAATGTGAATATTCTTTAGTGATGTGATATTCAAAGTGAAATTGATAATTGATAAAGCATATGAATTTTCATGTATAGTTATGGACTATTTGAACGAATTAGAAATCATGATTTGAAAAGAGAAATACTTTTGAGTATGATGAATCAACAAATGAATTTATGAGTTGGAAATGCTCATTTTGGAAATTGTGAATTGAAAATTGAAACAAAAAGAGTAGCTAAGTCTCCCCCGGCATTTGGAAATAAATGAAATGAAAATTGAAAAGAAAGACCAAGGTTGGTCATGTTTGAATGAATGAATAAATCCGGTTTAGTGGAGAGGCTAACTCTAGAGCTTTGATTTTTGTTAATGATTTTGATAAAAACTAAGGATTACTACATATTGGAGACGTGATGAAAGTAGGAGAAAAACACGAGTATGAGGGCCATCGGATTGGCGGTGTGAGAGTGATCCACAGGCTGCCTGCTTGATGCGTCAAGACATGGCGTGGGCACTACTCCAGAATTTTCGTCCCGGTGGTGACGCATGTGGGATGTTTGGTGACTGCAAGAGGATCGTGTGCCATGAAGTGAGGCTGAATTGCCACAGGCTGTCTTCACGATGCGTCGTGACATGACGTGGGATTCCCCTCCAGAATTTTCTGTACACGTGCTTGTACTCATAGATCATCTAAGATATCTACCGTAATTACAGTAGTAGATTAAGTCATAATGAGGGATTGAACCCTACAAAGATGAAGAACGATTAAGGGCTTGCCCTCAGACCTATGTAGTATGGGATGGATAGAATCCAAACAAGTGCGCATTAGTGTCATGTAATATAAATAAATGCATTAAGGACTAAGTGCACAATCACAACACGACATCAATAGGGTAGTCCCTTTAGTTTGATATGTGACAAGTTTGTGTTTGCTAAATATGGAAAATAAGTTATACTATTTCCGGCATAGAGAGGATGGCCGTGTATAATGATCGTCGGTTGAATAAACTAACGTACCCACAGTCTTATATGCAGGTAAATGGCTTGATACAGATTAAAGAGGAACAAATGCTTAAAGATTACTCAATGTTGTTGTACATTTGTTTCATTGTTGTAAATTTTACTTTCGCTGTGCAATGTAAAGTGTAATGTAATCTTGTAAACTCTGATGTAAAATGAAAAGTGCAAATTTTCTTGTAAAATTGTACTAAAGGAAGTGAAAAGATCCTGTAGAACTCTCGAATTCAGTTGTATTTGGGATTCGGGGTGTTACAGTATTCTCAGAATTAGGAAGATCATGCTGAGCATCTTAGAGTGGTTCTGCAGATTTTGAGGGACAATCAGCTCTATGGGAAACTCAGCAAGTGCGAGTTTTGGCTCGACAGGGTTTCTTTCTTAGGGCACATTATCTCAGGCGATGGTATTTCTGTGGATCCAGCCAAGGTTGAGGCTGTGAAGAATTGGCTTGTTCCCATGTCAGTTTCAGAGGTCAGGAGTTTTCTCGGTTTAGCTGGTTATTATCAGAAATTCGTCCAAGATTTTTCGAAGATAGTAGGACCATTGACTAAGTTGACTGGGAAGGATCAGAAGTTTTGTTGGTCTGATGAGTGCGGTGTGGCTTTTGTTGAGTTGAAGAACAGACTGACGTCAGCGCCTGTGTTGACCATTCCAGATGGTTCAGGCGGATTTGTAATTCATTGTGATGCTTCTGGTAAGGGTCTTGGGACAGTTCTGATGCAGAAGGGCCGAGTCGTTGTGTATGTACCGGGTAGTTGAGACCGCATGAGAAGAACTATCCGACTCATGATTTGGAATTAGCGGAAGTGATCTATGCTTTGAAGCTGTGGAGACATTATTTACTGGGAGACCGAGTGGAGATCTTTACAGACCACAAAAGTCTCAAGTACGTCTTCACCCAGAAGGAGTTAAACATGAGGCAAAGGCGTTGGTTGGAAGTTATGGCCGATTATGACATTAGTTTGCAATACCATCCTGGTAAAGTAAACTTGGTGCCAGATGCTTTGAGCAGGAGACCAGCAGTTATGTTCTTGACTCAGCAGAGGGACTTGATTGAGCTGATGCGGAAGTTGGAGTTGGATGTTTTGTTGCCGAGTTCTGGTCAGAGTTTTTTGGTGCTCTAGCTTCAGTCGTCTTTTGTTGATTAGATCAAAGAGGCGTAGGCTGGTGATGCACAGTTACAGGGTTTTCGAGCTGAGGTTGAGTCTGGGTCTAGGACGGACATGGTTATTCATGTTGATGGATCGCTTTGTTTTGGGTCCGGGTTGTGTGTCCCGAAGGGTGAAGTTCGTCAGAAGTTGCTTGAGGAAGCCCACCAGTCATCCTATTCTATCCATCCTAGCGGTACTAAGATGTATCGAGATTTGAAGCTTCATTTCTGGTGGCATGGTATGAAGAGAGTTATGGCTCGGTTTGTTGCTCAGTCTTTGATCTGCCAGCAGGTTAAGACAGAGCATCAGAGGACTGCTGGATTTCTTCAACCGCTTCTTATTCCGGAGTGGAAGTGGGAACATATCACTATGGACTTTGTGACTACTTTGCTGAGGAGTCCTAAGGGTCATAATGCTATTTGAGTGATTGTCGACCGTTTGACGAAGAGTGCTCACTTCATTTCTTTTCGTGTCGGACAGTCTACTGAGAGCCTAGCTAAGAGGTACATGCAAGAGACTATTAAACTTCATGGGGTTTTAGTTAGTATTGTATCCGACACGGATACGAGATTCAAATCTCAATTTTGGGAGAGTCTTTAGAATAGTTTGGGGAGTAAATTAAAGTACAGTAAAGCTTTTCATCCCCTGACCGATGGACAGTCAGAAAGAACCATCCAGATTCTTGAGGACATGTTGAGGTCCTGTATGCTTCAGTTCGGTGGATCATGAGAGAACCATTTACATCTCGTAGAGTTCTCGTACAATAACAGCTTTCAGGCCAGTCTTAAAGCTGCACCGTTCGAGGCACTTTTTGGGCGGAAGTGCAAATCACCAGTTTGCTGGGATGATATTGGTGATTGAAAGTTTTTGGGTCCAGAGTTGATCACCAGGACAGTCGATGCAGTGGTTCAGATCAGGAAGCATTTGCAGGCAACTCAGGATAGGCAGAGGCGATGGGCTGATGTCCATCGGAGAGCTTTGAGTTTGAGGTTGGTGACCATATTTTCCTAAAGGTATTGCCTTGGCGGGGTGTCATTCGGTTTGGTGGTGGGGGCAAGCTTAGCTTGAAGTTTACTGGACCATTTAATATTGTGGAGCGAGTAGGCAATGTGGCTTATCGTCTGGCAATGCCGCTAGCTTTATCAGGAGTGCACGATATTTTTCGTGTCTCATAACTTAGGAGATATATCCGAGATGAGAGCCACGTGATCGACTATTTTGAGTTGACCGTTCGGCCAGATTTGGCTTGTGAGATTCCGCCAGTTGCTATTGTGAATTGGCGGGAGAAAGTGCTTAAGAACAAGGTCATTAAGCTGGTTCGTGTTTCTTGGAATCCTCACTCGCCCGGTGAGTTGACTGGGGAGCTAGAGGAGGAGATTCAGCAGAAGTTTTCTCATTTGTTTGGGTAGTTTTTGTGTTGTTCTTTTTGGTTATTTTGGGGTTACCCTATATATTTTCTTGCTTGAATTTCGAGGACGAAATTCTTCTTATTAGGTGGGTAGGATTTGCAACCCCTGTTTTCCATTTTGTGTATTTTTTAGTGTATTTTTCGTTTTGGTGTATTCCACTTTTTTTATCCCCCTTGTACCTCTTTGGACCGCATTTTGGATTTTTATTTTCAATATATTTGCTTTTGTTATTTTGTCTTGTTTTATTGTGTTCTTGATCCTATTGTCTGTCTATTCTTCCATCTCTGCTTGATCGAGTTTTGTTTTTGGTCCCCACTGTTTTTATTTGTTCATGTCCTATTTATTCATCCAATTTATGCCGTCTCATTATCTGGATCTCTATATTTCTGTCGTCCTGATTTATTTTAATCAAAAAACCCATTTTTGCACCCGCATGCAATTCTAACACCATTTTCCCCTATATCATTTTATTTAATTAAATCCTACTCTTTTATACCACCAGTAATTAACCCTACTAATACTTCTAATACTTTACCCATACCCATTTGTTCATTGAGCCAGACCCGTAACCCATTCCTCTACCCGTTACACACCTAAACCCGGACCCGTTGCTCCCCAAAAACCCACTTCAGCCGTCATCTTCCAATCATCTAACCCTAACTCTTTTACCCATATATATATATACAGATGCCCTGTATATTCTCAACCCTATACACCCAAAGACAGCCGCAACTTCCCTTCCCCGTTCAACACATCTTCCGACTCCACCTGCACCTCGACCTTCGACCATTTCCCTATGCTCCGCCTCCATATCACCTTATTCTTCTTCCGGTGTCCCCCCCCCCCGCGTCCTCCTCTCCATCGCTCTATCCCTATGTGCTCCCTCGCCCGGTGTAGCTAATGCCTGGCTTTTCCCCGACCTGGTCGCGTCTCCTTGTTTCGCAGCAACAACAACACAACACTTAGTGCTGTGTTCCCCTCGCAACAGCGGTCAGCAGTCATCCCGGAGTCACCTCGCTCGTCGTCTTCCGCTTCGTTCGATCACATGCGACAGCCACTTGTTGTCACCGCCGTTCCTCGCCCTTTCCTTGAATGCGTGTTGGGTTCGTTGGTTGCGTGGGTTTCGTTCGTTCGTGGTCTTTTTGTGCGTTCATAATGGTTCATGGGTTTTGTTCGTTCGTTGTGTTCGTACCCCGGGAATCCGTTCCCATTATTCTTGATCTTTGCAACGTTTTCGTCATCGGTTAAGGCAAGTAACTTGTATTCTTTTCTTTGTGTAATACAAGTACTAAATATCACATGTAGTGTAGTTGGGTTCTAGAGACAATTCTTGTGTGAATCCTCTGTTATATATTGTCTCTATTGTGATGATTTGACCATAGTTGCCTCACAACATACATGACATGAATTAACTTAGGATTGACCACTTTTGATGTATGTGTTCATGCTACTTTGAGATATCTGTGCTTGATGAGTTATTCGTGATATACTTGTTGAATACTTGCAAAATACCATATACCATATTGTTTGGACATCTAGTACACTATATTTCATGTTTGGGTTGATTTGGATGAATCTCGTATGATCTATGTTGTTTTGTGTGTGAAGAACAAATCTGTATTTTTCTGTTTTCCCGATGTTGATCAGTATTTTAGACCTTATTAAGGTTAGTATATGAAAATATTTTATGAACATAAACTGTAGAGAATTCTTTCTATTTTCCTATCTTTTTGACTGATCTCAGTTTCGATTTACGAGTTGTAAGTTATGCCTATTTTACTACTGAGATGTATAAAGATTTCCAGACTGCGTTTTCTATGAATTCTGAAGAGCAATCTATTTTTATCTTAGTGTTAAAATTATTATTTTGATCTAAAATTTTGCTCAGTACTTCTCGACTTGATTGAGGTTTATCCAGAGTTTTAGTGGATTTATTTGAGGAGTTTTACAAACCTTTTCATGCTCGCAAATAAAGATTTTACATGTAGAATTTTACTTCTGTTCAGTAAAGAACCTGATTTTCGACCTAATTCTGCTTGCTGTCTCTAAAATATTTATGAATATGAAATTTAACCTACTGTATATATTTTATTACCCTTTTGGTAGATTTGGATTTGGATTTATGGTTTGTGAGATATTGCTATTTTCATATTGCAGTGTTTACAATTCCAGATTTACAAAACTACTACATCTTGATGTTTTCTGATTTTTGTTGACTAAACTATTTATAATGGAAAATTATGATACTTTATATTCTGATGCTACACTTATAGGGGAATACCCCAATTTTTTTTTAGATTTAATTAATGAGTTTTCATACTGTTTTCCTGACTTTAAATACAATCTTCTGATTTCTGACCAAACGTGTTTTCTGGATTCAAACCTGTTTTGAGACCTGATTTTGTGAAATATCATATGACTTATATATGTTTGCTGGATTCGGAAGGGAGTCTATTTTCCAGATTCTTCGACGGATCTAGATTTGCAGTTTTGTAGTAACGGAAACCCCTATTTTAGTACCATACTGTCTTGCTGTCCTGAACTAGCATTTGCATTTTTCTATTCCTTTTTGAGCTGTAAATCATCTGTACATGTTTATCTGCCACCCTGAACCTGTTACATGTTTATACCATGCTATTCTCACTCTGTAATCTGCACATACATGTTTGTCTGATAATAATAACAAAATAACCAAACCGGAGTTTAAGGGAAAGATCTAGTAGTGGAAAATATAGAAATATGTACTGAGAAGTGGGCCCATGTTCCCTATCTGTTACGTGTTCATGACTACATGATACACGACTTTGTTTATCTGAACCCTGACTACATTACTTCTCTATAGGAAGGTGTACTCAGAAGAGAACCCATAGGTTCTTTCTGTCTGATCTGTATCTGGTATTTGTCTGTCGGATCCCTGAGTACATTGCCCTATGGACTCCACTACGAAATCTAAATGTAACTTATTTGAATGTAGCAACCATGTGATAAAAGTTGGGGCGCATGAAGTGCTACCTAGATAGTGATCACACAAGACTTATAAGAACATGACATCTGTTATCTATTTATCTGTATCTGTTATCTGACATCTGTTATCTGTCTGACTATCATCTGATACTATCATTTGAATATCTATCTGCATACCATCTGACACTAGACACTTGACACATATTATCTGTATCTGTTAGTATACCATGCTATCTGATTTGTTTTCCTGTTTCATGTTAGATATTACATTCTGTTGATATGCTTATAACATGCTCTGTTTGTTCTGTTGTTATTTTATATTTGTTATTTATCCTATGTACTTGTATCCTGCACTACAAGCGGCCCGTAACTTGCAATAACAGGGAGTTTGTTTTCTCTTTTTCTGTTTCTTGTAATTTATTAATTGCAGATCAGGATGACCAGTTGCCAGATAGAGTTGGTGATATGAGATATTAGTGCTGGAGTTTTTATTATTATTTCTGCTGCTTATTGGAACAATTGTATTTGATACTTGAATTATTTTGTATTTGGGCAATGTGACCCAGGATATTGACTTATTCAGATCTGATTTATTTGAGATTAATATATATTGGTTTCAAGTAAATTTCTGTTGGTATATTTGATTCCATTATGCATACTTGGTTGACTTTTCTGACTTCCGACTCTGATTATTTCTGTGAGATGTTGTAAAGATTCTGAACAACTTATGGATTATGAAAATCATTTGCTGGTCTTAGTCACGTATCTGTGTTCCGTATTTCCTTTTTGGAAAGCGGGGCATGACAACGAATTTATAAAAAATTGAAATACAGAAATAGCCAAGAAATATGTATAGAAGGAAACGGGGGCTACACCGATAACGAAACCCAGTTCGCTGGCAAAAATTTTCGAAAGTTTTGTGAATAACTCGGTATTCAGCAGCGCTTATCGTCAATCCCCACCCCCAATCGAACGGCCAAGTGGAAAATGCCAACCGAAAAATTCTTGACGGTGTCAAAAAACGGTTGGACCAATCCCCTAAGGGTTTCTGGGTTGAGGAATTATCGAGCGTCCTTTGGTCACACCATACTACTAAGAGAATTCCAACCGGCGAGTCCCCGTTCAACCTGGCATACGGGATCGAGGCGTTCATCCCTCTGGAAGTCGGTCTTCCCTTCTCCTAGGTACGTGGGCTTTGACGAGGGTTCAAACTCGAGCGACCTCACGGCAAACCTGGCCCTCATTGACGAAGTCCGAGAAAGATCCACCATCCGACGGGCATATATCAGCAGCGAATTAAGAGGTTATACAATAAGAAAGTTCGTCCGACCAATATCAAGGAAGGTGACCTCGTACTCAGAAAGCTCGCAATTTTTTAGCCCACAGCCAGAGGCAAGCTAGCCCCCAATTGGGAACGCCCATATAAGGTCTCCCAAGTGGTACGTCCTGGTATGTACCGACTCAAAGACTTGGGGGGCAAGGTATTTAAGAGGCCCTGGAACGCGGTGCACCTCATCAAGTTCCAAGAGGAAAGTGAGGGAGAGCCTACTATTGTAATGGGCACTACATGTCAATTCCCCTGTAAACAAACATAATATAAAGGCAGGAGATTTTTTTAACAAATCTAAGTTTGTGGATTTCTCAATCCCTCAAGTTATCGCCCCTCGGCTTGGACTTCGACCACCTACGAGAAATTTCTCAATCCCTTATGTCTTCGCCCCTCGACATGGACTTCGACCACCTACGAGGGATTATTCAATCCCTCGCGTCCTCGCCCATCGGAATGGACTTCGACCACCTACGAGGGATTCTTCAATCCCTTAAGACCTCTCTTCTCGGATCGGACCTCGGTTAGTCAAGTCCTCGCCCCTCGGCATGGATTTCGACCACCTATAAGGGATTCCTCAATCCTTCAAATCCTAGCCCCTCAACTACTAACATCCGCGACTCTCGGCTTGGACTTCTACCACCTATGAAGGATTCTTCAATCCCTCAAGTCCTCGCCCCTTGGCTGGGACTTCGACTCATTGCTTACCCAAGTTTTAATGGTCCTCGCCACAGTGAGGACCTCCGAGCTTCGTGCTCCGAGCTGACCTCCTTCCATCCGCTGGCAACCAGGGGTAGAGCAGCCTTCATCGCCGCTACCCCTAACTGTCAGAGGGTGGTAGGAGAGCCACCGGTCATAGGAACCCTCAGATAATTTTTACTTTCAACACTTGCCTTCAGCAAGTGTCTCGAGCCCCGCACTCCAAGCTGACCCCCCTTTCACCCGCTGCCAGCCAGGGGTAGAGCAGCCTTCATCGCCGTTACCCTTAACTGTCAGAGGGTGGTAGGAGAGCCCCCGGTCATAGGGCCCCCTGGTCAAAATTTTTACTTTTAACACTCGCCTTCGGCAAGTGCCTTGAGCCCCGCACTCCGAGTCGACCCCCTTCTCACCCACTGGTAGCTAGGGGTAGAACAACCTTCATCACCGTTTCCCTTAACTGTCAGAGGGTGGTAGGAGAGCCACCAGTGACAAGAGCTCGCAGTGAAGTGAGGAATGAAATGATGGGGGGTGAGGATTACATAGCCCAAAGGGGATGAACATTTATGGCATGAGAAGTCGAAACGTTTATTATACGTATTTATGACATTTGAAGACGAAACATCCTCCACTACCAGTCATTCAGGATCCCTCTGTCCCACAGATGTTCCGCAAGAGTTCCTAATCTCCAAGTCCTCACCCCTCGGTCTCGTACTCACCCCTTGGCCCAGCCTTCAAAAATCCATCCTCGGAGTTCAAACGTATGTGCACGGCAAAAGAACCCACAAAAGACCATTGCAATCATGTTCTCTTATTATTATTTCAACCAAAGGAAGTGTATCATTACAAGGGGAGACTTTATTACATCGTTCACAATCGGCCTAGGGCTCCTGTATTGTAGTTACAGGGTTAATACAGACCAGTTCAAGGCCAGCCGAACGAGTTGGGTCTTCCGCAGGATCGCCCGGGGCCGCTAAGGTAGACACACCAGTGACGGAGCTCTGTGCTTCAGAGGGCGTCACTGGCCTGATTCTCAGGGTTGGCAACAAGGCTCCGGCAGAAGGCCAGGCGCTTCCGAAAGAAATAGATCGGGGTCCGGACATCCCGAGCATTATCTTGTACCGTTGTACCTCTAACTCATTCTCCACAATGACGTCACGAAGGAAAGACTCAGACGAAGGCCATCGAGCGAAAGTGTTGGCCATCGAAAACACCGCACTTCCTAAGTCACGGTCGGCTATCAGCTTCTTAAAGCGCGCCAACAAGCTAAGTCCCTTTGACTTGTCCATGAAGTATTGAACAACCGCTCTCGATTGCGAGCCTCTTTACGACACCGGGTTAGAGTGGACTCTAAGACCAAAACCTTACCCCTAAGCCGCACCATCTCAGCACATCCGGGGTCTACTCCCGAGGTCGCATCTATCTGACAGAGGCAAATAGAGAAACATCATTCCGAGCCTTATATACTTGACTGAAATTCAGAAAATCTCACATGGCAGATTACGCCCAAAATTCCAAGTCAAAAGATTCAGCCAAAAACTCTTTTCATTACTCAAAAATGTATTTACAAAGATGCGGTGGCCAGTCCGCGTTCGGTAACTACAAAATTCGAAGAGAAAAGTGAAGGAAAAGTAAATAACAAAGGCTATTGCTAGGGGGATTGACCAATCTCTTCTTCGGCAGCCGTATCTACGCTGGGGTCGATCGCCACAATGTCCTCGTCATCGCCACCCCCGGGATTCGGCGGATGGTCGGGCAGCTTCATATCGTAATGAAACTGACTAAGATCCAACTCAGGGTGGTAGTACTTAACGTGCCGGATTGCCAGGGTATAGACCTCATCTTGGGCCGCGATGACTTTATCAATGCCAACCTGCTTGACCTTCCTTATTTGCTTTTCGGCCGCCTTCCTTAGCTTGCCCTCCCTCTTCATGTTGGCATCGGCCTGGGAAGCCAGCTCGGCCTGAAGGGCCTGATTGCGGGCCTTGAGCGCCATCTGCGCTATCTTGAGGTCATTCATCTCACACTTATAGCGCTGAGCGTTCCTCACCTGCCACTTCAGCTCCTACTGATGCAGCTTCATCAGCTGAGTGCCCTCCAGACAAGTCTATAACCGAGGGAATCAGACTTGGAAGAAATATATACAACAAACAAGCTACAAAAGAGTCGGAACAGAACGGAGGTTACCTGTAAGCTCGCCAAAGCCCACTTTATGTAGCTGGACTCTATGGTGTCACATTCCCGGGCCTTCTGGTCCCGAGGTGGGGCGAGCTTCTCAACCACCTCGATGGTCACGAGACTCTCCGACAAGGTGTCCCCGACCCGAATGGCCCAGTCCGGGGCCCACGGTTGAAGCCCTACGTCGCCCATGATCGCCTCGGCCTTTGGAGTGATGGGGGGAGGCCACTCTTCACCACCTCAATAACCTTCAGGCTAATGTAGCTTGGGATCGACTTGGAGGCCTTCTGCTTCTTCGGCATCGAGTTGGAAGGTTCCTTCGAAACCCCCTCGGAGGGGACCTTCCCGCGCTTCCCCTGCTCGGCCCGTTCGGCCTTTCTCTTCTTCAACAGCGCCCTCCTTGCTGCGATCTCTGAATCTTCCATATCTACAAAGGAGAAGCATATAAGACGAAGGAAAATACTTGAAGGAAAATAGACAAAAGACATACCGGAAGGAGTGGGGCTCAGTCCGATTCGAGCCAGGTGCCTCTCGGTCACATTCGGCCAATCGATGCTGTTGCCCGAACATATCTGCTCCACATCTGTCCACTCCTCCGTCAGATCGGCCTTACGAGGGCCGTTAAGGGTGGGCATATAAAAACTCAACATTGTGGGTATCACCCAGGGTGTCAAACTCCGAACGATGAAATATTTTCCCTTCCACCCCTTTATCGAGTCCAGATGTCCGTGGACGACCCTCCTCCCTCGGTGAGGTGAGATGTAGTAAATTCCTTCGTACTTTCCAGACGAGCTAATACCCAAGACCGCTCGAAAATACTTCAATCTCAGGGGCACGCCCCTCTCCTTGCAAAGAAGCATGAAGCACACGAACTGCTTCCAAGAGTTCGGCCCGTATTGCATCGGACTCGACGAAGCTCATGACAGAATCCTCTGGATGAATAGGTGGAGTTGCAAGCCCGAGCTAAATGCGTCCACTCGAAACATGCAGAAGCAGGGAGCCAAGTCATCCATGGGGCAGAGCCCGGGGCTGGGGATCAACAACTCGTACTCCTGACCAATGAAGTAGCTGGCTCGGATAACCGAAGATCGTCCGTGGTCAGTACAGTTGGCATTTTGTCCATGGAGACATTCTGTCGACCAGGAGAGGACGGTTGCACTCCGTACTGGACCAAGTCCTTTACATTGTTCGGGTACATTCTAATGGAGCTCGGCTGCACGGTGAAATGGACATCGAGTCTGACTTCAGGAGCCTGTCTCGTCTGGGCTGTCCGGTAGGATCCACTTCATTTTCCTCCGTCGAGCACGATGTCCCTTCGGGGGGGAGGGCTTCGCCAAAGGATCCAGATGGTGGTCCTCCGCCGAGGGGTCGTCCTCGATTTCCTTGTCCCCCTCGGTAACTTTAACTCCCTCGTGTCCCCCACTCCCTCAATCAACTCATCCTCTTCCACACCACCGACAGCTTCCTCATCGTCACCCTCCTCCCTGTGCAAGCTCCCTTCGGTGTCGCTCGACTCCACTACGAAAGGCTTTTTGCTGCAAAGCGATGCGATGTCATAAACCGTCTCCACTGTTTCCCAAGACGTTAAGTCGGAGAGACGCGGGTCATCATCCCGACCCGATGTAGTGGCGGACAAACCAGACCGAGTCCTCGACATAATGAAAAGAAACTAACTTATTTCGAAGTGCTGGGAAGTTTGCCAAAAAAGACCGCGGCCGATGAATGAACTGTGCTAGAGAGAAAACTTGGGGACTTAGAGAAAGAGAGAAGAGGTGAAAAATGAGGAGAGGGGTGAGGGATATATAGTGAACCCAACAACTCCTCGATTTTCACAAATCCTGTGAATCCTCGAAATCCTCAAGCATGACATCATCATCACACATGTCACCGCAGGAGTGTCCCACATATGACACAATTTCTCCCCAAGACCGATTTCTCTCCAAGTTCAACATGCTCGAGCCACGACATGCACTTTGGACACGCCAAACATAGAAACGAGGTATTGGCCACTCACGAAGGCCACTTGGCTCAATGCTCAATAGGAATCTCGAGCAGGCAGCCAGCACTTCCACAAAAGCACCTAAAAGCAAGGCCACCTGGCTCGACGATCGGCATGAATCTCGAGCAGGCAATCAGCATTTTCACAAAAGTACTTCTAAACAAGGCCATCTGGCTCGATGTTCGGCATGAATCTCGAGTAGGCACCCAACATTTCCACAAAAGTGTCTCTAAGAAAAGTCACCTGGCTCAATGCTCGGCATGAATCTCGAGCAGGCACCCAGTATTTCCACAAAAGCGCCTCTAAGAAAGGCTGCCTGACTCGACGCTCGGTATGAATCTCAAGCAGGCACCCAGTATTTTCAAAAAGTGCCTCCAAACAAGTCCACCTGGCTCGATGCTCGGCATGAATCTGGAGTAGGCACCAAGCATTCTCACCGAAACTCGGAGCTCGGCACTTACCTCGAGCAGCGCCATAGCTTCCTCTCAGAAAAAGCCTCCATCGAGGCGCTCGGTGCCGACCCCGAGCTCGGAGCTCGACATGAACCTCGAGCATTGCCACAACCTTTTCTTATAAAATGCCTCCATCGAGGTGCTCGGCGCTTAGCATGTACATCGAGCAGCGCCAAAACCTTCTCTCATAAAAAGCCTCCATCGAGGCGCTCAGCACCGGCCCCAAGCTCGGAGCTTGACATGAACCTCGAGCATTGCCACAACTTACTCTCAGAAAAAGCCTCTATCGAGGTGCTCGGTGCCGACTCGGAGCTCGGAGCTCGGCATGAACATCGAGCATTGCCACAACTTACTCTCAGAAAAAGCCTCCATCGAGGCGCTCGACGCCGATCCCAAGCTCAGAGCTCTGCATGAACCTCGAGCATTGTCACAGCTTTTTCTCATAAAATGCCTCTATCGAGGCGCTTGGCACCGACCCCAAGCTCGGAGCTCGGCACGTACCTCGAGCAGCACCACGCTCCTCTTAAAAAGCATCTTGCTCGGCGTGCTGGGCTTCGACCCTCCTGGCTTGACGCTCGACATCGACCCCTTAAGCTCGGTGCTTGGCACGAACTTCGATCAGGCCGTATAGCATGCTCGGCTCGGCGCCGACCCCAAACACTGTTCTCAGGAGCTCACCATCTCATCTTCGCAAAACACTCTCCTCCGCTCTTCTCACAAGGACAAACTACTCCTCCATGGTTGGTGCACATAGCCCTCCGGGTGTGGGGGGCTTATGATGTGGCTATAGATGACGTGGCCCAATCAGGACCTTCGGATCTCCTCAGATTTCGATCATCCAAAATCATCAGGTCAACAGGTCCAACGGGTCTTCTACCACTTGCCTTCTACCACTTCAGGCCTACAGACAAATGGGTCTAACCCGGCCAATTATGGTCAGATACCCGTTTGCCTCTGCCTATAAATATCAGGCTCCCTCCTCACTGCCGAAGGTAATCTCAAAATCTCCACATGAACCCTAGCTGTCCAGTATCTTTTTCAGTGACTGACTAGATCGTCGGAGGACCTGTCGCCGGGATTTCTCCCGGTGTTTCTAGGTCTTTTGTAGGTACCCCGGTCGTCCGAGCACCAGCAGCTCTCCCGAGCCGACTTCCAGGAACAGACCCGAGCCGCGGTCGAGATCCGTCCCTTCCACTTCACAAATTATAAGAACTCACATTTTTTGCTCCCGCACCAAAAACGAGCAGCATCAGCAGGAATAGATTTGGTTACGAAATGAAAGATGGGAAGAATGGGAGATTATTTTGTCAAGGTGTTGTCATTTATGTTTTCAAGATGATAAAAAATCATCACTGTTTGTAAGATGCATGCGTACATTTGAGACGGTTCCCATGATCATTTCTCGACTTTGCAGAAACAAACACAACGAATGTTTTCTTTGGCACCAGATGATATGCAAAGATACACCAAACAGAAGTTCATGCAGGTGTAAGCAGATATAGTTAAGGTTTTATGAAGATTGACCAAAAGAAAAGAGATCCATTATTTGTCAAAGTTTTCTCTAGTACAGATCTGGGACAAATGCCTTTCTAATAGACATTGATGCACGGAATTAACCATTAAGCTTAGCATGTAGTAACAACTTGAATTTAACATATATATAATGTTCCGCTGTACACTAGGCCTTCGTGTGCACTTAGGTGCACTCGGCCTTCCCGCCTTCGTATCGACGATCCGAACCGTTCACATTGATCTACACATCTAAATTAGTCTAAATATGTAAAATCAAATCATTTAAAATTCATTTGCCCATCCGTTGAAGTGTTACAAAATTGTATGGCTGAAAATCGTTGTTTTTTATCGTCACATGATGGATGTGCAAATGATTTGATTTTACAATTCAAGACTAATTTAGATGTGTAGATCAATGTGAACGGTTCGGATCGCCTATACAAAGGCGGGAAGTCTGAGTGCACACGGAGGTTTAGTACACAAGGGAACATTTCTCTCTCTCCCACTCTCTCTCTCTCTCTCCCTATATATATATATATATATATATATTGCTAAAAGGAGGAAGTACGATACTGAGACTCAGTAAAGAAATGAGCAGGCTGGTTCTAATTTTCTATCAATGATGAGGCGCAGCTTTCTCACAATTTGGTTGACAAACACCAATTTGTGAGGCCAAAATACGAATAACCAAGTGCCATCTTTCAAACAGAGATGAAGGTACAATGGTCGACACTCACAAAAAATAAACAAATGGAAAATGCTATTAACTGGAAAGATATTGGTTGAGCCCTGTAACTATCCCCCCCACCCCAAAAAAAAGAGAAAACAAAAAAAAAGAGCTATTGACAGGAACTGGAAGCAAAAAACCTATCACCTGCGGGCTTCTGCCAGATGTTGGGCACAACGAGGACTCCACATAATGCATAAATTTTTTTGGTGCATTCTGTTTGTCTAGTTTGTTTAGTGGACAAGAAGGCTACTTATGTACCTAAAATGGGAATTATCAGATATATTAATATGTTTACTTTTGTTCATCTCTTTGTTATATACAAAGCTTGAATGCATTCAAATAATGAGGCAGTATAAGTCCGATAACATATACAGTTAGTGATGAACTTTCACTTATAACTTTCTGTCTGCACTATATGTTTGGAGCATCGTTGCCATGCCAGAGAACGACATATAGCAGTACGTATATTAATATAAACAACTAGGAAATAGCAGTATATATGGAAGCTTCTGGAATATAGATATGGATGCTGCAAAAGGTCAATTGTTCGAAGATGGAGCAGATATAAATGTAGGATAATGGCTCGATTCTGGTTCAGCTTGTTGATATCCGTCGTATCGGGGGGTGGCAGGGGGGCAGCGCCCCCTGCAGCGATCGGAGCCCGATAGGGCGGAGATCGCCCCAGTTTGTGGGCTTGACCCACAAACTGGCCCGAAAATTCTATTTGTAAACTAGAATAGGCCCATTTCGCATAGCCCAGTAATTTTTTTCTTTAAATACACCCTTTAGGGTTTTGTAAGGTGAGAACACCTCTATTCGGAATTTTGCAGCCGTCATCTTTGTAAGGGTTTTCGCCCATTGTTGATTATAGTGGAAGAAACCCCAACCGCCCCGTGGACGTAGGCTTTTGCCGAACCACGTAAATCGTTGTGTTCTTGTATTTGCTTGTTTCTGTTTTTCGCTATTTCTCCTTTTGATTGGTGGTTAATTCGTATTTGGCATTACAAGTGGTATCAGAGCTCCGGGTTCGACCTAGAGGGAAATGGCGAATGAAGCAGATGCTTCCAAGGATTTTGTAGGATCAAGTTCGTCCAGAACAACGATTCACAACGCAAAATTTGAAGTTGAAAAATTTGATGGAACAAATAATTTCGGGATGTGGCAGTGTGAGGTGTTGGATGTTCTGGTTCAACAAGAACAGGACGTTGCTTTGGAGGAAGAAAAACCAAAGAATATGTCCGAAGCAGATTGGAAGAAGTTGAACCGAGTTGCATGTGGGACTATTCGGCTCTTTATCGCGAAGGCTCAGAAGTACGATTTGATGAGGGATACCATTGCTGCGGTGTTGTGGAAGAAACTCGAAGACAAATACATGAGGAAAAGTTTGGAGAATCGGCTGTATTTGAAGAAGAGACTTTTTCGCTTCACCTATACTGAAGGTATGTCCATGAACGCTCATGTTGAATCATTTAATAAATTATTGGCTGATTTGTTAAATTTGGATGAGCAAATTAAAGATGAAGACAAAGCCCTAATTCTGTTGAATTCATTACCCGAATGTTATGATCATTTAGCAACAACTTTAATATATGGAAAAGATACTGTTAAATATGAAGATGTTGCAAATGCTCTGTTGAATAATGAAACTAGGAGAAGGGATAAAATGGGTGATAAAGAAACTTCTGAAGCATTGATTGTAAGGGGCAGAACTGAGACCAGATCTGAGACCAAATCTGGGAATAAAGGAAACAAATCTCGTTTCAAATCGAGAGGAGTTTCAAAGGACAGAAAAATACCGGCCAGAGATGAATGTGCTTTCTGTCATGAAAAGGGGCATTGAAAAAAGGATTGTCCGAAGCTACGAAATAAGGGAAATTCGACTGCAAATGTGACTGTTGACAATTTAGATAGTGACGATGATTTTTCCTTTGCACTTGCTGTTAGTCCCTCACTTTATCAAGAAGTATGGTTTCTTGATACAGCAGCCTCCTATCATATGTCTTGGAAAAAGGAGTGGTTTACTTCCTTAGAGTATATGGATGGTGGGGTAGTTTTGATGGGAAATGATGCGCCTTGTAAGAAGGTAGGAGTCGGGAAGATTGAATTGCTAATGCACGATGGTCTTATTAGGGAGCTTTCAGATGTATGGTATGTTCCAGATTTGAAAAAGAATTTGATTTCACTTGGTGTTTTGGAGGCCAGTGGAATGAAATTTGCTAGTGAAGGTGGCATTCTAAAGGTGACTAACGGATCACTCGTGGTGATGAAAGGGCAAAGAAAAAGGAACTTGTTTTTCTTGCAGGGAAAAACGTATTTGGGTCAGGCTGCCAGTGTAACTGAAAAGCCTAAACAGGTTGTTCCCGACTCTACAAGGTTGTGGCATATGCGACTCGGGCATGCAGGAGAAAAGGCCTTGCAGGGGCTTGTGAAGCAAGGGTTGCTTATAGATGCTAAAGGTTGCAAGCTGGAATTTTGTGAACATTGTGTTTTAGGTAAGCAAACCAGGGTGAAATTTGGTACAGCTGTACATCAGACAAAGGGTATCCTCGATTATGTGCACACAGATGTTTGGGGCCCTACTCAGACACCTTCTATGAGTGGTAGACACTGGTTTGTTACATTCATTGATGACTACTCCAGACGAGTTTGGGTATATACCATGAAACACAAAGATGAAGTTTTGACCTTGTTCACAAGCTGGAAGAAGAAAGTTGAAAACCAGACTGGAAGGAAGATTAAGGTTCTGAGGTCAGATAATGGAGGGGAATACAAGAACGATCCGTTTCTGAAATTGTGTGAAGATGAAGGGATCCAGAGGCACTTCACAGTTAGGAAGACTCCACAGCAAAATGGGGTTGCAGAAAGGATGAACAGAACCTTACTTGAGAAGGTGAGATGTATGCTAGCACAGTCTGGATTGAAGAAGACATTTTGGGCAGAAGCTGTTATATATGCAAGCCACATTGTCAACCGTTTACCATCTGCAGCACTTGAAGGCAAAATGCCTATTGAGGTATGGAGTGGTAAACCTGCATCTAATTATAGTTTTTTGCATATATTTGGTTGTCCTGCTTATTTTCATGTAACTGAAACTAAACTTGATGCAAGAGCCAAAAAGGCTATATTTGTTGGTTTTAGTACTGGTGTCAAAGGTTACAGGTTGTGGTGTCCAGAACAGAAAAAATTAGTAATCAGTAGGGATGTTACCTTTGATGAGACCAGCATGTTGAAAGAGAAGAACCAACAAACTTGTGATCAAGAGCAGCAGAAGAGTGGGAGAGTTCTCCAACAGGTGGAGTTAGAAAAGCTTTCAGTTGAAAATCCTACTCCTGCCCAAAATGAAGATGATGTGGTTGATACTGAGGATGAGGAAGAAGTTCCTATCCAAGACCCTCCCTAGTAGGAAGAATCAATTGCAGCAAGAAGGCAAAGAAGAGATATCAAACGACCATCTCGCTTTACAGAAACAGTTGCATTTGCTCTTCCCATTGTTGATGATGAAGTTCCCTCTAACTTCAAAGAAGCCACTAGAAGTTCTGAAAATGCAGATTGGAAAGTTGCTATGGATGAAGAGATGAACTCTCTTCATAAGAACAAGACTTGGGATCTAGTGCAATTACCAAAGGGGAAGAAAGCCATCGGTTGCAAGTGGGTGTATACGAAGAAAGAAGGTCCAAAAGACAGTATTCGGTTCAAGGCTAGACTAGTTGCAAAGGGGTATGCTCAACAAGAAGAAATTGACTATAATGAAGTGTTCTATCCGGTTGTGAAGCATCCTTCTATTCGGATTTTGTTGGCATTGGTAGCACAGTTTGATCTTGAATTGACACAGATGGATGTGAAGACTGCATTCTTACATGGGGACCTAGATGAAGAAATTTATATGTTGCAGCCAGATGGGTTTAAGACTGCTGGGAAGGAAAGTTCTGTTTGCAGGTTGAAGAAGTCTCTCTATGGGTTGAAGCAATCTCCAAGGCAGTGGTATTTGAGGTTTGATCAGTTTATGAAAGTGCAGAGATATTCCAGAAGTGAGTATGATCATTGTGTCTACTTCAGAAAATTGCAGGATAGCTCTTTCATATATCTGTTATTATATGTGGATGACATGTTGATTGCCTCTAAAAATGCTAAGGAGATTCAAAACTTGAAGAATCAGCTGAGTTCTGAATTCGAGATGAAGGATCTTGGTGAAGCCAAGAAGATACTTGGGATGGAGATAGCTAGAGACAGAGCAAAGGGCATAGTGAGTTTGACACAGAAGCAATATCTCTTGAAGGTGCTGAAACGGTTTGGTATAGATGAGAAAACTAAACCAGTCAGTACTCCCTTAGCCACTCATTTCAGAATTAGTGCTTCTCAGTCTCCAAGTACAGATGAAGAGAGACAGTATATGGCTAATGTACCTTACACTAGTGTGGTTGGCAGTTTGATGTATGCCATGGTTTGTACTCGACCAGACATCTCTCAGGCGGTGAGTATGGTTAGTCGATATATGCATGATCCAGGCAGAGAGCATTGGCAAGCGGCTAAGTGAATTTTGAGGTACATTAGTGGCACCACAGATGTGGGTTTGAAGTTTGAGAGGGATGACAATATTAGCAGGTTATTGGTGGGTTATGTTGATTCTGACTATGCAGGTGATCTAGATAAGAGGCGGTCTACTACAGGCTATTTGTTTACTATGGCTAGAGCACCTATAAGTTGGAGGTCCAATTTGTAGTCCACTGTAGCATTGTCTACTACTGAGGCTGAATACATGGCAGTTGCTGAGGCCATGAAGGAAACCATTTGGGTTCATGGACTTTTGAAGAGCTTGGGAATTCATCGGGAGAAGGTGGAGGTACACTGTGACAGTCAGAGTGCTATCCATTTAGCGAAGAACCAAGTTCATCATTCGAGGACCAAACATATTGATGTCCGTTATCATTTTGTGCGTGATTTGATAAAGGATGGTGATATTCTTCTGGTGAAGATTGGGACAGCTGATAATCCTGCTGATATGTTGACCAAAATTGTTGTGGCAGCCAAGTTCAAGCATTGCATGAACTTGGCCAATATTTTGCATGTTTGATGATTTGGAATGGGCGGTTGGGATGTTGCTTTGCTATTTGTTTGCTTAGTATGTGATATCATACTAAGGTGGAGTTTGGGTTTTTGAAGTTTCCGTTGCGTTTGGTGATGAGCATTTGTTTTGGAGTATTTTTGGAGATTGCTTGGGCTACTTGGAAGATCTCGCCAAGGTGGAGATTGTAGGATAATGGCTCGATTCTGGTTCAGCTTGTTGATATCCGTCGTATCGGGGGGTGGCAGGGGGGCAGCGCCCCCTGCAGCGATCAGAGCCTAATAGGGCGGAGATCGCCCCAGTTTGTGGGCTTGACCCACAAACTGGCCCGAAAATTCTATTTGTAAACTAGAATAGGCCCATTTCGCATAGCCCAGTAATTTTTTTCTTTAAATACATCCTTTAGGGTTTTGTAAGGTGAGAACACCTCTATTCGGAATTTTGCAGCCGTCATCTTTGTAAGGGTTTTCGCCCATTGTTGATTATAGTGGAAGAAACCCCAACCGCCCCGTGGACGTAGGCTTTTGTCGAACCACGTAAATCGTTGTGTTCTTGTGTTTGCTTGTTTCTGTTTTTCGCTATTTCTCCTTTTGATTGGTGGTTAATTCGTGTTTGGCATTACAATAAAGAGCCAGGCGATCATAGATACTTCGTACTTCTGGCGTCTATAATTTCTAATTTCAAGCTTGACCGTTGAATAAAATTGTCATTTCATTAGCTTGTTTCATTAGCTTGTTTCTCTTTCATCGGGATTTAGAAGAAGAAATATTAGAAAGCATGTTTAGTTTGGATTTCTCGCTGGTTTGAGAGGAGGAACTGATATTAGGGGAGATGACAGCAAGGTAATTAAAGGCCACCATTTATCAGAACATTAGCCAAGTGTGTCTGCAGTATCTCATTGCACTAATGTATGTATAGTTTGATTATATATCTATACTGTTTTCCAGTAAAAGAAAAAAAAGTTGTGTAGAGAATCTTGAATTCTAATTTGGGATGGCAATTCCTGAAATGGTCATTCTGTTTAGCTCAACGGGAAATAGAACAATTATCAGACCCATATAATTATTTTACTTTTTCATGGCTGAGATTTGTATGTAGCTATAATGTAGGGATTTCTAAATATATGTAATTTGAATCATTATCAAAATTTCATCTAAAATATTGGATGCAAACATAAGATGCCCTTGTTTGATCTTGTTGTACTATAAAGCAATTTCTATGGAAAAAAAGACAAAAGTTGGAAATTAAATAATGTAAATTTATAAGTCCATCATCAAAAATTCCAAAGAATGTTAAGCTATAAATAATATATGAACCTAAATACAAAAAGTAGTAATACCATGTACACATAAAAATGTAAGTAAACAGTTTGGATTGTCCTAACTCATGATGATACTCATGCAAAGAACTTTAGGTCATTATATCTCAAAAAGAAATATATTTTTTTTGACCAAGGAAAGGTAGGGAAGCCCTATCTCAAAATATATTAATATAGACAAGGAATCAGAGATCGCTCGAGAGGAGCCAGAGGAGATAAGTGAGATGCGATTGAGGAAGAAAATGCGTCTCAAGCATAGAGTGAAGAGGGGACAGAGGACTACTGTCGTACACCTATACTAGAGATCATACTTAGTCCCCTACATCAAAGCATTCTCCTCAACAAAATTGGCTATCTAGAGTCACTCTAATGCAGCAAAATAACAAGCAATAGCAGTTTATAAAGTTTTACATACCAAGAATTTGAAAGCAACAAGAGGAACCAGTTTACAAAACAACTGTGGACTTCAAAAAGGATTCAGTCTGATTAGCAAGTGTCTTAGCTGGACGATCTCAATCTTCAGGGTAATGGATTTCTCCTTCGCTTACCTCAATTGGCACAGTAGTTGTTGCATTAGTGAAGCCCACGATTGGTTGATGATTGTTTAATGGCTGATTAACTTCCTGTTCTTCTATATCCTCAAGCATTTTGGTCCTTTTTCTACTGATAGGAGCTGCATTGATCCAAGATTTGAAAAGGAAAAGTACATTAGTAATCAATTAGGGAGTATTTGTAGTGCTAGAATTAAAGACTGTTGCTTCTATCTAGCCAAAGAACCCAACCTATACTAAGATACAATAGACTCCAAATATCTCTAAGTTGAGGTTTAGAAGGGGCAAAGCACCAAGAGGTGAAGGAGTGAGGGGAGTCAGACAGTGTGTGAATGTGCATAGTTTTACAAAAATGTGATCAAACTTCCAGAGCATTTGGGCATTTAAAGAAGTTGTGGAAAGTGGTTCAGATGGCCATGCACAAGTTGTGCATGTTTCATCCTCAGCCTAACCCTTTCTTCTTAAAATGACTCTAGAATTCAGCGTATTCCAACTTAAAAGGTAGAAGAAGACTTTGCATTCGAGTGGGGCATAATTCCTCCAAGTTGCTGCCACATAGGGAGATGGAACACCACCATTTGAGAAGAAAGTGTTTGCAGACTTGACACTGTAAATCCCTGTGTTTGAGAGGACCATCTTGGAATATCTCTACCACTGATTTGATTGTGTATATGCAGCTAGTCTTGATAGGAGCATGTCCCTCTCCTCAACACTGACCCCCACCTGAATTCTTATGAGTCTAGGCCTCCATTTCCATCTGCCATTCACCCGGTGTACCTGTGAAAGTAATGTGGACTGTGGAAATTGGTGAGGAATGTTCATTCCTTCCAGTCACTTTGATTTCCAAAACAGCAGTAATGAACCATCACCTAGCTTCCAATTAATCTAAGAGAAGAATTGATGCTTTAGAGGGAAGATGCAGTGTTCTAAAACCCCCCCTAGGCAGCCCGCCTAGGCCTCGTCTAGGTGCTAGGATGTCCCCAATCGACTCGCCTGAGGTCTGGGCGTTTTTAAAAATTGGTTTGGCTGCCTAGACAGTTCTGGGGTGGATCTGAGCGATTCTTTTGTTAAGTCTGTTCACCAAAGTCCTCACATTCTCAAAACTCCCGACCTATGTGCTTCTCTCTCTCTCTATCCCTTACCAAAAAATCCAAATCCCTAAATCAAAAATTCTCTAAATCGCTATTGTTTTTCCCAAATCCTCAAAATCTCAAATCGATTGTCTCTCATTGGAATCTTCATAATGGGCAATACACAAAACGAGCGCTCTACCATTGAGCTAATTCTCATTTATGATTTTTTGAGTTATTATAATAAATATATATATATATATATATATATATATATACACACACACACACCCCATTGAGATAATTTCTCTAATATCCAAATTACAACTGATTCACAATTAGCAATGAAATGTACCATAGTTGGTGTGGACGACGGTTGTCAGACAATTTTATAGTTTGGGCTCTACTTTGACCTTATATGGTCAAAGAGAGGGGTGCATTTAGTTTCTCTCATGTCAGAGGGCTCGCAGGGGTCAGGTGCGATGTCTGCCTTCGTTGCGAATGGACGGTGAGAGTTAACGAGGGTTAAGCAAGGAGATGAGAACGAGGACTCAATCTGGACATGGAGTTGTCAGATTGATGGAGTGCCTGCGGTGTCTCTCATATGGTGCTTACACTTTTCTTTTGGGTCACTGGTAGAGGTGACGGAGGAGATCATGCGATAGATGGAGAGGATAAACGGTGTACAAGCGAGGGACTGGTTGAGGGAGTGAGCCCAAAATG